>JAJPUD010001623.1:105634-132021 GCA_023553655.1 Myrmecobius fasciatus | reverse complement strand
GGTTCTGCTCGTTTCACTCAGCATCAGTTCATTCAAGTCTCTCCAGGTTTTGGAATATTATTGCTCTGTAAGAAACAACCAGCAGGACGATTTCAGAGAGGCCTGGAGAGACTTGAATGAACTGATGCTGAGTGAAACGAGCAGAACCAGGAGATCATTATACACAACAACAACAATACTATATGAGGATCAGTTCTAATGGACATGACTCTCTTCAACAATGAAATGCTTCAAACCAGTTCCAATTGTTCAGTGAAGAGAGCCATATACACCCAGAGAGAGGGATGTGAAATGTGGATCACAACATAACATTTTCATGTTCTCTATTGAGGTTTGCTTGCATTGTATTTCCTTTATCGGTAGATACGATTTCTCCTGCACAAAAAAACGATGTGTGGCAATAACTATACATATATTTGATTTCTTAAATATTCTAACATAATTATCATGTAGTGGATATCCTGCCATCTAGGGGAGGGGTGGGGGATAGGGGAGAAAAATTTGTAACAGAAAGCTTTGTAAGGGTTAATGTTTAGGAATTACCCATACATATGTTTTGCAAATAAAAAGTATTAATTAAAAAAAAAAAGAAAAGAAAAAGAAAAGAAAAGTAAGAATTCTTTCATTCTTTCTGCTTTTATCCCCTTACAATGTTTGGCACAAAGCAATTGCCTAGCAAATACTTGCTGACTGTCTTCCCTATGTCACTCTACCCACTTGAAGTAAAGTTTCTTTGTATAACCACCAAAAATGAAAAGATGTTGAAATAGTTACCATTAATAATATAAACTTCATGGAGTTCAACCTTTTGGGGATTAGAGGCTATTTACTGGTCATTAACTCTATCCTCACTTAACTAATCTATAAGATGTTTCCTGTTTCTGACATCCTTTAAAAAAAAAAAATCCCATACAATTGTTTCCTAGTTTCCCAATTAAGTGTAAACACAATCTCAGAGAATGTCTTTGTTAACAGCCAGCTGAATAAATGGAAAGTACAAGAACAGGAATAAAGAGAAAGGTTGGGTTGGCCCTGACTTTTAAAAAATGTCTTTTTTGAGGGAGACCTACAGTTCTACTCAGAAATGACTCAAAGCAAAGAGATGACTAAGAACATCTCTGCCAGTTGGAAGTTGTTCAGGGAAAAACAAATATTTGCTGAGACTTCCTTAAATAATTTTGTTTTGAAACTAATGCAGACAAGATTAGGAGGGAAGCAATAAATTGGGAAATCATCTTTACATTTAAGGGTTCTGATAAAAGCCTCATTTCTAAAATACATAAAGAATTGTCTCATATTTATGAGAATTCAAGCCACTGTCCAATAGATAAATTTTCAGATGATGAAATTAAAAGGTGCTCCAAATCACTATTGATCAGAGAAATGCAAATTAAGACAATTCTGAGGTACCACTACACATCTGTTAGATTGGCTAAAATGACAGGAAAAGATAATGACAAATGTTGGAGGGGATGTGGGAAAACTGGGACACTGATACATTGTTGGTGGAACTGTGAACGGATCCAACCATTCTGGAGAGCAATTTGGAGCTATGCTCAAAAAGTTATCAAACTGTGCATACCTTTTGACCCAGCAATGTTTCTACTGGGCTTATATCCCAAAGAGATCTTAAAGGAGGGAAAGGGACCCACATCTGCAAGAATGTTTGTGGCAGCCCTTTTTGTAGTGGCTAGAAACTGGAAACTGAATGGTTGCCCATCAGTTGGAGAATGGCTGAATAAGTTATGGTATATGAATGTCCTGGAATATTATTGTTCTGTAAGAAACGACCAGCAGGATGGTTTCAGAGAGGCCTGGAGAGACTTGCATGAACTGATGCTGAGTGAAATGAGCAGAACCAAGGGATCAATATACATGGCAACAACAATACTATATGATGATCAATTCTGATGGACATGGTTCTCTTCAACAATGAGATGTTTCAAACCAGTTCCAGTTGTTCGGTGATGAAAAAAGCTATATAGACCCAGGGAGAGGCCTATGGGATCTGAGGGTGGACCACAACATAGCATTTTCATGCTTTCGATTGATGTTTGCTTATATTATGCTTTCCTTCTCAGATTTTTTTTTCTTATAGATCCAATTTTTCTTGTACAGCAAGGTAACTGTATAAATATGTATACACATATTCGATTTGTCAAGTATTTTAACATAATTAACATGTATTAGACTTCCTGCCACCTAAGGGAGTGGGGGGAAGGAGGAAAAAATTTGTAACAGAAAGCTTTGCAAGGATTAATGATGAAAATTACCTATGCATATGTTTTGCAAATAAAAAGCTTTAATTAAAAAAAAAAAAAAAGACTAGTTGTGTGACCCTGGGCAAGTCACTTAGCACCAATTGTCTCAGAAAAAAAATAAATAATAATTTTGTTTTGGTCAAAGACTGAACAAAGAATGAGAGGAGGGGGAAGAGAGAGGGGTGAAAAGAACCAGACAGGCACACAGACCATTTATCAAATCATTAGCAAAATGTCCTAAGTTTTAAGGTAGGAAACAATTATTAAATGCTCAATTAATATTTACTATAATTAACATATTGATATCGTAGGTTCAAACGCACAGAATTATTGATCTTTAGAATTTAATGGGATTGTCAAGATCTTTTAGTCTTACTTCATTCCCAATTCCAGAATTTCCTCTTTGGCATGTAGTCAATAAGACTGATTGAATACTTACAATGTTTAAGGCCCTAGTAACTACTGCACAAAGCATCCTATTCTGATATTGAATAGGTCTTTCACAAAACTTTTCCCTAAATGGAACAAAATTCTTCCTTCTTAAGTTCTACTCTTTGGTCTGAATTCTATACAAAAGACACTTGAATGTTTAGACACTGGAAGAAGAAGTATATATTAACAAGCCTTCTATCCTAAGATAAACATCTGTATTTTCTCCAACTATTCTTCCCATCTTTCGCCAATCAATCACAAGGCATTTATTAAAACACTTGTTCTATGCAAGGGAATGGATACCAAAAAAAGTTCCTACTACCATAGAACTACATTCTTTAATTATAGTCCAGTTTGCAGAGAGCCTCTTAAAGTGTCACCCCAAACTTGATTACAATATTCTAAATGTAATACGTTATCTGTTTCACTGCTCTGGATCTAGTCAAAAACTATATTAACTCTTTGGCTAACTAAATAATACTGCTCTTTGGAGATTCAGATTCTATTATCTAAACTATTAACTCTTCCTTCAAATTTGTGCCATCTGCAAAATATGGGCAAAAGTAAAACTTTATGTCTTTATCCAAATTACTGATCAAAATGTTTAACTGGATACTTAAGCTGACTATGAAAGTAATGTCTTTCTAGTTCATGACAGGAATTGGGAGAAGGCCATTACAAAAATATGCAAATGAGATTATTAGATCACAGAGTGAAGGAAAAGGAATGGTGTTAAATCCCTCCAGAAAGTTAAGTTGGAGGGGCCAGATTGTAAAGGAATACTTTTTCTTTTCCCCATGCCCCTAGATGTTAATGCCTTCTCCAAAATTTCTTCATACTTACATATTTTGTATACACTTTTTTATATGCACATGTCCCCTAATAGAAAGCAAAATCCTTAAGGGCAGGGATCATTTTGATTTTGTGTTTTTATCTTCAATATCCAGGTCAAGAGATATTAAATCAAATGTTTGATGATTAAGCACAAGGGGTCTTCCCCAAGGATTCAAATAGTTACCTGATAATTAGTATGTCATCTCTCTCTTAATTTAACTTTGAGGTTATCATTATTCGATTTATTTCTCTTATCTACAAGAATAGTGATACTGTTAATTACCTTTCTAAAAAAATACCACTTTGTATTTAATGACTCAAAGATCTGTTTTCATGCTATACTGTTTAGCAATGCACATTGCTAACTTCCCTAAGTCCTTTGAAGATGGTATTCATGAGTTGCCATGACTAAAAATTTATTAATGATTTTCTCCAAATTTAGTTAGGCTGATCCTTGGACAACTGGTATAATATATCTGAAGACCTTCCCACCTTGGCAGATTCTACCAGGAATTGTGTTCTACCAAAACAACCTTCAAGAACTTAGGATGACTCTCATACCACAATAAAGCATTGAAATAGGATTTTAGTGGAGGAACAAGCTATTAATCTTAACAAAAAAGAAGGTTTGGCTAGTGAACTTATAAAGTCTTAATTATCAATCTTCATTTCTTAGAATTCACTAACTGATAAGTAAGGTGAGGCTACAGTTTTTAGAATCAATCCTTTTTCCCATTATCTATTTCCTGGTCTCTGAACCCTGCATCATTCTAAATGATTTTTCGATGGTTACCAATGATACTTTAGAAATAACACTCATTAATTCCTTCAGTAGCCCAGGCCAGGAAACATGCTCATTTAGAAAAGATAAATCTCTTAAATTTTTTCATCATCTGCCTTAGGTTTCATTCAGATCTTTTAAATCATATTTATTCTTTTTCAGTCTGTAAGTTTTTTTGCTTGATAACAGAAAATGATAGCAGGATAGGAATTAAGTTATGTTTTTCTCTAGCAATTTTTTATGATAACCTATCTCTTCTTTGTATCAGACTTAAGTTCCCTAAAGGCAAAGACAACATAAATTTTTTCATCTTTACATCTCTAGCCCTCAGTACAGTGTTTTGTATACAAAAGGCACTTTATAAAATCTTTCTGAATTATTCTTTTATATCTGTGAATACCTGGAAAAAAACCAAAACCCAGATTGTTGTCCTTAGCAGGATTTAAAAACTCTATTGAATGGAATAGAGTCAGTGTATTAATATATCCAAACCCATTATATAATCAAAACATATTACATGTATATATCTATGATATACAATGATATATAATATGGTATAATATTAACTAACATGTCATGCCCCACCTGACATCTTGGCTAGGCAAGAACTCACTTAAATTCTTAGTTCCCTAGCAACTCATTAAGTCTATATGTACTAGAGCAGGTATTTATCTGTTAACAGGGAATTTCTTTAATGGGAGTTCCCTACGCCTATAAGATCCTAAGTCTGATTCAAAAAATTTTAAATTATTCACTTCAAAAACTACTATGTGCCAGGTGCTATATATGCAAAGTAAAAAATGAAACAATCTTGTCTTCAAGAAGCACACATTTAATAGGTTATTATAGAAATATATTACTGTATCTTTGCTTTAGTTCCATATTATAAATTGTAACTATAATTTATTTGTAGATTTCTCAGTCAAGAACAAAAGCCTCAATTATAATGTTATTCCTCTGGGGAAATACAATTCACTCTAAAACTGTGCTTTTGAGTTTAAAAAAAATGTACAACTAAAAGTGACCCCATGCTAGAAAAAACCCCACTTTCTACTTTCTAAAATGATTCTACTGATTGATTTTTAACTTTTGGGATCTCTTAAGCCATTAAATAACTTACCTGGGAAATGATGTTATGGTGCACAGAGCCTCATTTTCTTTTAAAAGAGATGAAGCCTCCTGCCTACGTTTTCTCATGTTGTCTTCAACTGTGTTAAATTCTGACATTGTTCCTCCATATGGCTGTCCTGGTGTCCCTTCAATCATATAGCTCCCATATTCTGGTCTCCAAAGTGTTGGATGGCTAATTGATGGAGAAAAATTATTGTTAGTTTTTATTCTTAGGTACAACCTACTCAATTTTATCAGAAATATTTCTAGTGTATTATTATATGCCACAAAAAGAAAAGAGCATAAAAAGCTTTGTAGAGTTTTTTCCCCACAGATTTTTGGCTAGGCAAACTTTTGAAACTATGCATTCAGAAATACTAAAATTCTAATAAAGTACACCAGAATACCAATTACACATCACTGTGACAATTTTTTATTTACTTTATTTTTATTTTGCTATTTTTCCTGCAACATTTGGTAAACTAAATATTGCCTTCTGTTTATTAATCTCACCTGCCTAAAACCTGATTCATGGAATAAAATATATTAAAGGGAAGACTGACATTCTCCAGATAAGTAGACAAAAGGGAGTTTGAACTTGCCAAAGTTATTTGTGTTTTTTTGGTTATCTTTGTGGCATAATTCTTCCCCCTCTAATTAGCTCAATTGTAACTTCCTTAAAATATAGCTATATAGTTCAGTAAATGCAATTTTGATGTTGTAAACTCAGTGTTTAAATTTGTAACTTTTCAGTTTACCAATTTGTTTATTCAACTTAGTTTATTCAAGCTTAGTGATACAGAAGGAAGCATAGGATTATGAATTTATGCTCATCTTTTATAGCCTAAAAGGCGAGATTTTAACATGCAAAAGAATTATTTCTCCCCTGGCATTATTTTCTCTAAAAAGGCTTATCTGAAACTTCAATCTAGGTTGAGAATTCCACCCCCCCACTTTACCTCTCCCTCCCTCCCTGAACCTGTCCCCTTATGTATAATTAAGCCCTAAGGTTTTATAATTTCTGTGTTGTGACAGGTTTATTTAGTAGCAGTAACCTACTACATAAACTCCAAAAAGGAGATACTTCTCCCATAACAACTGTTGCTCCTAAGTGATTATTTCTCTTTGCAAAGTCACCCTCTCTTTTAACAAAGTTAACAAAATAAACCAATACATCTTTGGTGGGTCAATATAGTCCTCATTTTGTACTTATGCACCACGATCTGATGGCAGAAGGGGGAAATATGTTTTATCACTGTTTTCAGAAATCAAGCTCTATCCCATACAATAGGATACCATACAATGGTATTTTTTTTAAAACAGAAAAGAATATGGTCTAAAATAACTTATTAGTCAAATGCATCGAAAAATTAATGAATTCAATTCAACTTCAGGACTATAATAGTAAGCACTAAGCATTTCTATTGTAAACTGCTTACTTTGGGTTTTTTCTTTCCCCTTTTTCTTGCAATGCTTCAAGGACTTCCTCTCCTTTCAGGACCACACGTACTTTTTTATTTTGGTGATCAAAAGCTACCAACATGTATTCCACCTATATGAAATAAAAAGTTGAGACAAGAAAGATAAATTAACATTCCTTCAAACTGGTCACAGTACATGCACTCTTACTCTTTCAAAGAACTAATTAAAGAAAATGCCAGAGGGATATGCTGGTTTGAGAAGCACAGACTACTTTGCTCAAAATCAGGAGTTGCCATTTATACTGTGACAGAATTCCTACTCATTTTTCATAATATGAAAATATACAAAGATCATGTAAAATTCTATGACCCTTTCTGAAATCCTCAATAATAATCTGAATTCTTACTCTCTAATATACATTTTTTCTTCGACTCAATAATATCAGACAGTGGAATGTTAATTATATATTCTAGTCAGGATACCAGCTTTGGCAGATATGCTCCAAACTAGCCTGCTTCAAGAACTGGTCATGCAAAGAATAATAATATTATCTTATAACACGTTGTGAAATTGCTTTAAATTTATTAGAAAATTGACTGCTAGGGCAAAGTTAATAATCCTTATCAGAGTTACCTTTCAGGAGCCTATAGATAAAAATGCTACTACCAGAGTATTATGGGAAGATCCTTTCAAAGTATTAACCTGTAGCAAATCTTCTGGCTATGCAGTTATTTTCCTTATAGTAATACTGAATATTTCCAAACACTCAAACCAACTCTTCCTATGCTTAACTATACCATAGTTTGGAAGTAACCTTATAATAAGTGAATTAACAGCTACTATGTTTTATAAATTTACAGAACAGCAAAAGTTTCCATAGAACCGAGACTGAATTTAAGAAAGCAAAATTCTGTTTCTTTTCTTGAAACACATGGAAAATATTTTATCCAGGAAAATCTAAGCTAACCAAAAACCTAGACATCTTTGTGAACGTTTTCTTTAAAAAAAAAAAAATCTAAAATACTCTTTTAAAAATGCCCTCTTCTATGTCTATTTTCACATTAAAGCCACTGATTATCAAGGTAGATGTTGCCTTGATTTAGACAATCTTGTTAAATGATTCCTACACCTTTGCTACTTTATCTTTTGCAGACTTTTAGCACATTAAGTTGTATAAGTCTTTATGGAGGGACAGCTAGATGGCACAGTGGCTAGAGCACCAGCCCTGAAGTCAGGAGGACCTGAGTTAGGTATGTTACCCTGGGCAAGTCACTTAACCCCAATTGCCTCAGCAAAAAAAAAAAAAAAAAAAAAAAGTCTTTATGGATACAGATATATACATATCAATCATGAGCTTTCCATGGTAAGATGACCAAAGCATGCCATGAATTGTTTTGTAATAATCTTTGGGTACATGATGAAACCTACTCTACTATACTCTACTATGTATTTTATTTGCCTCTACAAAACATGCTTCCACTTCTTACAGTTTCATTTGTAGCATGGATGTCTGAAATGATCATTGACATGGTTTATTTCCTCCAATACTGTCACATAGGCTTCTATACAAAGGGCTTACATTTAGAGGATCAGTAATTAAATTAAACATTTTATAAATAGTCTAAATGTTAGCTTCATAACACCCCCAAACCCAATTCTATCATTCAGGCACCATCAAGGTAGAAGCAGAAAAGGGATATGCAAGGCTGAAGACCATTTTCTGTTTCTCTCTTCTGTGAATTTTCATGGCCAAAGAACCAAACACCTTGTTAGATTGTTATCTAATAACAATCTGCTGGTAATGATCTCCTCTGTATTTACCTAAGCTGGTTCTTAGACAGGCAGATGCTATCAGTGAAATATTGACCAAAAAAATATTTACCTAAATGATTTATGACACAATAGTTAAAGGACAGGCTTCAAAGGTTCAAGTTCCACCTTTGACAAATATACTGGCTGTGTGACCCTGGACAAAATGAAATTATACATCTGTTGTTCAGTCATTTTTCAATCAGGTCCAACTCTGTGATACTATTTAGGGTTTTCTTGGCAAAGATATTAATGTGCTTTGCCTTTTCCTTCTCCATTTTATAGGTGAGAAAACAGACAAAACAAGGTGAAGTGATTTGCCCAGGGCCACACAGCTAGTGTCTGAGGCCACATTTGCACTCGGGAGGATGACTTCCTGATCCAGCACTCCATTGCACCACCTAGCTGTCTAATTTAACAGAGCAGCATGGCTGTGTGCACATGTAATAAGCAAAATTATCAAATGTAATAAAAACAATGGCTGAACTTAGCAGAAGTTCCACAATAGTAATCTGATTGAGATAGCACAAGTAGAATAGGTAAATGATCTAGTTCTCGGTATTTTTAGCGCCTACTAAGCCAATGTGATTTAATAACATGTCCTTATGGCCATCTTTATTAGAATTATAATTCCTTCTAAGAAGGTTTGGAATCCGATTGGGGGTGAGGCAGAAGTTGAGAACAAATGTAGCTCGGTAACTGTCCCTTGTTACTGAGGGATTCGTTTATTGGAAATGCCATTCCTAAGAAAGATATGTAAGCACTGCCCTAGCAGACAACTTTTACTGGTCAAATAACTTGGGAACTTTTACCCAAGTCCTTTATTTTCCTTTGGGCCCAACCTCACCCATCCTCCACTCAAATAAAATACAAAATAAAATAAATCCATCTTCCCCTTCCCCCTCCCTACTCCCTCCCTTTCGTCCTCCCACTTCCTCCATCTATTTATAAAAAACACAGGCAGTAAAAGAACTGGGGAATTTCAATAGTCTGTAACCCAGCCAAAGTTAATCTGAATGGTAGGTAACCAGGTTCTCATTTATCATGCAAATTATTTTATGTGGCTTCCTTGTATTCCCTGGGAGGAAGAACTCTTCTAGACTTTAATGTTGGTTAGTTTCCTATTTTGTCAGCATTATGAAATATTTTTTACTTTCCTAAATCACTTTGGTCTAAAGTTCAAAGTCAGGCTGGGTGGGGATGGGAACTTATCTGATTTTAAACACTTCTTGAACCTGGCCCATTAGTCAAAATACTAACCAAACAGAAAAACCCCCATCTGATTATTGGTTCATTGCAGTGTATGCAGACAGTTTTGGTCTCAAAATCAGGAAGAAGTCTTGTTTTAAATCCCACTATTTACTAGCTGTGTGATTTTTTGGGTAAATTACTTATCTTTTATGAGCCTCAGTTTCCTCATCTGTAAAAGAGGGAACAAATTTTATCTACAATATAAACTTCATAGGGTTGTTTATAAAGCTCAAAGAAAATAATGTATGAAAAGTGCTTATACATTTTAAAAGCACTTGACAGATTATCAAGTAATAATTAAGATAAACCAAGATGTGTTTTAATTTCAGAAGAATTAATATGAAAAACAAAACTTCAGAATAGAAATAAACCAAACAAGAAAAAATGCATTCAGATAAACAGATATGAATCTAGCTTAGCAGTTTTTGGAAATCTACTTGATTTTGCAAAATATTTCAGATAAGAAAGCATAGAATTCAAGAATTATTTTACAATATTTATCTAAAAAATTCTTGCTAGTATCCATCCGAATTTATAATTGAAATGTTTAGGTATTTGTAGTTGGTATGTCTCTGTATACAATAGGCATCCACTATCATGGATGCCTGGAAAAGAGACACAAGTGAAAAAAATATTAGCTCTCCAAGAAAATGTGCTGGATTCTCATCCTCTCTCTGATATATGCTACCTATGGGACATTACACAAGTCAGTCTTGGGTCTGTGTTTCCACACCTATAAAACAAGGAGGTCCTTCCCAATTTTAGAGCTAAGAACCCAAGCCAAAGGAAAAAGGGGTCTGACTGATGAAACTATGTTCTCTCTGGATAATCCATGTCAGTCCATCCTATGTGATTCTTGTGTCCACCTGTAGAGAGAGAGGGAAGGTATATCCCATATGGCGAGGGTCTTTCCTGGATTCTCTTGACATTGCAAGGATATCAATGGAGCATACACAAAGGTCTGCCAAGATTTATTTCTTACTCTTGCCAAGTGACCAGTCTACATTCTTCATGAATATGACTCTTATGCGTCAACTTTTATTCCACTACTCCTTTGCAACCTCATATACAACATATTTCATTCTTTCTACACCCACTACAGATTTCTTCATGGCCTTTGGTATGATTTTTAATTTTAATTATTTGGAGACTGCAGTGTTCTTTCATGACCTAAAGTCATACTGAAACAGTAGAATACTGGTATTTCCCAATACCACAAGAGGGAAGAAGGGACACATAATGCAAATATTAATAGCAGTCATTTTTATAGACAAAGAACTAGGTGAAATGGGTACGCCTATCAACTGGGTAATAGCTGAACAAATAATGTTCTATGAATGTAATGTAATACTATTGAAACAATGAAATATACAGGGCCAGATGGATTTACATGTGAATTCTACCAAACATTCAAAGAATTGGTATTTGAAAAAATAGGGAAAGAAGGTATACTACCAAATTCCTTCTATGATACAGATATGGTGTTGATAGCTAAACCAGGTAGGGTGAAAACAGAGAAACAAAACTATAGACCAATTTCCCTAATGAATATTGATGCAAAAATTTTAACTAAGATATTAGCAACGAGATTACAGAAAATCATCCCCAGGATAGTACATTATGACCAAGTAGGATTTATACCAAGAATGCAGGGCTGGTTCAATTATATTAATAACCAAACTAACAAAAACCATATGATTATCTCAATAGATGCAGAAAAAGCATTTGATAAAATCCAACACCCATTCCTACTAAAAACACTAGAGAGTATAGGAATAAATGGGCTTTTCCTTAAAATGATTAGTAGCATCTACTTAAAACCATCAGCAAACATCATATGTAATGGAGACGCACTAGAACCATTCCCAATAAGATCAGGAGTGAAACAAGGCTGCCCGCTGTCCTCATTACTATTTAATATTGTATTAGAAATGTTAGCTTTGGTAGTAAGAGAAGAAGAGATAAAAAGGAATTAAAGTAGGCAATGAGGAAACCAAATTATCACTCTTTGCAGATGAGTATACTTAGTAGATGGTATACTTAGAGAACCCTAGAGACTCAACTAAAAAACTACTAGAAACAATTCA
This sequence comes from Myrmecobius fasciatus, assembly GCA_023553655.1. Taxonomy (NCBI): domain Eukaryota; kingdom Metazoa; phylum Chordata; class Mammalia; order Dasyuromorphia; family Myrmecobiidae; genus Myrmecobius; species Myrmecobius fasciatus. The sequence goes on along the minus strand of JAJPUD010001623.1, from coordinate 120,034 downwards.
CAACTTTAGCAAAGTGGCAGGATTCAAAATTAATCCACATAAATCATCAGCATTTTTATATATTACCAATAAAGTTCAGCAGCAAGAGATACAAAAAGAAATTCCATTTCAAATAACAGATGATAGGATAAAATATTTGGGAATCTATCTGCCAAGGAAAAGTCAGAAACTATACAAACTAAACTACAAAACACTTTCCACACAAATAAAATCAGACCTAATCAATTGGAAAAACATTAAGTGCTCATGGGTAGGCAGAGCGAACATAATAAAAATGACAATACTACCCAAACTAATCTACTTATTTAGTGCCATACCAATCAAACTCCCAAGAAATTATTTTACAGATCTAGAAAAAATAGTAGCAAAGCTCATTTGGAAGAACAAAAGGTCAAGGATTTCAAGGGGATTAATGAAAAAAAAGGCAGATGAAGGTGGCCTTGCTGTACCAGACCTAAAACTATATTATAAAGCAGCGGTCATCAAAACCGTTTGGTACTGGCTAAGGAATAGAGCAGTCGATCAGTGGTACAGGATAGGTTATCAGGACAATCTAGGCAATAACCTTAACAATTTAGTGTTTGATAAACCCAAAGACCCCAGTTTTTGGGATAAGTACTCACCATTCAGCAAAAACTGCTGGGAAAATTGGAAACTAGTGTGGAAGAAATTAGGGCTTGACCCATACCTAACACCACATACCAAAATAAGATCTAAATGGGTTCATGATCTGGATATAAAGAGTGATTTTGTAAACAAATTAGAGGAACGTAATATAGTTTACTTCTCAGACCTGTGGAGAAGGAATAAATTTATGTCCAAAGAAGATCTGGAACTCCTAATTGAACACCAGATAGATAATTTTGATTATATTAAGTTAAAAGGTTTCTGTACAAATAAAACTAATGCAGACAAGATTAGGAGGGAAGCATCAAATTGGGAAATCATCTTTACATTTAATGGTTCTGATAAAGGCCTCATTTCTAAAATATATAGAGAATTGTCTCATAATTCAAGTCACTCTTCAAAAGATAAGTGGTCAAGGGATATGAACAGACAATTTTCAGATGATGAATTTAAAACCATCTGTAGTCATATGAAAAGTTGCTCCAAATCACTATTGATCAGAGAAATGCAAATTAAGACAACCCTGAGGTACCACTACACACCTGTCAGATTGGCTAAAATGACAGGAAAAGATAACGATGAATGTTGGAGGAGATGTGGGAAAACTGGGACACTAATACATTGTTGCTGGAACTGTGAACGGATCCAACCATTTTATCAAACTGTGCATACCCTTTGACCCAGCAGTATTTCTACTGGGCCTATATCCCAAAGAGATATTAGAAGAGGGAAAGGGCCCCACATGTGCAAGAATGTTTGTGGTAGCCCTTTTTGTAGTGGCTAGAAATTGGAAACTGAAGGGATGCCCATCAATTGGAGAGTGGCTGAATAAATTATGGCATATGAATGTTATGGAATATTATTGTTCTGTAAGAAATGACCAGCAGGACGATTTCAGAAAGGCCTGGAGGGACTTGCATAAACTGATGCTGAGTGAAACGAGCAGAACCAGGAGATCATCATACACGGCAACAACAGTATTACATGATGATCAATTCTGATGGACATGGCTCTCTGCAACAAAGAATTGTCTCAAACCAGTTCCAATTGTTCAATGAAAAAAACCATATACACCCAGAGAGAGGGATATGAAATATGGACCACAACGTAACATTTTCATGATCTCTAGTGACATTTGCTTGCATTGTGTTGCCTTTCTCTGATTCTTTTTTTTTTTTTCTTGTAGATAGGATTTTTCTTGCATAACTTGTCAAGTAATTCAACATTATTAACATGTCATGGATTTCCTGCCATTTAGGGGAGTGGAGAGGACTGGGGGTAAAATTTGTAATGGAAAGCTTTGTAAAGATCAATGCTGGGGAACTACCCATATATATGTTATACAAATAAAAAGCTTTAATAAAAAAAAAATAAAATAAATTTTAAAAAAAACTATTACAAACAATTCACAACTTTAGCAAAGTTGCAGGATATAAAATAAATCCACATAAATCATCAGCATTTTTATATATTACCAATAAAGTTCAACAGCAAGAGATACAAAAAGAAATTCCATTCAAAATAATGGTTGATAGTATAAAATATTTGGGCATCTATCTGCCAAGGAAAAGTCAGGAACTATATATGAACTAAACTACAAAACACTTTCCACACAAATAAAATCATACCTAGTCAATTGAAAAAACATCAAGTGCTCATGGGTAGGCCGAGCGAATATAATAAAAATGACAATACTACCCAAACTAATTTATTTATTTAGTGCCATATCAAACTCCCAAGAAATTATCTTACAGATCTAGAAAAACATAGTAGCAAAGTTCATTTGGAAGAACAAAAGGTCAAGAATTAAGGGAATTAATGGGGGGAAAAAAAATAAGGCTGTTGAAGGTGGCCTTGCTGTATCAGATTTAAAACTATATTATAAAGCAGCAGTCATCAAAACTATTTGGTACTGGCTAAGAAATATTGAGTAGTAGATCAGTGGCACAGGATAGGATCACAGGACAAACTAGGCAATAACTATAGCAATTTAGTGTTTGATAAACTCAAAGACCCCAGCTTCTGGGATAAGTACTCACTACTCGACAAAAACTGCTGGGAAAATTGGAAACTAGTATGGAAGAAATTAGGGCTTGACCCATACCTAACACCACATACCAAGATTATATCTAGATCATGAACCATTTAGATCTTAAGAGTGATATTATAAGCAAATTAGAGGAACATAGGATAGTTTACCTCTCAGACCTGTGGAGATGGAATAAATTTATGTGCAAAGAAGAATTGGAACTCTTAATTGAACACCAGACAGATAATTTTGACTATATTAAGTTAAAAAGTTTTTGTACAAACAAAACTAATACTAATGCAGACAAGATTAGGGGGGAAGCAATAAATTGGGAAATCATCTTTACATTTAAGGATTCTGATAAAGGCCTCATTTCTAAATATATAGAGAATTGTCTCATATTTATAAGAATTCAAGCCACTCTTCAATAGATAAGTGGTCAAAGGATATGAACAGAATTTTCAGATGAAATTGAAACCATTTATAGTCATATGAAAAGGTGCTCCAAATCACTATTGATCAGAGAAATGCAAATTAAGACAACTCTGAGGTACCATTACACACCTGTCAGATTGGCTAAAATGACAGGAAAAGATACTGAGGAATATTGGAGGGGATGTGGGAAAACTGGGACACTGATACATTGTTGGTGAAACTGTGAACGGATCCAACCATTCTGGAGAGCAATTTGGAACTATGCTCAAAAAGTTATCAAACTGTGGGTAGTACTCTTTGACCCAGCGGTGTTTCTACTGGGCTTATATCTCAAAGAGATCTTAAAGGAAGGAAAGGGACCCACATGTGCAAGAATGTTTGTGGCAGCCCTTTTTATATTGGCTAGAAACTGGAAACTGAATGGATGCCCATCAATTGGGGAATGGCTAAAAAAATTATGGTATATGAATGTTATGGAATATTATATTTCTTTAAGAAACGACCAGCAAGATAATTTCAGAGAGGCCTGGAGAGATTTGCATGAACTGATGCTGAGTGAAATCAGCAGAACCAGGAGAACATTATACATAGAAACAAGACTATATGATGATCTATTCTGATGGACATGGCTCTCTTCAACAATGAAATGTTTCAAACCAGTTCCAATTGTTCAGTAAAGAAAGCCATATGCACCCAGAGAGAGGGATATGAGATGTGGACCACAACATAACATTTTCATGCTCTCTATTGATGTTTGCTTGCATTGTGTTTCCTTTCTCTGAATTTTTTTTCTTATATATACGATTTTTGTTGCACAGCAAGATAAGTGTTGAAATATGCATACATATATTCAATTTGTCAAACATTTTAATATAATTAACATGTAGTGGACTTCCTGCCATCTAGGGGAGGGAACTAGGGGGGAAAAATTTGTAACGGAAAACTGTGTAAGGATCAATGTTGAAGAATTACCCATACCTATGTTTTGCAAATAAAAAGCTTTAATTTAAAAACAAAACAAAAACAATGAAATATAGAAATGAAATTGATAGTTTCAGAGAGACCCGCATGATCTGATAGATTAGTACAGTTAACAGAACCAGGAGAACAATTTCTACAATGGCAATAACACAGTAAAAGGAAACAAATTTGACAGATAAGGGTTTTGATGACTCACCATGAGATCCCAAGGAATACAGTGAATAGTGATACATACTATACATTTCTCTGTGAAGAGATCAACTTAAGGTACAGAATTTGACAAGTAATTTGTTTTGCTTGACTATGCATAGTTGTTACAAAAATTTTATTTTAGAGGGAGTGAAAATAAGTGCTTATTAATTGGGGATAGGGCAAGAAGAGAACATTGCTATTCTCCTGAAGAACTAAATTTAACAAGGTCTAGTAGTCCTACCTAAAAGGTAGACATTAGGCTTGTCTCTAAATACCAACATTCTACAGTTAGAAATGGAATAAAATAGCAGAAGAATCTGTATATCTACCAGAACTAGGGTCAATCATCCTAATGGAAGCATCGTTTCCTGTCCCATGACTTCTCAGCAGTGAATTAAGTGAATTAATTTGAAAGAATACTATGTTGTCATTGAATGGTCTCTTATTGTCCTCCTCATATTCCTCAAAGTGGCTATTTCAAAGCTTTTCTTCAAGGGCTTATCTGAGCTTAAAGAAGACCTCATCCATGTCTTAACTGTGAAGACTGTGGGATTCTCATGGATTTAGAATTGATTCTAAATCTTCAGGTTACTCAAGACTATACCGCATAACTGAAAAACCTCAGCGTTGGAAAGGATGTGAGCATCGATCTTGTTCCTCTTAGACTTTTTTGGATATCGAAGGTCAGAACCAGAAGCAATGAGTAGAAATTGCTAAGAATCAGGTTTAGAGTTTAAAGACAAAGTAGAGTTGTCCAAAAGTGGAATGGATTTAAATCTTTATTAGAGGTCTTCAGGTAGGGGGTAGATGGCCACTTACCTGGTATGTTATAGTATGAATTCCTTTTGTGTATAAGAGTAAGTAAAATATAAAAATTCTTTTTCCCTATGAAAGGTTTTTCAAAATTTACTCCACATCCTAACTTCCCCATTTCTGTCACTGGCACTAATTACTTTTCTAATAAACCGAGTTGAAAACTTTAACTCGCCCTTGACTCTTCCTAACGATCCTCATTTCACCTACTATTACATTCAACTAACTGTAAATCCCGCTTTTTTTTTAACTTCATAAATCTTTCATTCATTCCTTTTCATTATCTTTAGGATTAAATATAAACTTCCCTGTTTGACATTTAAAGCTCTTTACAATCTAACTTTCTAGCTTCTTACATATTACAATTATGTTTAGCCAACTAAGTTCTAAATAAATGTTCAAATCAGAATTATTAATTTTCAGCATCATATCAAATCAGCTTCCTAGTTGTTGTTTTCATGACCCACATTCAGTTATATGACTCCAAATGGAGTTAACACATTTTAATAAGCAGTGTATACATACAGCTCATTCTTAGAGTCAAAAAGACCTGAATAAATCTAGCATCAGACTAGCTGTGTGAACTTGGGCAAGTCACCTAACCTCTGCCTGCCTCAGTTCTTTTGTGTTCTATTGTAAGAATCAACTGACATATTTTTGCAAAATGTTTTGCAAACCTTAAAGCACTATATAAATGTGAGGAATTATTAATAATAAGCTTAAAAACTGAACCTATGCCACAGCCTAACTAGTTTGAGAAAATTAGATGACAGCATAGATTGGTTTGACATTTTACTTCTTAACAATGTATAATTACAATGATGCATCATCTTGGCCCCAAATAGGAAATGAGAAAAAGTACTTCTCTCCATTTATGGCAGAGGTGGGGGACTTAGGTGTGGATTACTGTCTATGTAGTCAGCCTGCATTGATATTTGTCTTGGCTTTGATGAATTATATTTCTCCCATCAGATGATCCTATGATGACTGCTGGCAGGCAGTATGAATGCCTGACTCCACTTGGGAGACATGGAATAGGCTAGAAGTACAGAAGGAAATAGCCATTTTTAGGTCACAACTAACATTTGAAGAGGGTTTTCTTGATTATAAGGAGAGGGCTTCTATTTTGAGAATGTGTTGGTAGTACATGATAAAAATACAAAAAAAAGGGAGGATCAATAATGAAAGACAAAAAAAAGAAACAAGGTAATTTGGGGATTACTTTGTTAAATTTAATCTATACTTTAAAAGAAATTCTCAATTTCATATATAATCCTCTTGTTCTTTCCAGAGTGAAATGTTTGATTATTAATTCCATAACAAAAAAGAAATGTTTTAAGATTTTTTTCAGTTTTTTTTAAGGAACACTGGGAGAACAAAGTTCTAGTCCAGCTTTGCCACCAAATAATCAAATGAATTTGGATAAGTCATCTTAACCTTTCAAGATCTCAGTCTCCTAATCTTGAAAAGGGAAATCCTCAGATCTCTTTACAATTCTAATAAGTTTCTGTGAAATTCTGATCAACAAATTTTAAGATTTGAACTCCCTCCTATTTTTAAATGAGCTTGAATAGTATTGAAGCTAAACCATTTTTAAGCATCTAAGTTATTAAAAAATAAAAGCCTAATTGAAAATTCTGAAGGAAAAAACTGAAGGGGAAAAAAAAAAAAGGCAGCCATAATCTACCTTAAAGGTACCTGAAGAATATAAGGAGTCCTTAATCTGGAAATGGAATTGTATATTCATTAAGAGCACAACTCTATGGTCAATAATATTATATTTTACATACCAATTTAAATTTATCAGAAAGTAACTCACTTTCACTAATGTACCTAAATCCAATGAACACTAAAGTCATCAACACAATACTGCTCCATTAAAGATGAAGCTAGTTACAAATGTTCTTTTCAAAGCAGGAGTTCTAATCCCAGATAATTTTAAAAAAAAATGATTTTTTAGGCATATTGATGAAATTAATTTTCTTTGAACTATTAAAAAAAAAAAAAGAACACGAGATGTAACCATTATGTCCTACTGGAACAAGTGCTAAACTTGGAGTCAGGATATCTCAGTATAAATCCTGGTTCTAAAAAATACAGTAGTTAACTGATCATCAGGGCAGGTCAATTAATTTCTCAGCTTGTGCTGGAATGACTTTATGGCTGTTATAAGGAAAGCACCTATTAAATCTTAAAATCCTACACAAACATTAGTTTTCTTATCAGGCAATTATACTCCTGGGGTCCTTTTTTATTTCTTTAGAACTTCTTGCCACATACCATGAGTGCTATATTAAGTGCTATGACAAATTTCACAACTGTGCTAACCTTGACTCATAATCAGCTAAAACTATCAATAGTAGATAAATAGCTAAGGGATAAAATGAACTAATGGATTTTTAAATCACAGATAAGAGATCTGGAAGTGAACTAAGATGATCAAATTCAATTCTCTCATTTTAAGAGATGAGGAACAGGATGCTCAAGGAAGTAAACTGACTTTGCCTGAAATCATGAAAGAGTAAGCAGAGATGGGATGGGAACTCAAAATTTATCAACTCTAAAACTAACTGTTCTTTCTATTGTATGATGGATTCAAGATAATACCTCAACTAACAATCCAAAAATGTGGACTGCAGTTTGGCTTTTTGGTACCCTGAACACATCTTTCCACAGAAATGTCACTAATTTTAACCTAGTTACTAATAGTACTCAGGGTCCCACTGGTCCACAGAAACCTATTTAACATACAGGACTATTTTGATTATATGGTTATTCATTGTTTCTATAGAGCAGTGAGTCTTGAAAGAAAATCAAGATGATAGAAACATAGGATCATAGTGTTTGAGAGGGGAGAAGACTACTGACACTAATTTTTATGAAAAAAAAAAGAAAGCCAATTTTGAGGTAATGTGAGCCCAATGACAGGATTCAAACCCAAGTCTTTTTAATTAAAATCCAGAGTCCTTCATACTTCAATGAGCACTGTCATGTGGCCTAATGTATACTTATCAAATAACCGTAAAGTTTGTCAGAAAAAGTGAAGAACAGCTACAAAGTTTGGTCCCTCTACCCGTCCAATGAACATATTGGAAAAAAATTAAACTCAATAATTTTCATATATTATTTTAAAGTTTATAAAGTAACCTACAGATATCATCTTATTTAACTTTATATTAAAGCTTATAGAGTGAGAGTAAGACAAGTTAGACAAAAAAATATAGTATTTAAAGTTCAGTAGTACTCAAATTATTGAGTAAATTATCTTTCCATTTTTTTTTTAAAAGATGTGGCCACCTATACCTTACACATTCAAGGGGAAAGCCTATTTTAAAAAATAAACAAACAGGTGTGTATAGAATCTACAAAGAAATTTTAGAAGGAAGAGTTCACCATCCCTAGTTAATTTTTATCATCAAGAACTGAAGCAGCTATGTGTGAAAGGAACCCTAATTGAAGTACTTCATTCCCAAAAAGGGACAAAGAAAGGGTGTAAAATTTTAATATACATTAAACAGGGGGTCCTTAGAGAAAGGCCACAAATATGCCCTTTCTTCCCAACTCTGCTTCCTTCTCCCCACCTCCTCTCCTTTCTCCCCATCACATGAAGTACCAAGGAATTACTCTCTCACTTGGCAAAAGGATCTTAAAGAGGCCGGTTGGGGGCCATAGCACCGGAGCTCCAAGGATGTAGGAAGCAAGGTTTCCAAGGTGAGTAGGTGGGAGGATGCTTATTCAGACAATAGGTAATGAGTAATAAGATAGTAGAAATGGTAGCTTTAGTATCAAATGGCAAAAAGGGATGGGGGCGGAAATCAAGCTTCAGAATCAAGATGGTGGGAGAAAGGGGTGATGAATCAGGATATGGTTAACTGGAGGGTGAAGGAGAAGCATGGAGAAGTCCCCACTGAGACACATTTCTAATGAGGAAAGGAAATGGGAAAGCTGACATGTACAAAGGGAATAAGACTGGGTCTTTTTGGTCTCTGAGGGCAAAATAAGAAACAACTTCACTTGTAGAAAATGAAGAGGCAATTGATAGTTTTTACAGTCATATCAACCAGAGATGAAGTTCCCAATAAAAAATGAATATGCTTTACATATAGCAAAGGCCCTGGGGCTTTCCACTGTAGGAAAACAAACTAAATCTTTAAATGGGGAAAGAAAACTGAAATTCAAAAAAAACAGTGTTCTTTTAGAGAAGATAGGTCATAGGTAATACTGAAAACAATTCTCTTGGGCTGGAGAATACTGTATTTGAAGTCTAAAGCACTGGAGTTTGAATCCAGACTAATCTTTTTGTTACAAGTCACTTTGATTCTCTTGCCTCATCTTTAGCTTAAAAGGACTCAATAATGTCCAATGTTTCTTTCTGTTCTAGAGATAGGACATTAAGAAATTTCATTAAGAGGCAAGAACAATGAATAGAAATTATAGAGAAAAAGCTTTTGGCTTTATAATAAGCAGCTGAGGCTACTATTCACTCATTTCCTTTAAGAATGGGCTATAATTTAGAAGTAGATGCTACACAAATGTCCCATAAAGTTCAGTGCGCTAAATAATTTTTATTTTATTAAAGCAAGTTTGTTGATTTCTTGTCATCAAATACCACAAACTAGCATCACTTCCATTCATTCACCATCAAAAATAAATGAGATGATTTCTTGAATATTTGTAAGACTAAAGATTAGAATTTAAATGCGGCAAACAAAAAGTTGAAACTAAAATGCATCCTCATTATCTAACCTGAATTTTTCAAAGTAGAACTAATGGTATGGTTCTATTTTCAAGTGAAGATTTAAACTTATTCCCTGAGAGTCTTGAGGTTATCATTATGTTAGGAACAGTACAAAGTCTGGCACATGTACTGAATAAAGGAAGGTATGCAACTGAGAAGCCTCCTTTGAAAAACTGCATCACAAAATGTATGTATCAGATCCTTGATAAAAAGCTTGTCTCCAATGCAAGGCTGACCTTGAGTTCTTGAATTAATTTTGAATTATTTTTTATATTATTATAAATCTATAATAATATAAAAAATAATTCAAAATTAATTCCAAGTCATAACCCTCAAGTTATAACTATACATATATATACAACTATATATATATATATGTGTGTGTGTGTGTGTGTGTGTGTGTGTGTGTGTGTATGTGTGTATGGTTATACACACATATACATATACACATATACATGAGTCCATTTGGGTTTTTTAGACAAAGATACAGGAGTGATTTGCCATTTCTTTCTCCAGCTCATTTTCCAGATATGGAACTGAGGCACACAGAGTTAAATAAGTTATCCAGCATCACAAAACCACATTTGAACTCAGAAAAAGAAGTTTTCCTTATTCCAAGTACAGTGCTCTATCCATTTTATCACCTAGCTGCCCTTATTACCACCTTTAAACCTGTAAAAAAAAAAAAAAACCTCAGTTTCACTTAAACATGGAAGACAGAATTAATGTTAAATATCCAACTACAATGAATGCACCAGCACAGAATCCTCTTTAGAGCAATACAATTTTGCTCACAGAGCTTTGTTTTGAAGTCCCTCTCCTATACCATTTGAAGTAAATGCTTTCCTGGATCCCAAGTTTGAAGGGGTGAATACAAACTAACTACTGGCAGAGAAAGCTGTGATCCCAACCAGAAAATGAGTTTTTATAAAGACTGTATAACCAGTGATATCAACTAGATTTTCATTTAGAAGCCTCAGCCTTGTTTGCAAAAAAAAAAAAAAAAAAAGAAAAGCAAGGCTCTTTCCCCTGGACTTGCTTGCCAACATCAGATTAATAGTGTCAAGACAGTTCAGTCAAATTATTCAAGTAGGCCTGCTGACCAAGAAAAGTTTATGGAACAGGCTGAGTGTTGGGATTTGCATTGGCCAGTATTTCGCTCAATAAAAGATTGTTAAGAGGTACCAATAAACTAGTTGAAACTTCAAATTCTACATTTTATTCTTTAAGATCCACAAATCTCATTTCCTGATTTAAAAAAAAAAAAATGGACATCTAGAATTAAACTCATTTCCCTTGTGATATAATTCATAACCTCCTGGGGAACTTTAAACCTTTCCAACTTCTCATTTTCCTGGCACATATATTGTAGCACTATAGGAAAATAGGGAATAATAGATAGGCATGCAGATTTAAAGGAGGGAAGGAACCTCAGATCATCTAATCCAAAGCTTCTTAAACTGTGGGTCGGGACCCAGTATAGATATCAAATAACTGAATATGGGGGTCCCGAAAAAATCTGGCAACAGTAAAAGGTTCCTGAATGCAATGACCAAAAATTAATTCAAAATCAACGTGTAAGGAATCTAAGGCGTTTCTAGCAGTGTGCTGTCTCATACAACTTCACTGCAGCCATGGTTCCGAACCCACGACATGCACACTTTGCACTGAACGTGTAAAAATGCTCCCAGAAACACCTCGGTTCAGATTCAAGACAGAGCTGCATAAGAATTTCTCAGGCGAAAAGAGGCTGCAAGTAGAAAAAGTTTAAGGAGCCCTGATCTAGTCTAATCCAACTCCATAGTCCCTTCCTCGTCACCCCGCCATTTTACAGTTAGAAACCAAGACCCAGAGAGGTTAAGATTAGGTAAATCTCCCAGGGTCACCAAAGTAATAAGAGGCAGAAACCATGATTTGAAACTAGGTCCTCTGACTCAAAATCCAGCATTTTCCTCTTCCACACTCTACTCCTAACTTTCCAGATTTCAAAACTATAACGTAGCTATTGTACTATATATTACATTATACCTAATTAATCCTAGAATTTACCTCAGCAACTGGAGTCAGTTTGCCCTGGAACATCTACCTCTGAGGTCTCCTCACTCTAGAACATTCTTCTGCCACATCCGTTCTCTTTACCCATTGGCAAGATCTTGTTGGGACTTCCATTTGGTGGAGGCTCACATCAATTTTCTAAAGTAACTAAAATGTACCCACTTAAACCTCAATACAAAAATACCCCCAAAACTACTTCAGATGAGGGCTTTGAAAAATAAGTTAAATCGCATCCTCACCTCAATATATTCAGAATACAACTTAATGTATTTCAATGACTTTTCATTCCAAAAATCAAATAGGAACATGCAATATAGTGATATCCTTAGTACTTACTGAGGTGACTAGAGTTAACTGCCCCATGTTAAATGTGTTGCAGATAAGTGGTATAGTGGATAGTGTACAGGGAAGATTCATTTTCCAAGAATACATTCTAGAATCAGACACTTATTAGCTGTGACCTTGGGGTAGTCACTTAACCTACAGTTCATCTGTAAAATGGCAAGCCACTCCAATATTTTTGCCAAGAAAACCCCAAATGGAGTCAGAGTCGAACACGACAGATTACCACTAACTTCATTCATCTTTTTCTTGACCTACAACTCTAGGAAAGGAGATTTCAGGGCATCCTTTTGATTAAGTTTCATTTTGTATTCTGTCAAATAAATTTGGCAGACAGAATACCACAACAAAAACCTCTCTTGATTTAGAGGCTAACACCCTTGGCTAGCTTGCGTCCTCAGTACAGGACATTATGTGACTTAAATTTCTAACTAGTATGGTTGAAAATCTTTCTAAAAACATTTTATACTTCAACTACAAAAAGCATAACTTAAAAAAAAAAAAAACTCAAGTCCTCATTCTGCCATAAATCATTATAAATCATAATATACTGTAATAATTCTTTAGAGCTTTTCCTTAGATATGTGTAGGGCTTTATAAGACTCTACTGTACTATCATTTTCTAATTGTATCTGCTTTGGTGAGGGAACTAACAACATGACATTGCAAGGAGGTAAGGATGGCTAGCTTAGAGAAGCCTTGGGACACATTGGCATTTTCTCTGGCTATCCCTCATGTACAGAATGCTCTCCCTTTCTTAGCTTCACCTACTGACTCCTTTAAAATCAAACTCCTAACTTACATTTCTAGTTCCTCTTAATTCTAGTGCTTTCCCTCTGTTAATTATTTACTAATAATTCTGTATATATCTTGCTTGTATATATTTATTTGCATGTTCGATTATAAAGTTGTTAAAGGCAGGGGTTGTCTTTTACCTGCCTTTGTGTCTCCAGAGCTTTATTTAGCATAGTACCTGGTACATCACATTTACTAAAATTTATCGATTGAGAAGACAGTGGTTATAATTTTAAACTATTTGGAGAACTGACAAGTAGAAATTAATTAGCTTTGTTTTGTTTCTGAGGGACTCTGCCAGCAACAATGGATGGAAGACAAATTTCCAATCACTATCCCTAAAAAAATTTTTTTTTAACTATATATACCCTTTGACCCAGCAGTGTGAAGTAAGCCATATACACCCAGAGAGAGGAATATGAAATGTGGACCAAAACATAACATTTTCATGATCTCTATTGATATTTGCTTGCATTGTGTTTCCTTTCTCTGGTTTTTTTTCTTGTAGATGATTTTTCTTGCATAGTAAGATAAGTGTGGAAATATGTATACATATATCCGACTTGTCAATTATTTTAATATAATTAACATGTAGCGGACTTCCTGCCATCTAGGGGAGGGGAGGGGACTAGGGGGAAATGTAAGGGTCAATGTTGAAGAACTACCCATACATAGGTTTTGCAAATAAAAAGTTTTAATTTTAAAAAAAATTAAGTGTGTAGGTGTTTTTTTTCATGCAAGACTAAAAACTTTGTTTACAGTTTGAGTTTCCAGTGCTCAGCTCAGAACCAAGACGTTTGCTACAACAAAAACTAATTTTATAGTGAAACCAATAAGTGATCTGGAATCCCTTTTTCCTGAGATTAAAGGAGAAAACCTCCGATGAAAATAATAAAATCCTTTTACCTCTGGAGGTTTTCCAGTGATGTCTGGGTAGCCATTTGAGGGGCATTAAACAGATATAGATTAAGGTGAATAGACTCTGGGGTTTTTTCCAAGACTCCCTAAAAGTTCTGCTTCTTCCTTTTCTGGTAAAAAAAAAGACTCCTCTTCTTAAAGCTGCAAGATCTATCTTTTACAGAGCCCAACTCTGACCAGTCCTGCCACACCCCAGTAACAGCTCTATGGTGTTATACCGTATTCTCTCCTCTAATTTTCTGAGAATTTAATAAACCCAACAATAAAGCTTATTAAAACTGTGGGAAAGAAGAGGAAATAGGTTTGGGGAGAACCTAAACAGAACTGTCTCCTATGACTCAAATAAATGAGTTTCCAGGACATGGACTTTGTAACATCTTCCTTTGCTCAGGACATTATAATTCTCAATTGTGTGGCTAGATGAATAGCATCCAGATTAGTGAGGGTGTTGCAAGATTAAGTACCTTATGTGGGG
>JAJPUD010001623.1:0-105534 GCA_023553655.1 Myrmecobius fasciatus | reverse complement strand
CTCAGCAAAAAAAAAAAAAAAGAAAAAAAAGAAAAAAAAATCACGAGATAATTTTAAAGCTTATTTTATTCCTTGCTCACAAGAGACATATCAGCTCCCTCCCTATTTTCTCTTGACAGCAAGGACTAGGATCTCCCTTCCTACCTTTCTCTATGACCTCAATACTTAGCACAAAAGTCATTAAGAAATATTTGTTGACTTGATTTGACTATCCATTGGGTGTGCTAATTCACTGGCAGAGCAATTAATTTGCCAAAAAAATTAATTCTTCTAACAGACACAGAAGAAGATGTGAACATCTGGGCTTAAATTCTGGTACTCTTGGCCACTTTCTATTAAGGTAAACTTGAGCAAATGATTTAATCTCTCTGATTATTACCCTCCATTGTAAAATGGAAATAATATTCCACCAGATTATCTCAAAAGGCTATTCTGAGAAAAGTATCTTTGTAAAACACAAAGTGCTATAAAAAGTATAAGCTGATATTTTGTCTTCACTTTTCTCTGGCAGAACTTTTACAACTTCTGAATTTTTTTCATTAATCCAACAACTATTAATAAGCAATGAGCTTTCTGCTAGTTATCTCCCTGCCATGAGGCCAGACTATGACATTTCATAATTTCTTTTCAGTCTGGTAGAATTCATCTACCAATCTTGAGCTAGACACACAGAATTATTCAGGGTATTTATAATGTCTAACATAAAACAGGATTGTTACCATCCTAAAGTTTCTTATCCTCAAGTTTTTATACTAGGAAAGTCAAGAATTTAGGAACGATACCAATAAGAGCACTTACATAAACCTGAATGGAATAAATAAAAATGTTTGAGACCTTGCTAATAATTCTGTCAATTTCAACCAGATCAGACAAATCTTTTTTATCACTTTAATATTTTAATTTTCACCCTTATGAAATAAAGATTACTGAGTCTAATTCCTAAGCCACAAGTTTGACTATATATCTTACTCTTCTGTTTAAGAACTATCTATAGTTCGCTTTTGCTACTAAAATCCAAACTTCTCTGCTTAAATGCCCTTCATAATCTGGTCAATCCTAGTCAATATTTTAACATACTGAAATTATGTTTCAAGGAATAAGATATCATTTAAGTTAAAAAAAAAATACTTATTTCTTAGATCTTTTAGGAAGAACCCCCATTGGTATTCTATATACACTGTATCAGAAAGGCTCCCTTACTGCTGTTACTTGTAATCATTTAATCTATGAACCTTTTTATTCTAGCAACACAAATAGGCAGCTAGACATGTACATTAAAAGCCATCCTAAGGAAACAAACCTTATACTGCTTCTCATTGCAGTACTGCCAATTTTCTCATTTAAGCTTATCCTTCTGCTTATGTTACTATTCTCCTACCTGGCAGATTTTCAATGAACTGGTTGAAAGACCATTCATTCATCCAGTAATTTTTATAAGAGTGTAGAGGGTATGCTAGCTAACAAAGAAGAACATTGCATCTTTAGAGAGTTTTTCATTTCTCAGGAAGAGAACTTGTTAAACTCTCCTATTTTTTATACCACATATTGGTGAAGGCAAGCATTTTCACTTTTATCCTTGCTTTAAATCAAGCTACAGAAAAATTCAATGCAAAACCAATCAGATGTAAGACCATTAGTCTGGTGTTGAGCCAAAATACTGTAAAACATTGTTCAATTAAAATTATCCAACACTGAAATTAAATTTATATGTAACTATTATTTTTGTTGAGCATCTTTCTAGTTATAATTTCATTAAAATATTTATATTCAACAAAATTTGCAAAACAAAAAATAAGATGCAGGCTTACAGATAATGATAAGCATATAGGAGGTCTTGCTGGATTACTTCCTTTAATATAGAATCTCATTTAAGATACTTAATTATTTTATAAATTTTATTATTTATAACTTTCATAATTATAGGTAGAATTAAATTTTGTATTTTATAGATTTTAATTTGGAGCTTTTCTACAAAAAGTTATTACCATATTTACAGTAAGCATTTAACAAATTAAAAAGAAAATTATGAGTAGTATATTAAATCACTTCAGGGTTCACAACATATTATTGTTATTATTAAAAGGAATTTATGGAACAAAAAAGTTAGGAACCACTGCCTTACAGGGACAAAATGAACCTGTGATTTCACTGGCATAGTAACTCCCACGTACAGAAAGTTCTTTACTAATAATACAAGGTTGGCACTTTTTCTGGAACAAAGTCTTATACAGTTGTCTAGAGCACCGAGAGGATTGGAGGATTATTACAAAGTGAGACTATATCACAGGGAAGACTCTGTGGACATGCTGCCTCTTATTCTGCATGTGTGCCTGGGCAGTAAGAAATCTACCTAGGATTTATTTAAGGTGTTAGGGTTGTGTTTTTTTTTTTGGGGGGGGGGGGGAATCCTTATTTTAATATAACTGATTTCCTTTGAAAACCTATGTTTATATTCATACATTTTAAAACATTCTTAGAATGGATAAATCTATTGGCTTCCTTCCAATGACCCACATAAAAAATGGTTAAGAATTCCTGCTATTAACAGTAGCTGTGAATAAAACAGTAGGAACTGAGATACCCCAAAATTCATAATAAACAAAACCTAGGTAAGTAACATAAAAACCACTGACCTCCAAAAATAAATAAACTATACACAATACCCAAGATTTAGATAAGAAAATAATTTGATGGCCTAACACAAAGGGGAGAAATTTGACCTACTCATAGGTTTAGTTGAATTGCAAAATTGAAATGTTAGCTCTGGACGAATCTCATTCATACTATTGAAATAGGATAGGTAAAAAGGGGGAGGAGAGGTAGTACTACATAGAGTTATCTTCATTCAGGAAATAAAGCCAGAGGAGAAAAACATAGTGGGACAGCTTTTAGACTGGGGGGCTGGGAAGGAAGGGGGAGAAAATCAAAGACAGGAGGAATAGAAGGAACTTTATCACTGGTATGTATTATAGGTATCTAGAAGGCTGTACCTGGAGTCAGGAAAACCTGAATTCAAATTTAACCTCAGACACTTACTAGCTGTGTGTGATCTCAGGAAAGTCACTTATTTTTGCCTCAATTTTCTCAAACATAAAACGGGGGTAATGGTAGTTCCTACCTCCCATTCTTGTTGTAAGGATCAAAAAAGACAAAGATTTGTAAAAGCATAGAGCACAGTGCCTAGAAATAGTAGGCTCAACATAAGTGCTAACTATTATGTTATTATTAAAGATCACCCTTACAGAAATAAGAAACATATGAAGAGTTTTTGGGAAATGGATTGTAAACTTGATACAGACTCACTGAAGGACTTCCTTTATTGAATCAGACATCTATTAGAGCGCTCTTTCAAAAGTAGAATGGATCTAACAACTTCAAAAGAAGGAAAATCAGGAATTCCTGAGTTCCTCTCTGCATCTTGCTGCTTAGTATCTGGATTCCTTTCTTTTCCACTTCCCAGCAGTCTTTTCACCTTGGAAAAACCCTGTGATTTTGGGGCAGTTTAGTCTGAATGGTAGACCCTCGTTTTAAAGGAAATGCCCAGGCCAATCATGTTAATTCCTCTATTTCTCTGTGGACATCACTTCTACCTTTCTGGATTTTTTCTTTACCATGGTCACATATTGGTACCATTCTCCCTCCCCATACGTCCTGACTTGCTCCATTAGAAAATAAGCTGCTTATGGGACTGTCTTTTTCCTTGTTTTTTTGTATTCCCATTGTTTAGCACACTACCAGATACATGCTGTTGTTATTTGGTTAGGTCAGACTCTTTGTGACTCCACCAAATGCATAGTAAGTGCTTAATAAATGTTGTGGTTGCTGAAGAAATGCTATTCTGGATCTTTTTCTCATTTACAGTTAAGATCACATTGCTCACTTAAAAATCTGTAATAGAAGATAAGGAAACCTAAGCACAATCTTTCAACTGCTAAGGTAAAAGTGACTTCATTTAAGAATCTGTAATAGAGAAGGAAAGGAAACATGCACAATCTTGCATGTACTTTTTATTTGGGAAGAGTAGCTGTCAAGCTCAGAAGAAAATATAGATAGGATTAAAATTCTTAAAAAAAAAAAAAAAAAATCAGTCCAGAAATAGAAAATGCAAGAATGTAATGCTAGAAATTTTTATACACAATTCTGGGGTTTTGTTTTTTTTTTTTCTTTTTTTCTGAAGCAATTGGGGTTAAGTGACTTGCCAAGGGTCACACAGCTAGGAAGTGTTACCTGTCTGAGACTACATTTGAACCTCCTGACTTCAGGGCTGGTATTATCCACTGCTCCACCTAGCTGCCCCCAAAACACAATTTTGATGAATATAAATTGGACTTATTTGAAGATGTGAAGGAAGCAAAGAGTGCTCAATGAACTTCAGATTTAAAATTGGAATTAGAACAGAGGGTGACTATAAAAGCATGTTACAATCCTTTTTAAGAATGGTATCAGATAAAGGCCTCATTTCTAAAATATAGAGAATTGTCTCATATTTATAAGAATTCAAACCATTCTCCAATCGATAAATGGTCAAAGGATATCAACAGACAATTTTCAGATGAAGAAATTAAAACTATTTATAGTCATATGAAAAGTTGCTCCAAATCACTATTGATCAGAGAAATGCAAATTTAGACAACCCTGAGGTACCACTACACACCTGTCAGATTGGTTAAAATGACAGGAAAAGATAATGATGAATGTTGAAGGGGATGTGAGAAGGCTGGGACACTGATGCATTGTTGCTGGAACTGTGAACGGATCCAGCCATTCTGGAGAGCAATTTGGAGCTATGCTCAAAAAGTTATCAAACTGTTCATACCCTTTGACCCAGCAGGGTCTCTACTGGGCTTATATCCTAAAGAGATCTTAAAGGAAGGAAAGGGACCCACATGTGCAAAAATGTTTGTGGCAGCCCCCTTTGTAGTGACTAGAAACTGGAAACTGGGTGGATGCCCATCAATTGGAGAATGGCTGAATAAATTATGGTATATGAATGTTATGGATTATCATTGTTCTGTGAGAAACGACCAGCAGGATGATTTCAGAGAGGCCTGGAGAGACTTGCATGAACTGATGCTGAGTGAAATGAGCAGAACCAGGAGATCATTATACACGGCAACAACAGTACTATATGACGATCAATTCTGTTGGACATGGCTCTCTTCAACAATGAAATGTTTCAAACCACCTCCAATTGTTCATTGAAGAAAGCCATATACACCCAGAGAGAAGGATGTGAAATGTGGACCACAACATAACATTCTCATACTCCTTGATTGATGTTTGCTTACATTGTGTTTCCTTTATCTGATATATCGTTTGTGGAGACAAGATTTTTCTTGCACAACAATGACAAGTTTGGAAATATGTATACATATATTCGATTTGCCAATATTTTAACATAATTAACATGTAGTGGATATCCTGCCATCTAGGGGAGGGGTGGGGAGCTGGGGGAAAAATTTGTAACGGAAAGCTATGTAAGGGTTATTGTTGAAGAATTACCCACACACATGTTACGCAAATAAAATAAAAAAAGAAAATTAAAAAAAAAGTGAATTTACATATATAACCATAAAAAAAAAAAATGAAACGTTTCAAACCAGCTCCAATTGTTCAGTGAAGAAAGCCATATACATCCAGAGAAAGGGATGTGAAATGTGGACCACAACATAACATTTTCATGCCCTCTATTGATGTTTGCTTGCATTGTTTCCTTTTTCTGATTTTTCTTTCTTGTAGATACGATTTTTCTTGCACAAAAATGATGTGTGGAAATATGTGTACATATATTCGATTCGTCAAGTATTTTAACATAATTAACATGTAGTGGATACCCTGCCATCTAGGGCAAGGGTGGGGAGTAGGGGGGAAAAACTTGTAACAGAAAGCTTTGTAAGGGTTAATGTTGAAGAATTACCCATACATGTTTTGCAAATAAAAAGTTTTAATTAAAAATAAATAAATAAAATTAGAGTTGCACAGCATTTTAATGCTTTCTGTGAATGTTTGCTTGCATTTTGCTTTCCTTCTTAGATGTTATTTTTCTTGTGCAGCAAGATAACTGTATATAAAAAAATTTTTTTTTGCAATGTAGAAAAATTACTGCTATGTTCTGTACATAAAAAGCTTTAATAAAAAAATTAGAGTTGCTATTAACCAATTATCACAGTTTAAATTTTAACAACAATTTATCCTGGTTACATGAGACATTAATCATTATCTATGATATATGCAGAAGATAAAATTTTCTGCTTTGTCTTGATGCTAAAAGGGGAAGCAGCAGTTAATCATATTAATATTCATTTTTACTTATAATTTTATGGCCTTATAGACACAATTACCAAAAGAAAAAAATCCAGTGGAAATTATCTTGTTTTCATGCAGACTCAGCTAACCGTATCAACATTGAACATGGCTCCCCTTCATCTTTCCAACACTCCCCCGCCTTCTCTTTATCTCACCAACCTCATGTATCTTTACTTCCCAACAGCTGTTCCTGCCAATCAAGCACATGATGGAAGTTCAAATTTTTAAAACTGAATTACTGCCCACCACACCAATTTCTTTATTTCTCATAAAATCATTAGTTTCTATTTGCTCAATTCTCATTTAAGAAATTATTTTCTTCAATGAGCTTGTGCATCTTCTTTTGCATTTGGCAAATTCTACTTATGGAATTTTTTTCTTCACTGAATGTCTTTTTCCATTTTGTCAATTCAGCTTTTTAAGGCATTCTCAATCAATGGCTTTTTGTATGTCTTACCATTTATCCTATTCTTTTTTTAAGGTGTTATTTTCTTCAGTAATTTTTTTGTGCCTCCTTTACCAATTTGTTAACCCTTTTTTATGATTCTTACATCATTCATTTCTCACATCCCAATTTTTTTTTCTTAATTTTTAAAATCCCTTTTGAGCTCTTCTATGGCCCGAGATCAATTCATAATATTTTTTGCTGGAGGCTTTGGATGTTGGAGCTTTGACTTTATATATCTTTTTGGGTCTTCATTGTACCACAGTAACTTTCTAAGGTCAGAATTCTTTTTTCTGTTGCCTCATTTTTTCTAGTCTATTTCTTGACTTAATTCTTTGTTAAAGTGGGATTCTGCTTCCAGGATGGAAGACATATTATCCCAAATTTTACGCAGTTGTTTAACCTTGCATTATAAATATAGTTTGGGGGGCAGCTAGGTGGCGCAGTGATTAGAGCACCAGCCCTGAAGTCAGGAGGACCTGAGTTCAAATCTGGTCTCAGACACTTCCCAGCTGTGTGACCCTGGGCAAGTCACTTAACCCCAAATGCCTCAGCAAAAAAGCAAAAAGCTAAATAAATAGATATAGATATAGATATAGTTTGGACAAAGAATACAATCCCAAGATTTACATCTTTATGTCATAGACCTCTTCTCAGAATGTCTTAAAATGCATAAAATTAAATATATAGGACTACAAAGGAAGCCAATTATATTGAAATTTAATCTTCAAAACACTCACTTGCATCCAACTCTTTATGATCTCATTTGGGGTTTTGGCTTACCATTTCCTTCTCCAGTTCATTTTACAGATGACTTGCTCAGTTAGGAAGTATCTGAGACTGAATTTGAACTCAGGAAAACAAGTCTTCCTGATTTTAAGTCTAGCTCTATCAATTTTGTCACAAGTTTGTGAGTTCCAGGCTAAAAACCCTGATAACATAATTTACATATTTACAGATGACACAATGGCTCATGAAAGTTAAGGACATATTGGTTAAGTGAGAAGTAGAGCCTGGGTTCAAGTTCAGATTTCCTGATTTCAAATTGAGTACCCGTTCCAAAGTAGGATGCTTCCTGATACTTTAAGAATGTTTTCCCTCCAACAGAAATAGTCAAGTGTTGCTTGAGCTATTGCCAGATAGAATTATATTCACCTTATGACACCCTCTCTACAATTTATGATCAAGGAGACAAAAATACAAGATATATAGAACAGAAACAATTAAACTAGAGCATGAAAAAAATGGTGATGTTTCCATCATGTAGATCAAGGACAGTATGTAATAGAGTAGAAAAGAAGAATAATAGTCACTGAAAATTGGGAGTTTCTAGTCTAGATTTATGAGGAAAGAGGGAAGACAGAGAGAGAGAGACAGAGAGAGACAAGGTACGTCTTCCTTGTCCTGGCCAATCAAGGTTATCTTAAGAAAGCTTCATTTTTTGAGCAGAATCAGGAGATCATTATACACGGCAACAACAGTACTATATGATGATCAATTCTGATGGACATGGCTCTCTTCAACAATGATGTGTTTCAAACCACCTCCAATTGTTCACTGAAGAAAGCCATATACACCCAGAGAGAGGGATGTGAAATGTGGACCACAACATAACATTCTCATACTCCTTGATTGACGTTTGCTTACATTGTGTTTCCTTTACCTGATATATCGTTTGTGTAGATAAGATTTTTCTTGCACAACAATGATAAGTTTGGAAATATGTATACATATATTCGATTTGCCAATATTTTAACATAACTAACATGTAGTGGATATCCTGCCATCTAGGGGAGGGGTGGGGAGTTGGGGGGAAAAATTTGTAATGGAAAGCTATGTAAGGGTTATTGTTGAAGAATTACCCACACATATGTTATGCAAATAAAATTTAAAAAAAAAAAAGAAAGCTTCATTTTTTTCCAACTAGAGTAGGAATTTCTTGAGCATGAGAACTAATTCTTTAGACTTAACCCCACAGCTAGTATGTATTTCTAAATGAGTGTAAGCCATAGATAATATTCTGACCATAGTTCGAATGACTTTAAAACAGATATGGTCTGCTTATCAAAATGGTAAATGGTATAGAGTAGGAGGGATAGTTAATATACAGAATGAGAAACTCAGAATTTAAGAAGGTCTTCAGAGAATTGAATAATGGATATTATTTTATTTTAACATAATAAAACTTAATAGGGATAACAATAGCTAATATTTATGTAGAACTTTCAGGTTTCAAAGATTCTTAACAATCATTTCATTTTATCCTCAAAAAAACCAACTGCAGGATATAGGTGTTATTATTATGAGGTAATGAGGATGAGAAAGGGGACAAATAACTTGTCTAAGATCACACAGCAAAGTGTCTGAGGAAGCATTTGAATTTGAGTCTAACTCCAGGTCCAGCTTTATCTATTCACAGCAGCAACCTAAATTCCTCAAACAATGTAAAGCTTTCTATTGACCTTTAAAAATTCAACTGTACGACTATGGCCCTTGAAGGAATAGGTCCTAATTGGGTTACAGTAGAAAAAGACTAGGGAACTATAGTTGATAAGAAGTGAATTAACAGATCATGAATCAGGTTGCATAAAATGCATGTGAAGTTGAAAATGCTAATGATCATATTGAACATATTTTGAAGTTTTCCTTAGTTTTGACACTGATCACACCAGAAATTCTTGCAAAAAGTTCATTCAAAGAGCAAGGCTTTGATAAGTATATTTTAGTTTTTAACAGGTTGTTAAACAATTGTAACACTGTTATAGACTTAGTTAATCAGAATGTAACCCACTTTTTTTTTTAAATCATTAAAGCTATTTTGTTCCATATAGTACACTTCTTGGGAAATTAAAAAAAAAAAAACCCACTTATTCATTAAAAAAAAAATCAATTACCTTAACTGCATTTGATAGATTTTTTAAAAATCTATAGAATATTTAATTGCACAAGGACTTCAGGTATACCCTATAATAAAATGCCCAGAAGGGAAGTTGGAGAGTCCCATGGGCAGAGTAGCATTGATGAAAACATCTGAAACAGTACATACAATTCCAGGCACTGCACTCTATAAATATTGACAAACTGGAAGAAGTATGGCCAGTAGAGGTCAACCAAGAAGATAAGAGGGTCTGAAAACCAGGTCACATGAAGAATGGCTGAACGAACTGAGACATGTTTAACCTGGGGAAGGGAAAGAAAAAGAGATGCAGAGGAGAATCAATGCTTGAAAGGTTGTCTCAGATTAAAAAAAACAAAAGACAAAAGACAACAACAAAAACCAGAATGAACTAATCTTGCTTGACTTCAGGAAGAACTAGAACCAATGGATAGAGAAATGACAAAAGCCTTATTTCTTCTCAACTAAGTTTCCTAACTTGAAGAAGTCCAAAAAAAGGGAATAGGCAATATGCTCCTAGTAACAGGAGATCTTCAGAGAATTACCCCTTGCCCAAGGGAAGAGTTGTAGAAGGTTTATAGACAGGGTGCTAAGTGTACTAAATTCCCAATTCTGAAAGCCCACCATCAAACAATACCACTTAAAGAGAAACTGAAACAAAGCTATATTATTGGCAAGGAGTAAAAAAGCCCAGTAAACAAAAACAAAGATTTTCTTTCTACTCTACTTCCCTCCTCCCAAGAAGTTATTTATGTTCATTTCTAAGCTTACCATGCTAAATAAATTGGTTTGTTAATGGAAAAAGGGGGGGGGGGGAGGAAAAGGGAGGGGAGGAAAGGAGAAGGGAAGAATAAGGGAAGGAAGGAGAATGATAATGTCAGAGACTAGAATAGTCATTTTTGGTAAAAGATCATAAATCTAAGTTTCCCTTACCCCCTCCCCAATTTGATGACTACAATACTGAAGAGTATTTAAAATCAACAATTTGCAAGTACATCTGCCATACCCTGGCATCCCCCCCCCAAAAAAAAATTGGCATCAATAGAGTAAAGGAGTAGTACAATACAATTGTTTTTGAGAAAGCTTAGAAATTTATAATTCAGTGCAGGTTTGGCTTATATGTATTGTTTAAACTCTAATGCTGATGATATTCCTTATTTTTAAAACTCCTAAAAATATTCCCAATTACTCCCATATTTGTTCTCTCCTCCATCCCTAAAGGAAAAAAACCAAACAATGAGTTTTTCCACAGCAATTACTCAAGACTCTAATTAAGGAGCATCACACAAATAAAGAACAAATAACTATGTTGCTTACTTTATTATACTAAGGAACTTTTTCCTCTCCTTCAGAACAGAAAGAATAAATACATGAACTTTCTTAAGATTAAAACTGCTATAGGTTTGCAGCAAATTGGCCAAAAACAGTCAGTTTCACAGGGTTGGAGTAGGTGGGGAATCAAAAGGTTACAATCTTTTAATTTAGTCAGGAATAGTTGTTACAAGAGATGCAGGAGTTCCAAACCATCCTTTTCAACATGAATTAGGCAACATTTGCATTAAAAAAAATGTCCCGGAACAGTAAGCCAAATGCAAGTTTTTTTTTTTTTTTTTGGGGGGGGAAGAATGGGTTATATGAAGCTGCATTTCAAATAGACTAATAAAATCAGGTTTCATCATTTGATTGTTAACTAAAGGGTTTATTATTTCAAGTGGTATACCTTCAAGACAGTTTCAATTCCAAACCCAAGTTTGAACATTTGACAATTCAAGGAGTATGGCAAACCAATTCTAATTGTTATGAAAGTGATTCACTTCTTGTAACTGGGTGAAAATGAATTCAAACAAGTTTTTAAGAATGGTCAAATTAGTTCCCAAATGTGTCATTAAGTGAAATTACAGTATGAACTGGTAGAGAGCTTAATATTAACAGATAGCTATTGTTTCAGGAAAGTCCACACAAACTTGATATTTACAAGCACTATAACTGAACCTTAAAAACTAGAAGTAGAAAATACCCCACCTTTCCAGAAAAACCAAGTCTTCTAGTCATATCTGCCTTAAAATATGGGCCCTCTTTCCTAAGATTTTTTTTTTTAAACTTCGTTGAAGGCTGAAGCCAATGTTACTTCGGTTTCTATCAGAACACAAATGATAGTAAACTAACAAAAAAAGAAGGCAGGCAGGCAAGGGAAGGAGTTTCTGGTGGATGGAGAGAGTTGAATTTATTCTGTCACAAAGGGACACAAAATTGAATGAAGATAGCAAGAAGGGTCAGAAAGAAATGAACTAGTTCATGGCATCAAATAACCTTTAGTGTCCTTCTCTGGCATCCATGACCAGTCAGGCCCCATTTTATCGTATTTGGGAGGCGACTTCTGAAATAACCTAATGTCAAAGTTGTCTTTTGGTTTAGCTGGATACCCGCCCCCTCGAGTTTTGCAGGGACTGTAGGAAAGCCTAGCTAAGTGTTTATCTGTTTTTATTTTGAATGTGTGAGAAGAATTCTAAGAATGCCCCTCAGAAAGTACACCACAAGATTTTTACTACGAATAGAGTTTCACATTCAGAAAAAGTTGATCACCTTACCAAACTGTAAACCAGAAGGCTTAACCCTTTCAAGACTTGCTCTAAAGAACTGTTTTGGGAAGGTGACCAGAAGAAGCGCTAGAGGAAAACCTGCAAGCCCTATTTCACTATAAAGGGGGAAAGTGTAAACCGCACGTACACTCACTATTGCACCTAGGCACACAGCTCAATATGCACGAACAAGAAAAGCTCCTAACAGAGACTGTAATGCTACAGGCCAGACGAGAGGCTGGGCTCACCTACGACATCCTTGGAGTGTCCGGCAAGAGTTGAGCCAACAGATGCCACCTTCACAGAACAAAGAAGATAAGGACAGAGGTAGGTAGAGGTGATAGAGGCCAAAGTGGCCAGGGACCGAGGAATCACAAACCACTTTTCTCCACCATCTCCGAGTGCCCTTCAGGGCAAGGCTTGGGTTTTGTTGGGTTTTGTATCCTCCCCTCCCGCCCCCCAACCAGCCGTCTAACACAGTGCCAGGCATATCGTAGGCGCTTAATAAATGCTTGTTGCATTGAATTAGGATAGGTAAAGAGCTTAAGACTGCAGGACGCAGGCTCGAAGTGCTCTGGAGTGGGAAAGGGGGTGTTAAAGCAGAGGAGGTGATCAATATCTTAAAGAAGGACCCCACCCGAGGTTACCCGGCTGCTCTCACCTCATCGCCCCACTTGAGCACGTCTTTGTGCCGCTCCTTGACGGCGTGGTAGATATGCAGAAACTGGAGGATCCCGTGCCGCCGCACATGGTCCGCGTGGCGCTTGGTCTCTTCCCAACTAAGTGGCGAGCCCTGGGACAGGAGTCCCATGGCTGCCCCTGGTGCTGCTGCTCTTGCTGCTGCTGCCGCAGCCGCCTCCTCGCCTTCCCGAGCTGCGGCTGCCGATCAGGACAGGGAAGCAAAGCGGGCGGCTCCTGGACGATGGGGCTGCTGCTCGGTGCTTTGGGGCTCCGGGCCCGGGCTCCCCTCCCGGCCGGGTAATGGGACCCCGGCGCTCGGCCACTCACTGGAGGGAGGGAGAGAATGGAGAAAGAGAAGCTCCGGGGCAGGCTGCCTCCCTTCTTCCTTCTCTGTCCTCGGTGGTTTCCTTGCGCCTTACCCACCTCCTCCTCCGGCCACAGAAGCCGTTCCAAGCCGTCCCGCGTCCCGACGTCGGTGGCTGCAACAGCAACCTCTCCCCTTTGCCGGTTGTCGTGCACAAGCCGCTTCCTACTTGTGACTAAAACCTGCGGCGCCGCGGAGCATGCCCAGTACACAGCCTTGCCTGGAATAAAACTCCAGTGCAAAATCCGTCGCTCCGGGTTTTAAAGACTGCGGGAGGGCGGATGGGCGGGGGCGAGGGAAGGGAGGCGGTAAAGGGGAAGGTCCTAGAGAGGGCAGGCGAGGAAGAGGGCGGAGCTGAACCTGACTTCAAAAAGAGAAGGCGTGGTTATAGACTGGAAAGGGGTGGGAAGGGCTGTCCCAGGGAAGAACCTTAGGTCACCCTCTAAAAAATTCAATTTATGCAAATCCATATTTATTGAGAACAAAACAGAAAACAAACCTAGAATATTTCATGGGCAAATGAGGTATAGTGAAAATTGTACTATACCTAGAGACGGAAAACCTTGAATTGTTGCTTTCATCCTAGCTAACATTTATATAGCACCGACTATGTGCCAGGCCCTTTACATATAGTTCTGCCTTCTAGTTCATCTTATCTCCTCATTTTTACAGATGAGGAAATTGAAGCCCCGGAAGGTGAATTCACATAGGTAGCCAAGGTTGCATAGGTAGTGGTAGAACCAGGATTTGACTTCACTCAATTTAGAGTTCAAGTCTTTCTGCCACTACAGATGGTTGTGAACATATGTACTGCAACAACAACAATAACAGACATTTACTTTAAGCTTTGCAAATCTATTTACAAACATTAACTCGTTTTGTCTTCTTAATCACCTTGGGAGGTGGGTGGTATGTGAGTCATTATTTCTAAACTTGGGGGGCACTCCCCCCAAGAGCATTTAAGTGACTTGTCCAAAATCTGAGTGCTAATGAGTGGCAGAACTTGAGACTAGAACCCACGTTCTACTTATCTTTCCATCAGATAATAGAGGGCTGGAGGAAAAGGTTAGTTAAATTGCTAAAGAATTTGCCAGATTATTTTATGTAACAAGTTTGTGGGATCATAGGAAGAGAAAACAGAGGCATCCAATCTCTTTAATTAATTTTACAAATGGAGACACCTCTACAGAGAGGTTGAGATTTGCTCAGGAATACAAATAAAGTGAAAAGCAAAGATAGGATTTGAACCTGTTCTTTGACTTGTAGAAGCTGTGTTCTTTGTAAAGTTATAGAATGATAAAAATATATGTACCCTCTATGGAAGATTTCTGGGAGGACATGGACAAAAACTGCCCAAGATGAGAAAGTAAGACTGAGTTGCCACCTTCACATTAGGGGGATATCTGCAATTAAAATAAAACACCCAACAAATTAAAAAATGACTACACATAAATATTTTAATATGATCTTACTTTCATTCTATCTATATTTTCTACATGTTCTCCTTTTTTCTTCCTAGAGACTCACATTTACAAAGCACTTTATACTTTTCAAATTGCTTTCAAATATATAAATTGCATTTTCTCCTCAGAGTAATCCAATGAATTATGTGAATTGTTGGTTTTTTTTTTTAATAGATGAGGAAATTGGGCCTAATTTTAAGCTTTAACAAAGAATAATATATCTCTCTCCTTCAGAGCCAAGATTAATAATTAAAATTTTCCAAAGCTCAGTTTCTTTTTGTTGGGGTTCTTTTTATTTATATTATAGTCATCGTGTATATTGTTTTCTGGTTTCACCATGCCTCAGTTCAAATAAAGTCTTCCAGTGCTTCTCTTCTTTCATCTTTATCATTTCTTGTGGCCCAGTAATATTCACATACTCTCTCTTATTTAAGAATATTCTTCATATTACAACTTTTTGGTGACATGGACTTTGTGTAATATTAGTGCCATTCTCCTCCCCCCCACCCCATTCCATGACTACCATCAGTGGTGTAGCCATTCAGAAAAGGCTGGCCAATACTTATGTAAACTTGTAAACTGATGGAAATAAAGTGATGTGCCCAAGATTACCTAGGTAGTAAATATTTGGGGCAGAGTTAAATTCGGGTCTTTTTCACTCCATGACCATATACTCATACTTCATAGTTTTCAAAATGCTTTCAAATCTATAAATTGCATTTTCTCCTCAGAGTAATCCAATGAATTATGTTAATTGTTTTTTTTTTAATAGATGAGGAAACTGGGGCTAATTTTAAGCTTTAAGATTAAGATGCAAATTAAGCTTTTTTAGGACTTAAAACTCAAAGTAAAGAAGATTTCAGAGAGAGATGACATTCTAACCCCATTATTCTTGCATATCACTTTTTTTTTTTTTTTCAGTTTTCTGATAGATTATCACCGGAATGTTGTGTATTGTAGTTATCTATAGACTGCTTGAGTGGAAGGATTGTTCGGTACCTTATCTAAACTTTTTATTTCTCCCAGAGTCAACCCAATATTCTGGACAAAGGAGGAACTTAATAAATATTTATTGAGTGAAGGAATGGCTGATAAGGCCTTGATCCAAGCCCAAAGAATAGGTCCTCCCTCCACTTGTTACTCTATTAGCCTTCTCCCACCCCCATCTTCTTCAAGTAATGTCACAGTATACTCAATTAATTCCAGGAACCTTAGAAGAATCTGAAAAAGGAGTCAGCTGGCAACCTGGAAATTTATTATATGCTTTGTCTTCTAGAAAATTATTTTTATTTTATAATACAGCAATATTATTACTTGGTCTGTACCCCAAAGACATCAAAGAAAAAGGCAAAGGACTCATGTATAAAAAAATACTTAAAGCTGTTCTTTTTGTTTGTCATAACAAAGAAATTGAAACCGATGGAATGCCCATCAATTGGGGCATGGCCAAACAAGATGTGATATGTGATTATAATGGAAACGATAAGGGGGACAACCTGGGAAAAACTTGGGAATACTAATGCAAGCTAATGTAAAATGAAGTGAGTAGAACCAGGACATTGCATATCAATATGGCAATGATGATCAACTGTGAAAGACTTACCTTCTCTGATCAATACAATGATCCATCAATACAATCATACAAGACAAGTCCAAAGGATCCATGATGAAAAATGTTATCTCCAGAGAGAAACTCTGAGTGCAGATTGAAGCAAAATTTTTTTCACTTTCTTTTTCTTGCTTTCTCTGACCCCCTTTCCTCAGCAATCTGACAAATGTAGAAATATGTTTTGTTGGCTTTATATATGGATATATATAGATATATATATATATGGATATTATATTTTGTGCCTTCTCAATAAGTGGAGGAAATAAAATTTTTTAAAAGAAAATTATTTTTAATTGTTTTGGTGTCTTTTGTTTGTATATCAGTTATTTATGGATGTGCTTCCTTATCCCAAGTAGATCTCCTTTGTAACAGAGAAAACCAATTAAACAAACATAACTGATACCGTGACCTCTTGGACACTGTATGACACTATGTCCTTTAGTCCTCTACTTTTCTTTGGAAAGAAGGCAGATATGTTAAATTATTTGTTCTCTAGGATCAAAACTGGTCATTAAAATGTATTTTTCATTGATATTCTTATAGACATTATGTACATTAGTCATTATGTGTTAGAAGATAGAATTGTATCTTTTAATGCTTCATTTGGCTGTCTGAGTTTTCACAGCTTGACTAGTAAATAGGAAAAAAAAATTGGCAGCCTTGAAGCACTATTTATTTTTCATTGATTAATTTTGCAGTTGGTTCTTCATCTCTTCTTGATTGGGGGGGGGGCTAAAACACCTATCACTATTTTTCTAGTCAAGTTTAAGAGCCTACCATATACCTGGAACTGTATGAAAAGTGAAAACTTATCCTTGTTCTGAAAGAACTCAGATATGAAAACAACTGTGTACAAACAAGATACATACATGCATTTATATGTATATGTATACATAAAAATAAGTATATATTTAAATCACATATATTTATATCATGTATACTTATGACATACATTCAACAAAGGGAAGATACTAGCATTTTAGGAAAGGCTTCCTATAAAGGTGGGATTTTATCTGGAATTTGAAAGAAGACCTAGAAGGCACAAGATAGAGATGAGGAAGAGAGAATTACAATTGTAGGGAACAGTTAGTAAAAATTTTTCCAGAGAATCAGGAGATGAAATGTTTTGGGTGAGGGACAGCAAGGAGGCCAAGGTCAATGGAACTGCAGAACAGGCATAGGCAAGTAAGGCATAAGAAGACTGGTAAGATAGGAAAGGCTATGTTATGAAAGGCTTTAAATATAGAACAAAGAAATGATTTTATATTTGATCTTAAAGGTAATGGGAAGTCACTGGAGTTTATTGACTAAGGGGGAGGAGGAATGACATGGCCAGACCTGTACTTTAGGAAAATTAATTGATTGCTGGATGGAAAATAATTTGGAGTAGGGAGAGACGACTAGCAGGTTATTGCAATAGTCCAATAGTTATTGAAGGCCTGCACCACAATGGTGATAGTGTCAGAGGAAAGAAGTAGCTTCAACTATTAAGAGATATGAGGAAGGTAGAAGAAGCAATAGGATTTGGCAGCTGATTACATATGGGGTAAGGGAGTGAAGAGTTAAGGATGATACCAGTATTTCTTGCCTAATGATTAGAAGGATGGTGGATAAACTCTATTTCTCTGATTAGAAGGATGGTGGATAAACTATTTCTCTTATTACTAGACTTTTATTCAACAGCACTTAGTTTCACTTTATGAACCTTCTAGGAAATGAAGAAATTCCCTAGGGTTTATCACCTATGTTACATTCAGCCTGCCTCCTCATTTATAAAGAAGGTGGTGGGCTGTGGGCTAGATCAGGGTTTCTTAAACCTTTTCCACTAGAGATCCCTTTTTGCCCTAGAAATTTTTACATGACCTTGTCTGAAATGTGAGCTGAGGTGTTTCTGGCAGTGTTCTTGCACTCCAAGAGCAAAGTACATATGCTGTGTGTTTGGAATGATGGCTCCAATTTGGGCAAACACTGACAAACATCTTGGATTCATTATGCGTTTGATTTTGAATTAATTTTTGGTCACTGTGTTTAAAAACCTTTTACTGTTGCCAAAATTTTTGTGACCCATCATATTTAGTTGCATAACTCCATTTGAGGTCAAGATCCACAGTTTAAGAAACTTTGGGCTAAATGAATTCCAGAGTTCATTTCAACTTTAAATATAATAAATCTTACAGATTTGAATCTATGCCTGGAAGTATCTCTCAGTGATACTTACTTGCCACTTGCCACTTCAC
This sequence comes from Myrmecobius fasciatus, assembly GCA_023553655.1. Taxonomy (NCBI): domain Eukaryota; kingdom Metazoa; phylum Chordata; class Mammalia; order Dasyuromorphia; family Myrmecobiidae; genus Myrmecobius; species Myrmecobius fasciatus. The sequence goes on along the minus strand of JAJPUD010001623.1, from coordinate 86,954 downwards.
AAAGAGTAATGGAGAAAGTAGCTGAAGTACTTGTTAATCCAGCCTCCCCTCACTCACTGTTTTAATAAACCAGGAGAACATAAAGAGAGATTTTTTTTAAGTCCTGAATCTAGTTCAACCCTTCCATTTGACAGATGAGGAAAAAAGATCCAGAGAAACGCCACACTACAACAGGTTTTTAATAATTTCTATCTTTTAAAGAACATTTTGAATAGAATAATTATAACCCTACTGTCACACGAAATGTTCCAAAATTCCTGCTATAGTTTTAAACTATAATAAACTTAAATTATTTAAGTTCAAACCTTTCCCGGCTAAAATTTCACCTTCCACAAGAAGCCTTTCTTCATCTTCCTTCATGCTAGTGCCTTTCCTTTTGCAAATCTTAATATTTAGGTATTCCAAAAGTCTTTGGGAAGTGCAAAGTTTCAATTGCTTAATGTTTGGATGTTCCAAAAGTCACTTAGACTTTCGGAACACCTCAGTATTAAAGTTTACAAAGGACTTTATGTACATTCTTTCCTTAGGAAGTAGGTGGTATAGCACGGTTCCTAGCAGAGACTATGATATAGGCTTTTGATTAATTATCCCCATTTTACAGACGAGGAAAATGAGACAGGACTGCCTAGAAGTCACATGGAAAGTTTAAATTAAAATCAATATGCTCTTCTAGTCTCCCATCAAGAATGGTTTTCCAAATTTCCTATTCCTCGCTCCATCTAAATAATCCCCTGGGTCCAAGAACTTGAATAAATCTTGGCTACACAGTCCACGTTGAGGTCAACCCCTATTAGATTGAGTCCAGACGAAAGCTTCTATAGTCTTTTCCTCCCCCTTTGGCCACCGCTAAAACACGGCTCACTGGAATACAGAGTCGGACTCCACCAGGAGGCTCCGGCAACCGAGCTGAGCATGCTCAGAGAACAGGTTTTGGTCGCAAGTCGGAAGCCAGCGTGGGGCGGCTAAAGCGGCGCTCCATGCCCGGCCGGTTGTTGTTATCCAGAGCGTAGCATGTGACTGCCCCTAAGGCCCGCCCCTTTCCCAGACCGCCCCCCCTCTATTTCCCTCCCTCTTTTTCCCTCCCCGCGGTGACTCAGCACTTTCTTCTGGCTGCTGGGGTGAGAGTACAGCGCGGCAGGTTACGGCCCGGGGAGCAAAGGCCGTAGCAGTGCCGGTACCGCCGCCGCGACTCCTAACCCGGAGGTGGCACCAGCCTCTGAGGCCCCCAGGACTATGTCATCTCCTCCTCCTCCTCCCCAACCCTACCTCCGAAACCGGGTTGGGCTGCCGACCACCTGGAAGGCGGGGCTTTAATAAACACACTGACCTCCCCCCCTTCCCGTCTCCTTTTAAATGTGTATTTGCAGATAAGGGTAGTTGGTCTATTTTAAGGAACTTCAGAAACTCTTCAAATCCTCAAATTAAGTAGATGAAGGGAAGGAAGAGGTGAGCTGAGAGAGGATCATTTTGTATTTTCTTCTGCCAGAAGTTGTATTCCTTTCCTAAATCAGTTTAAAAAGTCCCAGTCCCTTTGCACTGAATTCACTAAACACATATGCAAGTGATAACCAGTGGGAAAAGCTATTTGTATATATGTTCCTATATATCGATCAATTTCATTCTATCAACATTTATCAACAATCTACTGGGGCAGGTAGGTGGCGAAGTGGATAACCAGCCCAGAAGTCAGGAGGATCCGAGTTCAAATGTGACCTCAGACACTTAACACTTCCTGGCTGTGTGACCCTGGGCAAGTCACTTAACCCCAACTGCCTCAGCAAAAATAAATAAATAAATAAAAGAGTGTGACACATTTCTACTATGTGTCAAGCACAGCGCTAAGCCTTGGAGATAAAAAAGAGAAAAAGACGGAGCTCATGGTGTAATGGGGGAGACAGCATGCAAGCTAATATACTGTATACAAAGCAAATTATATACAAGATAGGAAATAATTAATAGAGAGAAGGCACTGGACTTTAGAGGGGTTGGGGAAGGCGTCATTTAATCAACAACCATTTAATAAGCCTGCTATGTTCCAGGTGCCATATAAGTGCTTTACAATTATTATCTCATTTGATAACAATTATTATCTCATTTGATCCCCACAACAATTCTGAGAACTTTTTAAAAGTGTAGAATCATTTTTCAGTCGTGTCTGACTTTCTGTGACCCCGTTTGTTTTTTGGTGCAAAGATATTGGAGTGGTTTGCCATTTCCTTCTCTAGTTCATTTAACAGATGAGGAAACTGAGACAAATAGAGTTAAATGACTTGGCTAGGGTCACATAGCTAGTGTCATAGGTCAGATTTGAACTCAGGAAGATGTTGTCTTGGCTCCCAGCCTGACACTCTATCCACTCAGCCACCTAACGGTCCCTATATTGGGAAATAGGTGTATTATTATCACTTCCTACATAACTTCTTCTAAATCTTCTCTTATTTCAAATTACAGAGCAGAAATATATATATATATATATATATATATATATATCTCCCAAACATTCCAACTTTCCCGGGACCTGGGAGTAGCTAGACAGTACCATGGATAGAACACTTGGAGTTGAGAAGACTTCAGATACTAATGGTATAGTCACTTAACCTTTCTTCGCGTAATTTTCCTAAACCGTAAAATGCTGACGATAATAAGTCATGAGAGATAGGTGCTATTATTATCTACTGTACCACTTAGCTGCCCCTAGATCTTAAAGAAGGTGGAATGCTTCAGGTCTTCACATCTGTGACTTGAAATATCTGTGAAGCAGGAATTTTCCCTTGTAAGGGAAGATTATCCAAGTACCTAATTGTTTGAAACCTAGAAAAGATAAAACTTACCCAGTTATTTTTATTAATTCGATGCATATTTTGAGTAAACAAAACAATAACTACAATAATAACTAGTATTCATAAAATCCTTTGAAGTTTGCAAAGCACCTTATCTCATTTAACAACTTTGGGAAGTAGATCCTAATATGAAGTCCAAGCACTGATCTGAAAGTGTATGATTAATGTAAACTGTGGTCATAGGGACCTAGGTTGTTTTTGTTTTTGTTTTTGTTTTTTTGGAAAGTACTGACCTTTACAAAGTTTCACATCTATTTCTTTATTCTTCTCTCCAATTCACTACCATTCCTTCCCTTTCATCTCAATTAGGCTTCTTTGGTATGTTAATAGAATTCTAGTTAAGATAATGTCCCTGGATATGACTATTGATTCAAAATCTCAGATCATTCTTAAGAGAAAGTGCTAAACACTAATAGCTCTTAATGTTAAAGGTGTGTACAGTGTTGGATACTTCCCCCTGGGGTAGACCAAGTTCTAAAAAATGTGAAAAGCAAAATCAGTATGTTGGTTTCTAAAATTTTTTAAAATGCATAATTATCATCACTTTAATACCTCCATTTTACCATTTAGGTTGCAATTTAGTATTGTAAATTTTAAATCATTAAAAATCTCACTGAAGGGGCAGCTAGGTGGTGCAGTAGATAGAGCACCAGCCCTGAATTCAGAAGGACCTGAGTTCAAATCTGGTCTCAGACGCTTAATGCTTCCTAGCTGTGTGACCCTAGGCAAGTCACTTAACCCCAATTACCTCAAAAAAACCCAAACAAAAAAACCACCTCAATGAAGTCAAACCCCAGTAAACACAAAAGGGAATAAGTATTTATTAAATAATAATGATAATAGCTAACATTTATTAGTGCTTACTATATGCTAGGATACAATTATTCTCTCCTTTGGTTTTCACAACAACCCTGAGGGGGTAGGTGCTGCTTTTATTCCCCTTTTACAATTGAGGAAACTGAGGCAAACAGATTAAAGTGACTTGCCCATAATGGAACAGCTAATAAATGTCTGAGAGAGGATTTGAACTCAGGTCTTCCTAATTATAGGAGGAGAGAAGTATGTTTGGTCATGTTTTCTCTGTTCATCTGAGATGTTAGTTATCATTTTTATTTAAGGGATTGTAGTCAAACAATTTGCAGCTGGGTATCAAAGTGGAGAGAGAGCCAGACCTTAACTTAAGAAGAACTGAGTTCAAAGCTGTGTGATTCTGGTCAAATTATTTAACCCTCTTCATTTTAGTTTTCTCATCTGTAATATGAACTGGAGAAGGAAATGGCAAACCACTCCAGTATCTTTGCCAAGAAAATCCTAAAATAGGGTCGTAAAGAGTAGGACGTGACTAAAATGACTCAACAGCAAAGTCAAACAATTAAAATCTACATTTTTTTTAGATTTTCTTTTTTTAAATTTAAATTTAATTTAATTTAAATTTTTTCAGTGTTTTTTTCTTCAATTGAAGCTTTTTATTTTCAAAACATATGCATGGATAATTTTTCAACATTAACTCTTGCAAAACCCTGTGTTCCAAATTTCTCCTCTTCCCCCACCCCCTCTTCTAGAGGGTAAGTAATCCAATATATGTTAAATGTGCAATCCTTCTATATGTATTTCTACAGTTATGCTGCACAAGAAAAATCAGATCAAAAAGGAAAAAAAATGAAAAAGAAAACAAAATGCAAGCAAACAACAACAAAAAATTGTGATTCATACTCAGTTCCCACAATTCTCTCTCTGCATGTAGATGGCTCTCTTCATCACAAGATCATTGAAACTGGCCTGAATCATCTTATTGTTGAAAAGAATCATGCCTATCAGAATTGATCATTGTATAATCTTGTTGTTGCTAGATACAATGATCTCCTGGTTCTGCTCATTTCACTTAGCATCAATTCATGTAAGTCCAGGCCTTTCCAAAATCATCCTGCTGATTGTTTCTTATAGAACAACAATATTCCATAACATCAAATCTACATCTTACAGAAAGAGGTATAAAGCTCTTTCTTCACAACATGGTAGTGATAGTGAAGAAATTATTACTTTCATTTTTAAGATGAGGAAACCAAAATCAAGAGAAATGAATTGATTTACCTAAGGTTCAAAAGTAAATGTCAGAGCTGGGATTGAAGTTAGGTCTTCCAAAGGTGAAGAAGCCAGCAAACCCCTCCCGCCCTTTATCCCATAGTGTTTCTTCTTAACAAAAATTTAATAAGGGTACCCTGATAGTCTGATCTCATGTAGGATGGCAGAGTAGAAAGAATATGCTAGAGTGTGATTAGAGGACCTGAATTCAAGTTCTAGCTGTGCCATTGAATACCTGTGTGAACTGTGGAAAAGTTTTTTTTTTTAACTTTGCTCCAAATGAGAGAGTTGGATCAGATCAAGCATCCCTTCTAACTCTTAATCTATGATCTAAAAATATGTAATTTTCACTCACCATTGTTACTTTGCTGTTGGCTCAATTCTGGACACAACCCAGCCACTACTCCTTCAGGGATTTTAAGACCCAAAATATTGGCACCAGGACTAATTCAACTGCTTTCTCTGGGCCTGAAAAGAAACATTTCTTTATCTTATGTATAAGTCTTCAGGGGAATAGTCTTCGTGTCTCTTAGCAAATATATTTTTTTTCCTTCACTTTCTTCAACATCCACTATGTTCCTCCAAGTGAGAATTATGCTGGATTAAATAAAATTACAGTATTGTGGATTTAGAGCTTCAAGGTACCAAGGATCCCATCCAATTTATTTATATAAGCAGTAATTGAGACAGAAAGAATGTAAGGTTAATAAACTTGTCCAAAGTAAGTATCTGAATGAGGTATGGTTTGAATTTAGCCCTTCCTCACTCTAAGCTCTGTGCTCTATCCAATATATCATGATGGCCTCTAAATGATATAAAAGTATAGCTGTGCTTAATTATTTCATCATAGTCCCAATTTTAAAAAATTCAACCTAAATAATTTCTTCTAAAAATTTCTTGAGCTATTATTAATTTATTTCATTTCAGTGCCCCTCAGTATCATTCCTAGCAATAAAAAATAAAAATAAAAAAATAAAAAAAACAAAAGGAAAAAAAGAGCAAAAAAAGAAAAGAAACCAGAAACACTGGAGAAAAATTAACTAGCACATCAACAAATCTACAATGCTCCATCCTGAGTGTTTCCCCTCTACTCTTTTTACCCCTCCCCCCCAATTCTTCAAAGAAATAAAGGATAATGTATTTATTTCTCTTGTCTTAAGGTCAAATTTGATTATGACAATTATAGTGTACTAAGTTTATTTTTCATTGTTGTTTGGTTTGGTTTGGTTTTTACATGAACTTTCTTACAGTTATTGTGTTTTCCTGGATTTGCTTGCTTTACTCTGCATCAGTTCATATGTCTTCCCAATCTTTTCTGAATTCTTCATATTCATTGTTTTCTATGGAATAAAATTATTCCATTACATCCACACATCAATATTTATATACCTGTTTCCTTATCTTTGGGCATCTACTTTGTTTCCAATTCTTTGCAACTACAAAAAGTATTACTATAAAATATATTGATGTACCTGGGAACTTTCTTTCTACATTTGATCTTCTGGGGATATATATCCCTAACCCTAGAATCTCTTAGTTAAAGGGAACAGACATTTTAGTAACTTTAGTAGCATTGATTACAAATTTAAAATGAGCAATTTAGTTTTAAAAAACTAACATGGGAAGAAAATTGACTAAGATATCATTTCACCAGGGTGACTGAGGTCCAGCACAAATCTTTTTTCTGTATGGAGAAAATAAATAGTTGCCCTATCTTGATTTGTGTTATACATCAAGAATCTCTCCCTCCCTCCCTCCCTTCTTTCTTCCCCCCCCCCCCATTTTGGGGAAAACCCTAGAGAATCAGGGAGAAAATATCCTTACTTCTCTCTTTGGAAGCCAGGCTCCACCCCAAGCTTAACTTAGTTTGAGTGTCTGACCCCAGAGCAAGGAGAAACCCCTTAATGAAGTCCCACTTTTACTTAAGAAACCACTTAATGAAGTCCTTAACCAAGGACAAAAGAAAAATGGGTCCTATAATGAAAAATTCAAAGCTGCATTTGTAAAATCTAGAGACCTAGGTTCTTTAGTACAGGACCTAGATTCATATTACTGACTACCCATTTGACTTTGGCCAAATCACCAAATTTTTCTAGGTTTTAATCTTCTTACCTATAAAATGATGAATGTGGATCAGATAATGCTTAAAATTCCTTCCAGTTTGGAATTTTTTTCATCAGTGTTGATAGTCACCAAATTCCCTAACATACATAAAATGCTTTGTAAGCCTTAATGTGTTATATAAATATTAGTGATTATTAATATAATTATTATTGAAATGAGAAGGATTGTGATTAGCCTATGGTGGAGGAACCTCTATTCTAGGCAACAGCAGGCTAGAATTTTACTACTTTATCTGTCATTAGCTAATTGTGTGACCTTTGCCACTTCAATTCAGTTTCAATGCCTCTCTAAAATGGAAATAAATAACATCTGGTCTACCTATCTCACAGAATTTTGTGAGTATCCAAGGAAATAACATATATTAATATGCTTTGGATGTTAGACAAATGTAAGGTTTTTGTTTTTGTTTGCTTGGTTTTTAGGGTCCAGAAGGGCAATGGCCACTTAGAGGCTCAATATGGATAGGCACATCAGATTGAACCTTCTCTGTTTTTCAGAGATGGAGCAGTTCACCCCGATTTAAGCAACCTATTGACCCTCTCTTCTCAGGGAAACCATCATATTTATGCAAATACCTGATTGGCTTTAGCCCTTTTATAGCCCAATTTTCCCTAAATCATCATTTACATCCCTGAACTCCCCAAATCAAGTAATCTACCAGCCTTAGCCTCGATCAGGAGCAGGGATTGCAACTGTGTCACCAAGTATAATTAAATTATATCATCTAAAAATGAATTTATTGACTACAATACCTATCATATAGTAGGTCTTTAATGTTTATTGACTGATTGATCATTCTAACTAAAGATTACCAAATATTGAAATAAAGTGCTAAGGGAGGTTGTAAAACTTCTCTTGATGGAGCCTTAAAAAATGAAATAGCCCTCTGTACAAGAGGTATTGGGACTAGATTACCTAAAATTCCAGAGTTTCTTCTCAGATCTATTCTTTGAATTGTTGATATTTAATAATTTTTTCTGTCTGTACATATTTATTTCTAGTAGAATGTGAGCTCCATTAAGGATAAAGCTGTTTTCATTTTTATCTTTATCCAGTGCCTGGTAGGTGCTTAATAGCTTAATGATTTGAATTGGGAACATATTTGTCCATATTGATATCTGTTTTAGACATTATAAGATATGAAACAATGTTTTTATTCTTTATAGAATAATGAATGTTCAGCACAGCAAAATGAAGATAAGAAATGGAGAATGATTTTTTAAAAAACAAAAAGATAGTCCTACAACTATAAGCATAAGAATAATTTGAAATCAGAAAGACCTGAGGTTGAATCCTTCCTTAAGTATTTAGTAGTTGTGTGATCCAGTGCAAATCATTTACCCTTTTTCTATCTCAGGGTTCTCATATATTTTATTCAATCATTTATGTTATATTGGAGTTTTCCTGACAAAGATGCAGGAGTGGTTTGCCATAGCAAAAAAGCCAAACCACTTTGAGTAAAGTATTATTATTTTAGTGCTATCTGTGCAGTATCCTCACCCTCTAAATTATTGCAACTGTGCTCTGTCATTCACTGTTTAAAGAATCAAATATTTTAAGTGGATTAGGACTTAAAAAGAAAAAAAAAACAGGGAAAGAAAAGTTTTTTGTACAATGATAACTCAGACTCGGTACACAACAAGGTCCCTTTCCCTGATTCCAGGAAAATAAAAGTAAATTTAGGAAATGAATACTAGATGTTTCCATGATCATGAAATATTCCATTGCTTACATTGTCATAGAAAAAGTCAATGATATTTTACTATATTCAATTAGGAAAAATTCAGGATTTAAAGAGATTGTACTTATAAATGTGAAGGATTTTGAAAGAGATTAATAATTAAAACTAAACATTTTTATTTCAATTATGCATATCATATAAATTATGATCTAAGTTATACACAAGTAATATATTTTTCTTATTTTTCACTAAGTACATAGGAAAATTCATTGCCAAAGGCTTTTCATTTTAAACAAGTTAAAATATTAGTTAAAATACCTCAATAAGCTATCCACATAATCAGAAGCAACAAAAGATTAGTCTGATAATGTAAAACCAAATTTAGAAAGAAAAGTTATTTTTGAGGGTCAGATTCATGTAGGACTAACAAAACAAACTTTGAAGGTTTTAAAGAATAGAAATATAAAAATAATATATAAACACTATGGCATATGATATGTTATATAATGTGATATATGATATATAATATATAAATATAAAAATAAGCCAATAGACATGACTATGATCTACCTTATCTAAAGTCCATTAAAAAAAACTGGTGTATCTAAGTATTTGTATAAAATTCATATCACAAATACAGCATCTAAATTCTGCTTATATTAATATTGCATTTTTCTACCATTAATAAGTAGAGGAAAAATGTCTAATAACTAAAGTAAATTCTTTTTATCATTGAGAAATTTTAAAATATATTTATTTTGATGGGCTCACAGGGATATTTCATGTTCATGAGGGGATCTCTCCCTCTCTGATTACATAAATTTCCAAAGAGAAGCACTGGGAGAAAGCAAAAACAGAGGTAAGTGGACTATCGAGGATTAATTTAGCTCAGGAGATATGCCAGCAGAAAAAAGTTTGGAATTAGTCAGATACAGTGTGTACAACTCAAGGAGGGCAAGAAGCTGGTGAAGGGGTGGAGAGGGAGGGAGGTGGAAAGACTCTAAGCAGTTAAAGTCTCTAAGAGTACTTTCCCTTTGACAAGAACTGGTGAGCTGCCTTGGTGACTGGAGTGGGAGAGATTTTAAACAGTTAGAGTCTATAAGAGTGCTCCGGTTTTCCTTTGGTAAAATTTGTCCTCCATCAAAGAGGATGAAATACTGTAAAGCATGGGAAAGGAACAATCTAAGGTAGCTGGCTCTAAAAACCTATCTAGTGTCCCCAGAAGATAGCTCTTTAGGAAAAATGGGGATGACAATCAACATTTACAGGAAAGGACAAAAAGAAAATGGTTAAATACTGTTATGTTATTGGGGCAGGGGGAACTGTTGATCCCCAAGGGCTGGATGTAAATTAAAAGGAGCCTTTAATACTGAAGCAAAGTGACTCTTCAGCCTTATAGTTGTTGACTACTAGACAATTTGTATGCTCCCCTTTCCCCCCACGCCTGCCTGCTCCTAAGGCTTCAGCTAAGGAGATCCCTTCCTTGATTCCTCTCCAAGTTGAGGCTGAAAATGGGAGCTTGATTGTATCTATATTTCAATCAACTGAATTACAAAGGAAAAGATCTATTTGGGATTTTAAAAGCACTTGTTTTATACATAATTGGGCTTATGCAAATAGCTTTTAGCTGGAGAGAAAGGACTAGTTCTGAGACAGTGAAAGTTTTTAACTACCACATCAAAAAGAAAAAAATTTGAGCCAGCTAGCTGGTTCAGTGGATAAAGCACCCAGCCTTGAAGTCAGAAGGACCAGAGTTCAAATCTGGTCTCAGATACTTAATACTTCCTAGTTGTATGACCCTAGACAAATCATTTAACCCCAATTGCCTGGGGGGGGGGGGGAAACAACTGAAGTATTTAGATCTGTAAAAATAGTTAAAATTATAGAACTGCTTAAACATTTTAATAGATTCTGGGGTTTTTGAGATCCATCATTAAGTTACTTGGCACTGCCTCTGTCAGCTAACTTGAGTTAATCTATTTTTAAGAAGGCTTAATTTATAGGACTAAAAGCATTCTGAGGGCCTGAACCTGAGGCTTACAGAAAACTAAAACAACAACAACAACAAAAATAACTGTCCTCTCTGGGATTTTCCATGCTTCTCTCCCTCGGATAGGCTTGTGGAATCTGTCCTGGCTAGTCTGGAGACCCTGGCTGGCCTGGATTCTTTTAGGGTTTGCACTGGTGACCTAACATCTTTGATGAGACAATTACTATTAACTAGTTCATGTTAAAATTGTTAACTTGTTTATTCTGGTATAAAATTTTAGAAATATATGCATCAATATTGAAATATTGCTACTAGAAGTTTAAATCTGTATTTGATTTGATTTTAAATAAAAAAATGAGTATTAAAACAAAGTTCTCTGGTAACTTACCTAAGGAGGTCACATATTTTTTCTCTCTATCTATTTAAGATTATCATGTTGTTTTCTGAATTATATATTGGGCAATTTGTAAAAATTGTATGAGCTGTGCTTTAGCATTTTGTCAGCCCTGATGGATATATGGTATAATTTTTTAAAATTTGGTCCAAAGTTATTTAGATATTATCTATATTTGGAATCTTAAGATTTGTCTTGCTTTTCCCCTTTAATAAAGAAATAAAAGCAAGAAAATGTGGCATTTAGAGATATGTAATGGCAAAACAAATTTTATCTGAAAGGTATGTAATATATCTAACAATAAATAAGAAGGTATTGAGGAGGTGTCCCTTCAGAGGGAGGGATCTTGTCTCCAGAATATTCAAGTTAGGTTTTACTGAAATGACATCAGTGGGAAAACTGAGATATTTACTGGTTATAGTGAACTGTTTGATAGGATGGGTGGAACCTTTCCTCTGAGCTCTGCTGCCTTAAGGATTAGTGGAATAATATTGGAACAAATTGTACCTAAGTATGATTGTAGAGACTATTGATTCTGATAATGGAACATAGTTTACTTCTTAGGTTTTTTAAGAAATAATGGGGAGGGATTGCAAATTGAGTGATAATTTCATACACCTGGACATCTGCCCTTATCAGGGAAGTGGAAAGAATGAATCAGGTTCTTAACAGATTGCTAAATTGATGTTAGAGACTAGATTGCTTTGGCTATTGCTTTGTTAAAGAATTAGAACATAGAGTATTCCATGAAGTGGATAGAGCACCAGCCTTGAAGTCAGGAGGACCTGAGTTCAAATCTGGTCTCAGACACTAACACTTCCTAGCTGTGTGACCCTGGGCAAGTCACTTAACCCTCAGTTGCTTTAGCAAAAAGAATTAGAAATGTGCTTGCATTTTGTTTTCTCACTTATTTTCTTTCCTTTTTGATCTGATTTTTCTTGTGCAACAAGAGAATTGTATAAATATGTTTACACATATTGGATTTAACAAATATATTTAACATGTAAATCATACATTGGATTGCTTGCTATCTAGGGGAGGGGGTTGGGGGAAGGCGGGAAAATCTGAAACACAAGGCTATGCAAAGATTAATGTTGAAAAATTATCTGTGCATATGTTTTGAAAATAAAAAGCTTTAAAAACAAAACAAAAAATAAAGTCCCCAGAAGTGACCTGGGACTTTCCCCATATGAGATGCTGTTTGATTTAATTAAATTGAGAGGGGAAAGGGAAATATCCTTTATTGAAACAAAGGATAAGTTTTTAAGGAAGTATATACTGGCAGGGTTCTCATATCTTTCAGCCCTTAGGAACTAAGGATTGCTGGTCCAGACAACACCTTTGGAGTTTGCAGTTCCAGGAAAGTGGGTGCTTACTAAATCCTGGAAGAAACAGAGTGGGAAGGACCTTATCAGATTTTTACAGATAACTGAGATTACAGTCCAGAGGCTGAGGACACCAGGGTTAAAGGACTTGGGGAGGAACCTCAAGAATGAATTGTTAAGAACAATTTATAACCTCTAAAATTGACTTTGCACAAAAACAAATGAGGATGTTTTGGTGGGAGAGGAGATTAATTGTGCTTAGATGAATTTTAACAATGTTGGCACGGTAATTAACATGTAGTGGATTTCCTGCCATCTAGGAGAGGGGTGGGAAGTAGGGGGGAAAATTTGTAACAGAAAGCTTTGTAAGGGTTAATGTTGAAGAATTACACATACATATGTTTTGCAAATAAAAAAGTTTTAATAATAATAATAAAAAAACAATGTTGGCCTTGTATCTGTTATTTATAGGGACTTCTCGACTGGAGGAAGTTGAATTAACATTTTTTTATGAAGAAATAATTAATGTAAATTCTGATAGGGTTCTTTAAGGTAAAATCAGGACAGTCCCACCATTTTTATATTCTATATACGATGTGAGTCATCTTAAAGCTGTCCCCACTATTTAGGGAGAGTCTGGGAACAGTTTTTTTTTTCCTTTTGTCCTTGCCCCTTTGAACATGATTAATACCTAAACATGTTTTGATATAGATTGGTTATTGAGCATTTTAAGATAAAATGATTTGTGTAATGTTGAATTTAAAACCATCTACCTAGATATGAAGATAAGCTTCGAACTTTCTAGGATGAATCTCTTACTGTTATCAATGTAAGATTATAGTTAATACTGATAGAGGATATGTGATCCTTGAGAGCTAAATTCACCTGAAGCTTTGATTAATGAAACTTGCTATTTAAGATAAAATTTCTTGGGACTGTTGTTGATATAATTTGGACTTTTGAATTAAGTTATGATTGTCTGATGGATCATCAAGCCAATAATCCACAATCTGAAAGGAATATGCCACAAGCTACTCAAAGTAATTCGATCCTGAAATGTTACAGGTGGAGGTTATTATCTGGGCAAGAGTTGGGAGGACAAACTTGGCCTCTGCTTAAGGTGGGATCCTTCTGACTCAGTTTCCCAGTGGTGTTCCTTTAAATAAGTCCCCACCTAGTTATTCCTGAGTCTGTCTATAAGATGGGATTGTTATTACATGCAATTACCTAACGTTAAACTGAGGTAATGATGCTTTATCCTGTCATGTATGTGCACTCAGACTGAGGCCTGAAGGACCAGTTTTTGATTATAATCATAGCCCGACTTTTTTCTCTTATAGCAAAATCAGAACAAGTGGTCAGCAGAAGCTATGAATACAATCCAAGTACGTAAGATCTTGTAGTTTCCTATCTGAAAATATATGGTCATTATATTCAACTAAGTAGGTATTTTGTTCTAGTCCTCTATCTGTTGCTAGATACATGTCTATTTCTTTTCGAATTTCTGTTGTTGCTGACTTTCATGATAAGACACCTTTATTTGTAAAGGCTTTCCTATTCTAATTATGTCAGATGCAAATGGTTGCGGCGATAGTCCCAGACAGCAGTTGGGGAAACAGATCCCCAATTTATTTGTTAAATAGACTCATTAGGTTTCAGAATAATTAAGGCACTGAATTATTAGCAAACTAACCCAGGAGGGATTGAAGCCTGAGGACAAGATAGTTGAGAAAATTTATCAAGAAGGGTGTGAGAGGTTTTCAAAGATTAATAAATAAGAAGAGGTATGGAATGGGATAAACTGATTGAAGACCTCTCATAAGAATGTAGCCTCAGTCTATGCCCTAATTATAATTTGGGACTTTGCCATAAATTGAGCTATAGCTAAAAGCTGCAGGTGTTCCATTATGTTAGATAAACTTTCTCTTCCAGTCCCTCCTCCCACACCTTTTCATTAACATTTAAATATCTAATAAAGAGTGTGTTATTGATTAGTATTGATTAGTCTCTAGGGCAGATGACCACATTAGGATGTAAGCCTGGACTCCCTTAGTGAATGGGAGAAAAAGTCAGAAGGGAGTAGGGGCTTATGCATTAGGGTTTATATAATCTTGTGTTTTGCAGTTTGTGCTTTGCAATCCTCTCTGTTGGGAATTGCCCTTTATCACAAAATTATAATAAATCCCTTTCTGCTTTTTACCTTGAGAGTTTCTGATTTTAATTTGAGTAGGGATTGCTGTCTCACACAATTTGAAGCCATATTTGAACCCAGCAGGTCTTTTCAACTTTAAAGTTTAAAGCCCAGGGATATGGAATCAGATGATTATTCCATCTCTGATATTTACCTGTTTGCTCATGCTTAAGTTAAATTCTTGGCATCAGTTTCCTCATCTGTAAAATGGATGGTTATATCACCTGTCTCACAGAGTTGTTAAGGAAAATGCTTTGCAGAACTTAAAACATTATATAAATATAAATAATAATTATTATTGCTAGTTCTTGACTATAACCACTACTTGATTGTTTGCCAGTAGATTGGGCTAGCCGGGCCCCTTCAAGTCAGTGTGTGGGAGGAGAGTATTTTCCCCCTGCAGACATCTCTCAGACATCTTCGTTTTTACAAATTATTACCTTTGTAAACTCAAAGAACAGCATGCGGTTCACTTGTCAAAATTACACATCTAAAATTTCTTTTACCCTCAAAAAATAAAAGGAGATATTTTGGTTGGGCCTCTCCATGACAATTATTTTCTTATGTATGCCTTTCTTTTTCCCCTGCCAGTGTTGACTATTAAGCTGACATAAACCAGTACTTGTAGTCTGAGATGCCTAAATCCAGGGTATGATTATTTAGATATAAAGCCTTTCATATATTCTAGACTAAGCATGTTTGATTTGGAGCAGACTGGAGGAAAATCCAAAATGTTTAATATTCATGCTTGACTTTTTTTTTCCTGTTTCAATAACTGTACTGAAATGAAAAGGCATATCATGATTTTTGGTCACTTTATGTCACTACAAGCTTACTACCTCCTAAATATTCTTTTTCTTAGAGCTCCATCTTTAATCTCTCTGCCTTTCATTTTGCCTTATTACTATATTGATTTTTTTTTACTATTAAAGATGCAAAGAAAGTTGTAATTTTAAAATCCAGGGAGATTATCTTTGTAAAGCTGGTTGAAAACTTTAAAGCTTTATCTAAGCCTGAGCTCTGATAGTATGATTTCATGATTCCATGTTCTCTTTAAATTTTACAGGGTCCTCTAGCTCATCAAATGTTGGACCCTATAAATAACAGATACAAGGCCAACATTGTTTTTTTATTATTATTATTAAAACTTTTTTATTTGCAAAACATATTTTTTTTTCCCCAATATTTGTTCATACCTGAATAAGTGCCTAAACTTGTTCTCTAGATTGGAGGTCGTATTTTCTATTGTTGTTACTGTTTTCCCTATTTATTCATTGCTAAGGTCTTTGGTTTTTTTTTTTTTTCTTCCTAAAATCTTTGGTAATTTCAATCTTTTTCTTTATCCCTTTATTTCCTCCCATTGCTCACTTTCTGATTCCCTTTCTATGATTTAATAGTTTCCCTCAGGGCTAGCTCTCTGCCTCTTCCACTTTGGGCAATTGATGGTTCACTCCTCCCCATTCTTCCCCTCCCTACACTTGGTATCCTATTCTCTTGTCCTGTACTGTTCCTTGTTCTGATGTTCCTGTCCTGAATGTCACTGGCCATTCAGAGTTTTGCAGTACTGGTGCTATGGGGTTGTGGTCCTTGGCAAACTTTCCTGTTGAGCCATGTTAGGAGTGACATGAGAATGGGTATCATTAAAACTCCATTAAAGAGAGTTTTTATGAGCTTTTCTTCATAGCCTTTGGGAATATTGTAGTTAACACTAAATACCAAACTACTTTCAAGTTTTAGGGAATCAGGAACTAGAGGCCAGCTGCCAGAGCAAATTTCTGTAGATCACAGACTTTTCTGCAGCCTGGATTCAGAGTTTCTATGGCCCTGGAATAAGAGAGGGGGAACCAGGGAGGGCAGGTTTTGTTCTAAGTCCATGTTTTGTCCTTGGGCTACTGATAGATACAATCTTGGTTTGGGTAGCATGGAAGATGTGGGAGGGGTGCTGAGTGAGCTCAGAGTAAGTGAATTAATGCGTTTCAGTTTTTTTTTTATAAAGCTTTTTTTTTTTTTTTGGATTCTAGGTGTCCTAGAACATTGAAACCAGTTAAAACATTGAAGTTTCTTTATCTTTGGTGCATCATTTCTGGTTCAGAGAGATTTAAGAGATTGTGACAATCAGAGAGAATATCTAATCCTTCCTTATATTGCTCACATGATCTGGAAATCCCTATAGTATGATTTTAAAATATGCATGGGAAATGCTTTGTTGAAAAACAACAACCTTCAAGGCTGCATTTTGGTTCATTGATTTCACTGAATCAAATGCCATTTTGTAATCAAGAGACAAACATAATTGACCTTATATTCTCTGTTTCTTTCAGTCAATTTTTTGAAAACGTGACCTGCTATAGAAATAGTAAAACTGTCATATTTCCATACATTAAGTAGGCCTCAACTGGTATATAAAACATAAAACCACTGATTTGCAGTTGGGAAGGACCTTATGAAATAGCTCTGGTTCTGGGGTCTGAGAATTTGGTTTTAAATTCTGGCTCTGCCAGTGATTGCTTCTGTGACTTTGGCAAGCCACTCAACCATATGGGGCCTCAGTTTCCTCATCTATTTAGAAAAGAGTCTATCCTAGGTGGCCTCTGATGCCCTTCCTAGTTCTAGATCTATAATATTCTTGTAATATACCCCATTGTGGTTAGGTACTTATTCTTTATGTTCTTCTTGCTGGAAGGCATAAAGCTGAATCCCATCTATGAATTGCCTATCTCTACCTTACCTTCCTTCCTTTCTTACATTCTCACATTAGATACTGGAAATTTAGTTAGCCAGTCTATTTCACAATTAGCTTACATTTAGCTTAGGAGTAAAGGTCATATGTTCTCTTGTGCTATTTTATGGAATTTATACCAGTTGAAAATGTAGTCATAATAGCTCAGAGCCCCCAAATAGAAAAATTCCTACCATTGAATCAGAGATTTTTCTCTTTATGTCCTAATTTAAATTTTGTATATTTTTAGTTAATCACTGACTTTTTTTATATTTTGGGGTAGGAATCAAAATATAGGAATTACTTAGGTTAAAAAAAAAACAAGTAAAGTTTATTGCAGTGATTCAGTTGATAGAATGCTGGACCTAAGGTTAGGTAGATCTGAGTTCAAATTCAGCTATAGACATTTACTAGCTGTGTGATCCTGGATGAGTCATTTAATGTTTATATGCCTCAATTTTCATCTATAAAAAGGGGATAATAATAGCATCTATCTCCTAAGTTTCTTGTGAGAATCAAGTTATATAATATTTATAAAGAACTTTGCAAATTTTAAAGTGCTGTATAAGTGTTAGCTAGCTGTGATTAATATTACAGTTCCACTTATTAGGCAAGCATGGAGAGGAAATTGGGAAAGAGTACACTCTCAGTTTTTGAAGAGGCAGCTTTAATTTGAGTTCTCTATTCCAGGATGTCTGCAATGACCGGTTAGCCTTCCTCAGCCTCTTCCTTCTCTGCCCCAACTCAGCTCTCCTTTCAGTTTCTCCTCTGATCTATTGCCCCTGTGTCATGGATTCTTTTTAGGTTGGTATTTGCTCCATGTACCCCATTGCTGTTGTTACTCAGATGATGTAGTCTCCCCATCATTCCTTCCAGTCTGTTTTCTCAGAAACTATGTGTGTATCTTTAAAATTTGAGGGTTCACAAAACTTCCATAGGGTCACCAGAACCATTACTGGTAACTGTGAACCTGTTCTATGGTATGGCTGTTGCCAGATTCATAATGTCCCATAACCTACTTATACCCACCATACTTCTTCCTTGTTCTTTAGGTTATCCATATTTTTGATTCTTTGAATAATGTGGTCTTCCAAAATTGACAACCATAGCATTAATTTTTTAAAAATGATAATATGAATAATAGCTAATATTTATATATTATGTATATATCATATATATGTAGATATAATATATATATGACTATATTATGTACCAAGCATTGTGATAAGCTCTTTATAATTATTTCATTTGACCCTCACAATAACCTTGGGTGATAGTTTAATCCCCATTTTACAGATGAGAAAACTGAAGCAAACAGAGATTAAATAACTTGGCCAGGGTCACACAACTAATAAGTGTCAGAGGCATTAATTGAAATCAGGTCTGGTGTTTTATCACCTAGCTGCCATTCATAGGACTCCTGAGGATATGAGTCCCAGTTTAATGGTATTTCATTTCTTATGGTTAGCAAATTTTCATCCTTTTACTCTTCTAATCCAAGTGATGCAGAATTCCCCTCACCTCCCTTCTCTGCCATGATTCCTCATTGTCTCATCATCATCAATCTCCTCTCCCCTGGAACCCATGTCTCAATCTACGTTTCTCTACTCTTTTCCTTCTGCTTTCTGTCCTCTGTAATTATTGTCCTATACTAAATAATTTTCTTCATCATCCTTCCCCTAGCACTCTTAAGATATTTGGTATGCCTGAGGGGAAAAAACAATTATATTACTGGCCAATATTTTTAATATCAGTTACATTTTCATTTCTTGCCTCACCTCCACCAACATCCAGAGAGAGTCAAACATACTTCTTGCTACTCATTGCCACTTTCATACCCTCTTGATGCAACTATCACTTAACAATCTCTCCTTTGAAAGTTCTCTCCATTTAGATATAATTAAACCAACAGAATTTTGAATTGGAAACCATCTGAGGAGGAGTGCTTCTTTTTTGTTCACAGATTTTGTTCATAGATTTAATTTTATTTTTTCAATGAACAAAAATCTATTTCCTCTTTTTCTCCCAATTGGAGAACCTTACTCCCTTATTAAAACCTTTATAACAAATACTCCTACTCAAATAAAGCAAGTTCCCCTATTGGTTATAACCCCAAAATAGATTTCTTAGTCTAAGGTTAGTTGGGTAGCATATTTCATTGTTGGTCTTCTAGAATTGTGATTGATCTTTGTGGTGATCAGAGTTCTTGAGTAATTTTTAAAAAATAATAATAACTTTTTATTTTTCAAAATACATGCAAAGACAGTTTTCAACATTCACCTTTGCAAAACCTTGGGTTCCAGATTTCTCCTTCCCTTCCCCTCTCCTCTCCTCCCTCCCCTAGACAGCAAGTAATCCAATATAGGTTAAACATGTGCAATTCTTCTAAACACATTTCCACATTTATCATGCTGCACAGAAATCAGATTAAAGGGGGAAAAAAGGAGAAAGAAAAAAAGCAATCAAATAACAACAACAACAACAGGTGAAAATACTATGTTATGCTCCACATTCAGTCCCCATAGTCATCTCTCTAGAGGCAGATGGCTCTCTCCATTACAATTGACCTGAATCACCTCACTGTTGAAAAGAATCATGTCCATCAGAACTGACCATCACATAATCTTCTTGTTGCTGTGCAGAATGTTCTCTTTGTTCTGCTCATTTCACTCAGCATCAGTTCATGTAAGTCTCTCCAGGCCTGTCTGAAATCATCCAGCTGATTATTTCTAATACAACAATAATATTCCATAACTTATTCAGCCATTCTCCAACTGATGGGCATTCTCTCAGTTTCCAGTTCTTTGCCACTACTAAAAGGGCTGCTACAAACATTTTTGCACATGTGGGTCCTTTTCCCATTTTTAATAATTTCTTTGGGATACAGACAGACCCAAAGTCTGTAGAGACAAGGCAAGATCAAAGGGTATGCACAATTTGATAGCCCTTTGGGTATAGTTTCAAATTGCTCTCCAGAATGGCTGAATAAGTTCACAACATTCTTGAGTGTTTTAAAGAAAAATATGGAACACTCAAAAACTTGAGTGTCATCCTTATAATCTCTGCTACTAAGAAAGTATCTCATAACAACCTCCTCAGGGGCCCTTTTGAGCACTTTCCAGGGTTAGAGGAATAGCCTGCATTAAGGCATGGAGATGGAAGAAGTAAGCGATATATTAAGAATGACAGGCAAGCTTTTTTGTCTGTCTATAAAATAATGTATAATACTTGGAAAGGCAGGCTGGAGTCAGGGCAGCTAGGTGGTACCATAGTGCAGAATGTTGGGCCTATAGTCAGAAAGATTTGCCTTTTGTGAGTTCAAATCTGGCCTCATGCACTTACTGTGATGGTAGCCAAGTCACTTAAACCTTTTTGTCTTAGTTGCTCATCTATGAGTTGGAGAAGGAAATGAAAAAATTAACAACAGGCTGGAGTCACAATTTCAAGGGCTTTAAAAGCCAGACAGAGGAGTTTGCTTTTTATCCTGGAGACTCTCATGAGCCACTAGAACTTTTGAAGCAGGGGAATCACATACAATGAAATATCTTTTAGAAATCCCAATTTGGTATTTGAATGGAAGATGGATTAGAGAAGGGAGAAGTTTGAACAGAGAAACTAATTACAATACTATTATCACAGTTCAGGAAAGAGATGATGAAGTACTTACCCATGTGAGTTGAGAGAAGATAATATGAGTGATATTGTGAAGGCAGAATCCCCAAGACTTGATGACTGATTTTAATGGTGGGGGAAAGTAAAGAGTTAAGAGTAATCCCCAGGGAGACAATATAACACAGAGCAAAGAACACAAGTTCTAGACTGAGAGTACCTACCTTTAAATATTGCCTCTAATGCTACTCCTGGGTCTTTGGACAAACACCTAACAAATCACTATCTGCAAAATTAAGTAGTTAGACTAGATCTATGATCTAGTAAGACTGGATTTTCTAGGTTAAGAACTTGAGAGAGGGGCAGATAGGTGGCGCAGTGGATAGAGCACCAGCTCTGAAGTCAGGAGGACCTGAGTTCAAATCTGGCCTCAGATAGTTAACATGTCCTAGCTGTGTGACCCTGAACAAGTCACTTAACCCCAATTGCCTCAGGGGAAAGAAAAACTTGAGAGAATAGAAAAATAGTGCTGCTTTCAACAGAAATCGGGAAGTTCAAAAAAGGAAGGACTTTACAAGTAAAGAAAAGTTCTGTTCCAGTGATGTTGAGCCTAAATACCTACATATTTGGCATCTTTTTACATCCAGATAATTATAAGGAAGTTTATTTAGTAGGAAAAAAGGCAGCTAATGTAAGTCTACAAAAATTTGATTTAATTGAACACAACTATTAAAAATTGCTTCCCAGCTAAATTCAGTTAACATGTTGTTACATGATTAATGAAAGCATGACTCTTAAAAATTTTAAGTCCTGCTTGTTCTCACAGAAGCACATCTTTTAATCCTTGTGACTATAAATTTTATGGAAGACAGAAGCCAGGGAAATGAAAATTACAAACAACCTAAAGGAAAATGAAAAGACATGGTGGAATGAGAAGGCTGTGACATGATACAATGATATGTTGATGAGAGGTGATATAAAAGATATCTATATCTATCTTTTACATATAGAGATGTAAAGAAAACATATAAGACCAATGAGGGAGGTGAACAGGGCTTGTAGCAAAAATGAGAAACAATAGTTAGATAATCAACAGGTTATAAGCCTCACCAGTGGATAGAGTAATGGTACTGTTGAATTGACACATCAATCTAAGGAAACTTAGTGCATGGAAACAGTAAAAACAAAGAAAAAAAAGGAGGGCATTTTGTAAAATAATGGTTATTGTGGTAAGACCAGGATTTCCCATTTTCCCTGGAATGGGGATTAATTTTCCCTAAAAGTCCACAAAGCTATCTGTGAGACTTGATTAGTCTGCCTGTAGCTTGCTAGGTTTTGGAAAATCATTCTAGTCATTATATCTTACCCTGTTGATTTGACATATTTCTATAAGGAAATAGGGAGGAACTAAATGCTACTGTATACTTTTGCATAACCTTTCTCTTATAGGGCAAAAGAAATGACCCTTTTAAAAATGTTCATTGACTTTCAATTTCCTCATTTCCTCCTGGTATTGAACCTGAACTGACAGGATTCTGGTGTTAGGCTCATCTCTAACAGTTTTTTTTTTTAAAGATTTAAAATTCAATAATAGTGAAAATTATTAGACCAAATATACATAAATCAAGCATTTAGGATGTGGACAAATAACAAAAACAAAATTAATACACACATACACATATATTGAACCTAAAAGCATTGTGGCCATATAAAAAAGATATAGATCCCCAACATTTAATAGTTCTATGATTTGGGGATAGTCAATAAAAAAACTCTCATAGCCTCAGTTTTCTCATCTGTAAAATGGAATAATAATACTTGTACTAATTAAATCATATGATTTAGCATTGAAATGATATTATAGGGACTTAGTTAAATTCCTTCATTTTACCCAAGAGATTAGTAAAATACTTAGTCACGGGAGTATAAATTGGATTTGTAAGTGGATTCTCTGATTCCAGTACTCTTATCCCATATTGTTTTTCATAATTGTGAATAAAAGCATTTTGAAAACCTTAAAGTATTATATAAATGTATTATTAATAATTTAATTAAACAAATATGTATTCAAGGTATTATATTAAATGTGTTAAGGTTGGTAATCCTTTTTTTGGTGAGTCATCACAAAGTTCCTTCCTTCCTACGGCATTGCTTAGAATTCTTTTGTTCAACTGGGATTCCAGACTCGGCTCCTCAGTTAGACTTTTTTTTGCCAGAGGTAATTATTCCCTGAATGCAAAGTCCTCTTTCTTTTTGTAGCCAGGGATCTCTCTCCTTGAAATCACATCCTCCCTCAAATCATTCTCTCAATGTTTATGCTTTCATTGTGACCTAAAGGCTTTTGAATTGATAAACTCTCAATTGCTGGATAGGGTGTATCCAACTAGAAATGCAATTCTGCTCTTAGATGTCAAGACTGATTGTAGAGGAGGAGAAGAATATATTCTCCTCCAATGTTGCCCTGTGCTTTAGGTGCAAAGATCATAGATTGCTTCCAGTCTGGGCTAATTGGATCTTCCTCTTAAACTGAACTCATGACAGATTCCTTTCAGGTATGGGTTGGATTAGATATGCAATGAGATTTCACCCAATTTTAAATTCCATGATATGCTTAATTATTTTTTAAGAGTGACCCAGGAGCCTATCTAGTTATTGACCTGCCATTAGCCAGCCTCTCTTTTTAATTAAGTCAAGAACCTTGCTCATTTTTCATTTAAATGATCACCAGGAATGGCTTCATTTTTATAGTTAGTTTAAAATCTCATTATCTGACCTTTACTTTCAGTGATTATATTCTGGGTTTGCTAGATGGGGGAAGGGAGAGCAATTGGTTAAAGGTCAACTTCCCTAGAGTATTTGAAGAAAAAAAGAAGATAGTCAAAGGTTCAAAGTTCAAGAAAAGAATTCAAAAGCCAAAGTGGATACCCATCAGTTGGGGAATGGCTAAATAAGTTATTGTATGTGAATGTAATGGAATATTATTGTTTTATAAGAAATGATCAGCAGGCTGATTTCAGAAAGACCTAGAGACACTTACATGAATTGATACTAAATGAAGTTAATGGAATCAGAACGTTATATAATACAATAGCAAGATTATATGATGATCAATTCTGATGGACTTGGCTCTTTTCAACAATGTAGTGATTCAGGCTAATTCCCATAGACTTATGATGGAGAGAGCCATCTATCTTCATAGAGGGCACTGAATGTGGATCACAATATTGTATTTTCACATTTTTGTTGTTGTTGTTTGCTTGCTTGTTTGTTTTTTTTTTCTGATTTTTTTCCCCTTTTGATCTGATTTCTGTGCAACATGATAGATGTGGAAATATGTTTAGAAGAATTGTACATGTTTAACCTATATTGGATAACTGCTGTCTAGGGGAGAAGGTAGATGAGGATGGAAGGAGAAAAATTTGGAACACAAAGTTTTACAAAGGTAAATGTTGAAAACTTTTTGCGTGTATTTTGAAAAATAAAAAGCTATTATTATTTTTAGAATAAGAATTCAGAGGTCATGCATGCTAAATCTCACATTTCACAGATGGGGTAATTGAGTCTCAGGGAATTAAGTGACATACCTAAGGTCACATGGTAGTAAACATCAGAAGGATTTGAATCCAAGTCATCCCATGCCAGAGCCAGGGCTCTCTCTACCATAGTAGACTGTCACATAACTAGGGCTAGGGATAATACATACACAGTCTGGGTGCGCCATTGATATCCTCTCAATATCAATATAAAATGAGGAAGATATCCAGCATGTCCATCAGAGTAATAGTCCTATAATGAAAAAACACAATAGGTGGTGCTCAATTCTGTTGAAATGGGGCAAAGTGAAAAGCAAATACCTTTTCACATGGGGCAATTTATGGAATATTCTGACGTTCTGACCTTTTATAGGAAAGGGACACGGTACAGTGAAAGTAGGGGAATTGTATGCATGTCATAAAACATAATAGGAGAGTTGGCATATATCAGATATTTCATTACCCTTGGAGAGATTGAGTTAATTGAGTCAGCAAAATAAGGCCAAACTATTAAGACAGCTGGTTTATCTGGTATCAGGGTTAGCAGCTCATTTATGCTTGCTGTGAAACAATTGGGTGATATATAGCTTTGGGATAGGAGATTTCCAAAACTACAGGTGAGAAATAGGGATATTGCCTCCCTCTTCCTTCTTCTCCTCAGCTAAGATCAATCTTCTCTCCCCTAGATAGAGCAAAGTGCCTAAGTGATAGTAACAGGGCTACTCCTGGGGCATCTGTGAATGAATTGCTTCAACACAAATGCTTCCTGCAGGAAACCCCCACCATTATCCTTTGCTTCCTCCTGTTCTTGGTAGTTGCTACAGAATCCAAGAACAAAGTGTGGCACATTGTTTTCTTATTAATGCTGTCCATTATTGCTTTCCTGATGTTAGGGACAGCTGCAGAAAATTGAATTAGTTTGGAAGCCAACAAGTTTGATAGACTCTCACTTTGCTTGATGATGCATATTTATTATAAGCTTTGTTTTTGTTTTCCAAAGTGGCATGGTGTTGGGAGAAAAAGATGATAGATTTTTGTTAATTGATAAAACATAATTAAAACAAATAAATTAGTAAAATAAATAAGTCAAATTAATTTTTTTATTTTTAAATTTTTTATTTAATATTTCCCCAGTTATATTTAAAAAAATAATTGCATTTTATTTTCAAAATATATGTAAAGATAGTTTTCAACATTCATCCTTGCAAAATATTGTGTTCCAAATTTTTTCTTTATCCCCTCCAATCCCTCCCCTATACAGCAAGTAATTCAATGTATGTTAAACATGTGCAATTCTTCCATACATATTCCCACAATCATTATGCTGCACACACACACACACACAAAAATCAGATCAAGAAGGAAAAAAAAGTGAGAAAGAAAACAAAAAGCACACAAACAACAACAAAAAGTGAAAATACTATGTTGTGAACCACATTTAGTTAAATTAATTTTTTAAAAGTCTTTTCAACTTGGTCAGGCTCTCTCCACAGTTTGTACACTGTTTTTATAGCTTTGAGAATCAGTGTCACATGTGCACCACAATGAAGCAATGGATGATGATGTGAGTGAAGCAAATATATGGTGGGGAAATGATTCAGTTTTACATTATTTACTGTTGATCTGCAAAAGTTGCTATTATGTCTGAACAAGATGTTGCTTGAAATTTGAAAGCCACTCAATAGAACAATAGAGGCAACTATGGCAGTCATCTAGAACTTGAGTTGCAAGGATGTGGCTCTGCTATTTCTTCTAGGATAGTCCTGGCCTCTTTCTTCTTTCCAACTTTCTACACTTCCCTGGAGGCAGGTGATTTCCTGTTCCCTCAGTTTTTAGTGTTTTTCCCTTCAAAGCATTTAACTTTGTATATATTTTGTATGTACTGATCTTGATTCCTATAGTTTCTTTCAGTAATGTAGCTCCTTGAGGGTTGGTACCGTCTTTTTTTTTTTTTTTGTCTTTGTTCTAAAATCTAGTCTGTCTCCTCCTCCTCCTCATCCTCCTACTCCTGTTCCCTTTTCCTCTTCTTCCTCTTTCTCCTTCTCTTCCTCCTCCTCCTCTTTTTCCTCCTTTCTCCTCTTCCTTCTCCTCTTTTCCCCCTTCTCTTCCTCCTCTTTTTCCTCTTCCTCCTCTTTCTCTTCTTCCTCCTTCTCTTCTTCCTCCTCCACCTTCTCTTCTTCCTCTTCCTCCTTCTCCCCCTCTTCAGCAGCAGCAGTAGCAGCAGCAGCATTTATAATGTTTTATGGTTTGCAAAGTGTTTTATATCCATTGTCTCATTCGATTAATAAATGTTGAATTGAACTGACAGGCATTAGGGACTTCACTAGGACTAGGTTATTAGAATGAATTCTCTGTATCATAGCAGAATGTAAGATCCTTAAAGTCAGAACTGTCTAATTTTTGTATTGATATTCTAACATAGTAGTTATGTAAAACTCTTGTTGACTGAATGATTGATTGCTTCCTATCTTAGAATCTTGTGTTGCTGTTGAGTTCTTTAAGTCATATCTGACTCTTCATGACCCCAATTTTTTTTTTTTTTTACAAAGGTATGGAATAGTTTGCCATTTATTTCTCTAGCTTATTTTATAGATGAGGAACTGAAGGGTAAGTGAGTTATCCAGAGTCACATAGCTAGTAAGTGTTTGAGGTCAAATTTGAATTCATGAAGATTTTTCCTAATATCAAGCCCAGTGCTCTTTCCACCTAGTTGCATAGAATTTTAACTTATGTGATACTTATCACAGTATTAAAATTTAAAAAAATTTCTTCTATCAAAATGGTACAAAGTTAGGTAAATTCTGTTTGGTTACTAAAATATTTGTAAATTGATGTTAAAGGAGGAGTTAACTCATACTCCACAGATATATATACCCATATATCTTTATCTTACAAAGAAGATACTTCATTTATTATTGTTGAATATGCATGAATTTACTGTGGTTCTTCCAGAAGTCACAACTTTACCAGAATTATATTCACACTCATCACTGGCCTCTTTGTTAACATTTGGGTGAGACTCAATTTCAATTCCTATGGGATTGTGTTGTTCTCTTGATTTATAGCCATACAATTAACTTATAAATGCTTTACCTCAAGATGAATAAGTCATTGTTCTAGTATTACCTGGATTTAATTGAAATGATTTCCTAGATTATAGATGAAATTATTCTTGCTTTGTCATGGGGTTATCTTCTTCTCCAGATCTACAAAATAGGCAATATTTAATGAACTAATACTTGATATATGCTAACAAGACTTTTCAAGACTTAATGGCACAGTCTTTTTAAAAATGAAGTTTCTTTGGTTTGAAGAATGTGTTCTTATTTCCAAAGCATGCTTGCACAACTCAGAAATATTTTGTGACAAGTACAATAGGTCATTTGCATTTGCTACAAGACTGGACAGAATTTTTTTGTTAAGGATAAAGTGAGGCTTTGGCAGTCAGTATGAAAGGATGACCTCATTAAATACCTAGTAAGCTCTTTAATAGAAAAATGAGACTATTCTCTTTTTCCCTTGGCTATAAAATATTATTTTATTGCTACTGAAAATTATTCTCTAAGCTATTTAGAATTTATGTTTAGAGATGAATATTTTTTTTTTTTAAAAGCAAAATCCCAAACCCTACTGGAGTATTGTTTACCAAAGTTATCTTTATGTTTAAAAAGAATACTTTTCATTACATTTTGTATTGAGCCTTTTTATCACGGAAAATTTAAGTATAGAATGAATATCTGAAAGTTTATTCATTTGTGAGATTTTTGACATCATAGTAAATATGACATAACTTCAGTTAATTAACCCTGCTACTAATTAAGAGTTTAGGGCTTTCCACCTTAGACTTGATATTTAGTTTTTAATGTACATGGAACAAAAATTGCAAGTACATTCAATCATAAACAAGAACAACATTGGGATTTTGGATTAACCAACCTGAGCATGAATTAAGAAAGGAGTGGCAATGTTGAAAGTTCAAATACTTATGATATTTAAATATATCAATCAATGGTTCACCACACTGGAAATCTAAGATTAATTCTCCTATGCTTAATTCTGATGAAATCATAATTAGAGATGTCATCAATGAACTTACCTTCTATTGACTGAAGTAGGGCAAAATAAATCAGAATGAATAATCTTGGCTCCATGGTCAGAGAATTCCTTGATTAATCTGTTTCTGTATCTTGCTGAGTTTGTCAGATAAGATGAACAGAAGAGTGGGTCTGAGCTAGCAGAGCCAGTTCCTGTACTATTCCCTGGGGTCATGCCAGAATTTCACAGGGGCATGAGAGGTCTTAGGAGTCTCCCCTGCTGTAAGGCGCTCACATTAAAGACCTTTGTTGACCTCAGTCTCACATCTGACCTCACAGTCTCATCTCACATCAGTATGCCTTTTCCTACATAGTGAATTGGATATCCAGTACACATTTTAAACTCAACAAGTCCAAAACCAAACTCATTATCATTAACCCTACACCATTCCAAATTTCCCTTAGTCCCCTAGTCTTGCAACTCCAGGGAATCCCTATTACTCCCAGGGTAAAATTTTTAAAAATTGGTGTTCTAAGACTTTTTAAACTCCCACTCCCCTTACCTTTCCAGTTTTCTTACACTTTACTCCTCAGCACATACACTTTCTTTCTTTCTTTTTTATTAAAGCTTTTTATTTGTAAAACATATGCATGGGTAATTTTTCAGCATTGACCCTTGCAAAGCTTTCTGTTACAAATTTTTCTCTCCTTCCCCCCATCCCCTCCCCTAGAGGGCAGGAAGTCTAATACATGGAAATTATGTTAAAATACTTGACAAATCAAATATATGTAAAAATATTTATACAGTTATCTTGCTGTACAAGAAAAATCAGATCTACAAGAAAAAAAACCTGAGAAGGAAAACAAAATGCAAGCAAATATCAATAGAAAGCATGAAAATGCTATGTTGTGGTCCACACTCAGATGCCACAGGCCTCTCCCTAGGTGTATATGCCTTTCTTCATTACTGAACAATTGGAAGTGGTTTGAAACATCTCATTGTTGAAGAGAGCCACATCCTTCAGAAGCTTTTTGCTTTTTGCTGAGGCAATTGGGGTTAAGTGACTTGCCCAGGGTCACACAGCTAGGAAGCATCTGAGATAAGATTTGAACTCAGGTCCTCCTGACTTCAGGGCTGGTGCTCTATCCATTGTGCATCCAACTGAGGAAGAAGGCCATCTACACCCAGAGAGAGAGACCTGTGGGACCTCAACTTAGTATTTTCACGCTTTCTGTTGTTGTTTGCTTGCATTTTACTTTCCTTCTCAGGTTTTTTTTTTTTTTTCCTAGTAGATTCAATTTTTCTTGTATAGCAAGATAACTGTATAAATATGTATACAACATTGGATTTGTCATATATTTTAACATAGTTAACACACATTGGACTATCTGCCATCTAAGGGAGAGGATGGGGGGAAGGAGAGAAAAATTTGGGACAAAAGGCTTTGCAAGGATAAATGTTGAAAAATTACCCATGTATATGTTTTGCAAATAAAAAGCTTTATTAAAAAAATGTAGAATGCTTTATACCTCCTCTCCTCTGCTTTCCTTCAAGTCCCACCTAAAATTCCACTTTTTTTTTTTAAATTTTTTTTTAAATTTTATTCGCATAACATATCTGTGGGTAATTCGTCAACAATAACCCTTACATAGCTTTCTGTTACAAATTTTTCCCCCAACTCCCCACCCCTCCCCTAGATGGCAGGATATCCACTACATGTTAATTATGTTAAAATATTGGCAAATCGAATATATGTATACATATTTCCAAACTTGTCATTGTTGTGCAAGAAAAATCTTGTCTACACAAACGATATATCAGATAAAGGAAACACAATGTAAGCAAACATCAATCAAGGAGTATGAGAATGTTATGTTGTGGTCCACATTTCACATCCCTCTCTCTGGGTGTATATGGCTTTCTTCAGTGAACAATTGGAGGTGGTTTGAAACATTTAATTGTTGAAGAGAGCCATGTCCATCAGAATTGATCGTCATATAGTATTGTTGTTGCCGTGTATAATGATCTCCTGGTTCTGCTCATTTCACTCAGCATCAGTTCATGTAAGTCTCTCCAGGCCTCTCTGAAATCATCTTGCTGGTCATTTCTTACAGAACAATAATATTCCATAATATTCATATACCATAATTTATTCAGCCATTCTCCAATTGATGGGCATCCATTCAGTTTCCAGTTTCTAGCCACTACAAAAAGGGCTGCCACAAACATTCTTGCACATGTGGGGCCTTTTCCTTCCTTTATGATTTCTTTGGGATATAAACCCAATAGAAATGCTGCTGGGTCAAAGGGTATGCACAGTTTGATAACTTTTTGAGCATAGCTCCAAATTGTAAAATTCCACTTTTTACAGGAAGTCTTTAGCAAGTCTTTTCCAGTATCTTTCTTTTATTTAGCTTGTTTGTACATATTTGTTTGCTTGGTTGACTCCCCCATTAGATTGAATTCCTTCTTTTGTCTCTTTTTGTACTCCTCATGTTGTGCCACAGTTCCCATGTCTCAGTTTCCCTCAATTGCTGTTTCCCTTAATGCTACAGCTCCCATGTCTTAGTTTCCCCTTGATTGTTCTGCCCCAAAATAGCAACCTCCTTCCTTCTGACCATCAGAAATAATTGGACTCACATTCAAAGGAGTCATAAAACCTCCAGATGGTCCACTTCAATGTACCCCTTATCTTTTGGCTTCAGATTTCCTGTCTCCCAGTTCCTTCTCAAGCTTCCTTTACTCCCTACCTGTCAGAATTGAATTGATAGCCCTTCCTGGAACTCAATTCTCACCCCTCCCCCCCCCAGTGCCAAACCCCTCCTTCTGCCTCCTGAGCTCCTTTGTTCCCAAAAATCCTATAAGAATTCTATGACCAAATTTACTATTTGCTGGACCTGCTTGAGATCCAGTCGGCTGGGATGTCTGTCAGTCTAAACTCTCAATGCACTGTGTGCTTTGAGACAAGAGTCCCAGCAGTCCCGATTCATAGCTATGGATTCTGAACTCTCAATTAACATTAATAAAGTATTATCTAATTTCCAATGTGTAGTACTGCCTCAGTTTCTCCCTGAGCATTACACTCACACTTAGCACAGTGTCTGAATATAGTTCTTAATACATGCTTATTGACTTTTCCCTTTGCCTAGTTATCTCTCTGACAATGAAACATATATGATTATCATTGTTGTGCAAGAAAAATCATATATACAAATATGTATCGATTGAATTGTTTTCCAGTTAGTTGTCATTGTAATTCCAAATTGGGGAAAAACTTAACAATCCATAAGAAATACAGAAGAAAACTATAAACAGTACCCTGGTTCAGGTCCTTATCATCCCTTGTCTGGATTATTACAATAGCTTTCTTATCAAAATTTCAGATTCCAGCTTCTCTTCTTTCTAATTCATCTCCTATATAGTACAAGTCCAACCTGTCATTCTCTACTCAAGACATTAGTATTTTCCCATTAACACTAGGTGGTTCAGTGAATATAGTGCCAGGCTTGGAGTCAAGAAGAAATCTTCATGAGTTCAAATCTGACCACAGACACTAGCTGTGTGACCCTGGACAAGTCATTAAACCTTTTTTGCCTTAGTTTTCTCATCTGCAAAATGAGCTGGAGAAGAAATGACAAACCACTAAAGTGTCTTTGCCAAGAAAACTCCCAAATGGGGTTACAAAGTGTCAGACATAACAACTACAAAAAAAAAAAACAAAAAAACCCAAAAAACTCAAAACAATTGCCTTGACATTTAAAATCACTCAGAATCTTCTCTACTATACTGTTCCAGATTTAATCCATATTAATTTCCTTTATGCATGCCACATTCCAGCCTGAATGACTTTAGTATTCCATTTTCTCTTTTAGTACAAACTCTTTGCCTGAAATGGTCTCCTTTTTCATCTCTACTTCTGAAAATCCTTAATTTTCTTCATTGTTCAACTCAGGTATTGCCTTATTTCAGAAAGCCTTTCCTGATATCCCTAAATGTTGCTGTCCTTTCATTCCTCAATTTAGTTTGTTTTTATTTACATATCTCCTTAGTACAATCTCTTTTTTAGGAGTGGTTGGGATTATTATTATTTTATCTTTGTTTCCCTAAAGCTTAGCATAGTGCCTTGAAAAAAGCCAGATTTAACAAATGCTTATTGGATGGGAATGTTTTGTTAGAAAAATTGGGAAGGCTTAATTACAGAGAAAAAGAGTTGGGAGTAATAGTTTACTAAAAGTTAAATATGACATTTATTGATGTTTATTTGGATTGAGTGTGGGGTGGTACTTAACTAGTTTGTCTTCTAGAAGAAAGTAATCTTCCTACTATTAATCATCTCAATGGTTATTCCATTCAGAATTGTGTTGCTAAAGCTGTCCTGATAAAGAGGAATTAAAGATCTGAGATCACAGGCTAATCACCTCATTTGCATTTCAAAGAGTAGAGATAAAAGACTAATTATTGCTCCAAAATCCTGACCATTGTATAGTGATAGGCAGAAAAGAGCAGTTATTTCTAATTAATTAACATTCAAGAACCTATTGAGAAGTAGACAGATTTAAGTTCCCATCCCTCACAAATTTCCTAACAATTAGAATTCTTTAAAAGTCTAATGGATTGTTTTCTGAGATAGTGGGTTCTCCAACAATGGAACTTTTCTTCCAGTGACAGAAGATCACTTCCCAGGGATGCTTTTCTGATGCTGGTTGTACTAGATAAAAATTGGCTCTGCTTGTTTCACTTTGCATCATTTCATGTAAATCTGTCTATGCTTCCTTACACCACAGTATAGTCAATATATTCTTATACTACAATTTGTTTAGCCATTCCCCAACTCATGGGCATCTACTTTATTTCCATTTCTTTGTTATCAAGAGAAATTGCTGCTATAAATATTCTAATGTATATGAAGATCTTTTTATTTAATCAAAGTATTCTTTGGGACATAAACCCAGTCATGGAATCTCTAAGTCATTGAGTATTTATACTGTAGTTACAGTTGTTTACATATTTTTTTGCATAATTCTAAATAACTTTCTGAAATGTACTAATTCACAACTCCACTAATAGTACATTAATGTGCCTACCAATGTTGAGGTAATGGGCATGTGTTGTGGTGTTGTTGAGGCAGAAGACACCCCAACAATATTAGGGTCCTTAGGTTGGTATCACAAATATGGCAAAAGAAAGAATTTGCAAACTCAGCTTGTCTCCATGTTAAGAGAGAAAGATTTATTCTGCTGCTTGACAGCAGGCTGAAGTTCCAAGGGAATTTGGCAAAGAGTTAAAAGTGAGAAGATAATTTTATGGGAAAGAGAAACAAAGATTACATTCAAGTTACTGATAGGCTA
The DNA here is from genome assembly GCA_023553655.1 of Myrmecobius fasciatus. Taxonomy (NCBI): domain Eukaryota; kingdom Metazoa; phylum Chordata; class Mammalia; order Dasyuromorphia; family Myrmecobiidae; genus Myrmecobius; species Myrmecobius fasciatus. Next base: position 53,083 of record JAJPUD010001623.1, on the reverse strand, counting down.
ATTTTATGGCTTAAAGGTACTATTGAGGAGTGATGGGTAGAACAGTCCCCAACATTGAATTCTATGGCTTAAAGATGTATCAGCTTTCACCATTGACTTTTATGGCTTACTGACTAACAGATTGTTCTCTGACAGTCAGCATGGTTTGGGGCATCCTAAGGCTGGGTAGCCTGAGGGTTTCTCAGGAATTGCTACATTCTCTCAAGGTACTACATCTCTTTATCTCCCCCCCCCCCCAAACAATAAAAACCTAAATTCATTTGGGGCAAAGGGAGGGAAGGTCTCATCTTCTGAAACTGCTACAGGCTGACTGACAAGGGACATAGAGCAGGTCCTGCCCAGTGGGGTCCAGACTGAGAGGGGAGATTTGATGGTTTCAGCAGCAGCATGGGGGGAGAGGGGGAAGGGGAGGGGGAAGATGTGGAGTCTTAGCATTAATGGTAGGTTGGGAAATTCATGGCCAGAGAGAGTCTGGAAGATACAAAGCTCACAAATAATGGGAGAGAAAACAATTAACTTGGAGAAAGTGGAGGATCCTCAATTAAAAGGGCTGTAGCAGCTACTGCTCTAAGGTGGGAGGAACACCCCCAAGGATACTGAGTCAAGTTGTTTTGAGAGGTAAGCAAGAGACCTGGAATTGAGTCCCAGAAACTAAGTCAAGACCCCTAGGACCTGTTCTTCCTTTCATCAACATACAGAGTAAAAGGCTTTAGGGAAGATTGGGGCAGAGGTCGGTTTAGCTTTCAGGGTCTTAAAAGCCTTGGCCTGATCAAGGTCCCAGATCAAGGGAAGTGTGTCAGGGCCTTGAATAGAGTCTTCCTGTACCATATGGAACTCCCCATATAATTTTTTAATGGGGAGGATAGGAGTGTTATAGGGACACTGACAAGAAAGTAAAAGTTCATGCTTAAGAAATTTTTCAATCAGGGATTGTAATCCCTCTCCGGCCTCTGGCTTCATTGTGTACTGATGCCTATGAGGGAACACACTGTGATCCTGGAGGCACACTAAAGCTGGGGGGCATGAATATCCTATTTGGTCACAGCCAGAGGAATCTACTTCCTCTTAGATTTCAGATGAAATATTGGAGGGCCTTGAGAGAAGCACAAAAATTGCACCTGGAGGTCTGAGAAGGCAAAATTGAGAAGAACCCAATTTTACAAGTAAGTCAAGCCCCAACAAAAGGCCTGGAAAGGAGGAAATGATTAAAAAAAAAGTGTTTGAATTACAGGTCACCAAACTGACAAGACAGAGGGAAGATTTCAAAACAGTTCTTAAGTTTTCCTTCAATTCCCATGACCTTATGAGAGTATTAGAACAGGATGGAATACAAGTGCCCCCTCCTCCCCTGTGTCAATGGACTTACTTGCCACATCCAAAGTTACCCTGGGTTCCTGAGGAGACCAGAGGACTGGGCATTGGGAAGAGGCAGTTTGACTCCACTGCAGATAATTTCCTTTCCAGTGCCCCCTTGTTTGTACCTAGGGCATAGGCCTGGGGGACAGTCGCAAGACCAAGGGCCTTGGATATGACATCTGAGGCACAAATCCCCATGATTCTAGGATATGGCAGCAGCTAAAATTTGAAACTGTGCTTTGATTTTTCCCCTGGCCCTGATAAGGGCGGTGGTCCTGGAAGGGATTCTTGGGCTTCCTGATAAGGATTTTATGAAGAGGCAAATGGGATTACAGAAATTTGCTGTAAAAGAATGGGGACATAAGAGAAAGTATTCTCTTATTTTGATGTCAGTTCTGGGCAAAAGTTATGCAAATGGCCAATTACATTGAGCCAGATTTAAATAAGTTAGGTGGGATATGTCACATTGGGGAAACTGAGTCAGGAGAATTTTATTTCACCTCATGCCACAGTCATTTCTCCTAACTTTTCCCATGAGAACTCCATTTATACTTTATGGATGTAAAACACCATAGGGTTGTTGATATCATAGATCATTGGCTCAATAGCATTCTTTGATGATCATATCTGGAGTCAGACACAATATCAGTTAATCGTTTTTTAAGGTCTTAAATAGTAAGTTTGTAATGCTCAGGGAGAAACTGAGACAGTATCACACATTAGAGATTAGATAATACTTTATTGATCAAGAGATAAGACTAGCCAACTGAATAGGACTAATGTCACAAAGTATTCAATAGCTCATTGAGGGGCATCACAAATTCTATAGGTTCCATAGCTCAGGGAGACAAAGAACTCATGGGAACAGCTGAGAAACATCTGGGATCCAAGGAAACTATCAATTCAATTCTGACAGGTATGGAGTAAGGAAGGAAGAGTACTAAAACTATAAATTCAGTTCTGGCAGGTAGGTAGTAAGGAAAGAAGAGTGCTAAGTCTATAAATTCAGTTCTGGCAGGTAGGGAGTAAAGAGTGCTGAGTTTGGGAAAGGAAGATAGTAAGTCTGGAGCCAAAAGATAAGGGGTACATTGAGGCTGGCCATCTAGAGGTTTTATGACTCCTTTGGAATGAGTCCAATTATTTCTGATGGTTAGAAGGAAGGAGGTTGCTATTTTTGGGCAGAACAATTAAGGGAAACAAGGACGAGGGAACTGTAGCATTAGGGGAAAGCAACTGAGGGAAACTGAGGCATGGGAACTGTGGCACAACAAGTTCTAATAATAAGAGCTTCAGGTGGGTTCAGCTCTTGGAGATCACATATCCTATATTGACCAAAATCTTACATTGGTAACCGAAAGAGATTCACCATGGAAAGTTCACAAATTATCTTGATTTTGCTAGTATTTATTCTACATTGATGGTTTTAAGTTCAACATTACACAAATGATTTTACTTTAAGATGTTGGGATGTATAAATATAAAAATCTTTAATTGTATAAAGAACAGATTTTGTGAAATAATTATCTGTAATAAAATATGTTCAATTATTAACCACATTCAAAGGGACATAAACATAGACTACTTCTCCCAAAATCCTTTTAAACAATGGGAACATCTTTAAAATGATTCTTAAGTATTTACAGGCAATTCTACATGTTTGAACTCCAGATCAAATAACAAACATAAATCCCATTAGTGTGACAAAGGACATCTCATAAATTACTACTATTCACTAATGTAACTATCCATATTGAAATCCTATTCCTTAAAACAAAAACAAAAGACTTCCTAATTTTAACCTCACAACTTAATAAATTTACATCTTTGTTTCACAAGTTTGCTTGTTTAATTCAGGGATGAGAAACCTTTTTTTTTTTTTCTGCAAGGACCATTTTGATATTTATAATGTCATTCATGAGCCATACAAAATTATCAACTTATAGAACTCAAGCAGTGGTAAGTTGCTATATCTAATTTTCAGTTCATTATTGCCTGAGGTTGTCTAAGCAAATGATTTTATGGGCCTTATATGACCTGAGGACTGGACATTCCCCACTCCTGGTCTAATTATACTCAAATCATTCTGAAAGAATGAGATATTTCAGGAATTGAATCCTTTATATATGACAAGTTCACATTGCCTAAGCCATGGAATGACAACAAATTCAGCTCAAAACAGTGAGATCTTTTCCACTTACAGATTGTTACAGTAATTTAGCTGCTTTACTATTATTTTAACAACTACTAAGTCAGTATTTCAATGGCAAATTTCCATTCTTTGCCTATCTTGATAATAGAAATTGGCAATGAGAATTATAAGCAGGGACAGGGTTATAAAAACATCAAAACTGGTCCTCAAGAGCTACACCACTATAAAATAGCCTAGTAAATAGAACCAGGTTGACAGATTTCTTCTATGAGAAAGTGAATTAAGAAGAATCTACCTTAACCTTTTCAAGGTAAAACCCCTCCCACATTTAGAGATATTCACTAGTCTTAGATCTCAGATATTGCTTTCATTGAGCTATTGATTGTTGGCTTTGTTTCTCTGAAAGTACCCATGTAAGGACAGCCCAAGGACATAGCAAACCGAAAAATGAAATTCCCAAGAGCATATTCAAGCTCTGGAAATCTTTCTAATTGCAATAGGTTTGGACTTAATTGTCATCAATATCAGATTATTAAAACAATGAATTATCTTACAAATGAAAATTTAGCAGGCCTTCTAAAAGTCACACAAAATTTTTTTATAAGTTTTTTTAAACTTAAACATTTCTTCCTAAAAGTATTCCCCCCTTTTTAGTAAACAACTTTTAAAATTTATCCTGATGTTTAAAGGAATAATCACTTAAGTTTTATGAAGTAAATTAGTTGGGAATCTCTAAAATGACAGATCTCCTTATCCAACCTTAAAACAAAAATAAATCTTTGAATCTTTAAAACTGGAATTTATCAAAAGTAAGTTGGTGCAAAATGTCTTTAAGTAAGATAAATCCCCAAAGGATTATAACAAAATAAATTCCTAATCATTACAAAATTCCTAGTTACCATCTTTCTTTAACTGAAAGTTGTTTACAATGGGGAGGAAATTAAGTTTTTATAAGTCAAAAAGAAAAAAAAACTTAAATTAACCTTATCACAATAACAAATAATACAATAAGAAACAAAGTTTACCAGGCCTTTAAAAATTTATTCAATATCTTTTTTCTTCCCTTTAAAAAATATATCACTAGGGGCAGCTAGGTGGCGCAGTGGTTAGAGCACCAGCCCTGAAGTCAGGAGGACCTGGGTTCAAATCTGGTCTCAGACACTTCCTAGCTGTGTGACCCTGGGCAAGTCACTTAACCCCAATTGCCTCAGCAAAAAAGCAAATATATATATATATATCTCACTAGAATTTAAGAAAATTACATTCTGAAATCCCAGGTAGATAGTAAATATGTGATGGTTCATTTAAAGCTCTAGAAAAACAAGCTCCAAATTAACATATATCTCTCTTTAAAAGTATTTCGTATTCACACCTTAAAGTGAAATTAATCTTTAAGAGTAGAGTTTAAGACTGTCGCTTAAAGATGTGTATTTAACCTCCAGAAGTGATAGACAATTAACCTTAGCTGAAACCCACTCTACATTATAAGTAGGCTTGAAAATTTCACTCCCATTTTGTATTCCATTTACTCAGCAGGAATTCTACAACACAGAAAGCTCTTGTATAGAATTGATAAGAATTTATGACTAGATGGTTCCAAGAATCCTTGTAGGTTTACAAAGAAGATTTTATAAGATCTTTTCTTTGCATAATACCAATTTTTCCTTTTAAAATACCTATGTAAATATTTGATTAAAACAATAACTCCAAATAATTTAGTTAACAGTTTCATAATTTTACCAAATTATACAACATAAAAATTTTTACAAATATTTGTAATTTTAATTATTTAATATTATATTTTACACAAAGATTATTTATTCTAAGCATTTCATATTAAAGAATCTGTTATTTCCAGCTAATCTATGGCTGAAGATTCAAAAGTGACAGTATATAACAGTAAAAGCTTGAAATATGTGATTGTCCTCTATTTTGACTTTCAAATTAAACTACAAAATTTTTATTCTCAATCTTTCTATTTAAAACAAAGTCAAACTTCCTTACTCCCTCTCAACATGAAAATGGATTTTCATCCAAGCCTTTAGTTCTCTTTCTTAATCTTTCAAAACCATTACAAAGGGCTTGACTGCCCACTTAATAAAATTTTTGACAATTTTTCCAAATTAAAAATCATATTTACCATCACTTTCCCTCCTGCTTCTCTTCACTTTTTAGAATCTGTGGGGAGTTAACACAATAATTTATAAATCAAGAGCTGTATTTCTTTCACATCCTCATAAAAGAGAAAACAGCTTTTACAATGTTTATATATATGTATGTATATATATATATATATACATGTATAACACTGAAATCCTGAAACTCTAAAGTGATTGCATTCAAGGCTGTGATATAAAAGCCCTGATCCCAATCAAAATGTATTAAAAGATAAAAAACTTATTTTGTACAGTTTTAAACACATTGTCTTGTTATTTGATATATTCTGACAAAAACAGTTCTCAATATTTAAATTTTAGCTTTGGTATCTAATTAAAAATGAATTCATTTAATTTTGAAGTAACAAAAAATCTTTTAGCTTTCCCTCATCAGTCCTTGCTATCTTTGGATTCCTCTGTCTAGACCTTTATCAGTATAAAGATGAAAGTTAAAAGCACTATTAAAGTAAAAACAAAACAAAACAAAACAAAAAACTTCCTTGACTCCTTCCTGAGAGTCTCATACTGCTATTTCTTTGGTCCTATATTTTAGATACCAAACTCTTATCAGAGAAATGATGCAATTTTTTTTTTCCAGTTCAACGGTTTTTTTTCTCATCTAAGGCGCATTAATTTTGTCTGTACTGAAGCTTTTCACTTTCAGGTCTTCAAATTTGCCTGTTCTATCTTTTGAAATTGCTTCTATCCCTTTCTTGTGAGAGGCATATGATTGCTCGTCAATATTAAGGTCACGAATCCATTTAGAATACATTATAGAGTATAGTGTAAGGTGCTGGCCTAAGCCTAATTTCTGCTTTCCTAGATAATTTATGTTTTCTGCTTTATTGAACACTGGAATATTGAGTTTCATTGTTTCATTTTCTTATCTAGCCCAGGTAACAAGGTGGTACAATGATCTCAGGAAAGTTACTTAATTCTGTTTGCCTCAATTTCCTCTTCTGTAAAATGGGGATAATTATAGTATCTATTTACTATGGTTATTGTGAGGGTCAATTGTAAATTACTAAGCACAATATAGGCCCTATATAAATGCTAGTTTTTATTATTTTGATGATGATATTTCATTGATTTTTTTAGACTCTACTTTTATGATGGCTACTTCTTAATATAGATTCAGACATAGAAGTGCTATTCCTTCATAATTCTGACCTCTTTTTATAATTTCATTATTTCTCTTGATATTCTATTTATTTTTCCAAATAAAACTTATTTTTATTTTTTATCACACTTTATAAAATGTCCCTTTGGCAATTTGAGTTATATAGCATTAAAATGTGAAATAGTCTTGGTGGCATTGTCATTTTTATTATATTATCAAGACTCAACCATGAATACTGATTATTCTTCTAGCTAATTAAGTTGTTCTTTATTTCTATAAGAAGTCAGTCAAAATTAATAAATATTTATTAAGACCAGTTATATGCTATGCCCAATACTAAGCTTTGGTGGATACAAAGAAAAATATGATAGTTTTTGTTCATAAGGAGTTCATAATATAATAGAGGAAGACAACACAGAAAAAAAACTGAAAAAGGAAGGAGTGGAAGATCTGGAAGGAGTTCTACAAAGCCACCTGCCATACTCTCCAATTAGAGAAAGGGAAGAGTTCCCCAGCATGGGATTCTGAGGTGGTATAAGTATTTTGTCACTGAATCTTAGGTTTGTTTATTTGTTGACGTTCTAGTTTTTTAAAGTGCACATCCAATTAATTAATCTTCTCTTTTTCTGTTTTGTTAATGCATGTTTGTAGGATATGATTCCCCCCCACCCCCACCCTGTGAAAACTGCTTTAGTTACATCCCAGAAAATTTGGTATGTTGTACCATAATTGTAATTTCCTTTCACATAAGTATTAACTGTTTTTATCAATTGTTCTTTGGTATGCTCATTATTTAGGATTTCACTATTAAGTTTCCATTTGGGTATATATCTTGTTTGTGATCCTTGAACCAATGACTATTTTTATTGCATTATGGTCTGAAAGTATGTATTTATTATTTCTACCTTTTTTCATTTGTTTGCAAAATCTCTATTTCCTAATACAAAGTAAATTTAAAAAAAATCTGATGTTAAAAATATGTATCTCCTTTTACCGTCCTTTTTTTCGAGAAATTTGCTTAGTTCTTTATTTTCCCCTTTGTTTACCTTTCTGTTAACTATATCCCAAACTAAGAGATGACCATTGAAATCTCTTGTCACTATCAAGTAGTGCTGTCAATGTATTATTGTAGCTCAGTTAATGTTTCCTTCATTTGGGTAACAGGGCATTTGGAGCATCTAAGTTTAATACTGACATTGGTTTGTTGTTGCATGGTCCTTTTCAGAATAATTTAATTCTCTTGTTTATCCTTATTTTATTTTTTGAAGGTTTGTTTTTGCTTTGTCAGCACGATTACAACTTTTGCTTTTTTGGATTTACCTGATACAAAGTATTTTTTCCTGCAGTCCCTTAGTTTTATTCTGTTTATGTCTGTTTTTAAAATATGTTTCTTGTAAGCAATATACTCTGAATTTTTTTTTATTTCTTATCCAATCTATTATTCTATTTCATTTTATTGAAATGTTTAATCTATTCATATTTAAAGATTTAAAAAAAATTATGATTCCCCCCTCCTTTACTGTAAACATAGCACTATGTCTCTTTAGATACTTTGTTTTCTACTTGCCTTGTGCTGAAAAAATAGGGGTTCCTTAATATATTATGAAAGGTAAAGTCATATGGGGTGGCTTAGTTCACAGAAAGATCTGCACAAGCATTGTCTTCACAGGAGTTAATTTTAAGATAAAGGAGCCCTGACTAGACCAGGACAGCATCAAAATCAATGACAATAGCAGATAAGAAGAGATCTCTCATCACTGGGGGTGGCAATGTTTTGAGTCCAAAATTAGTGGCTTGTACTGCCAAGCTGGAAAAGGTAGAAGCTAAGGAATTTGCAATCAAGCTGTTGCTTGATTGTTTTGTTTTTCCTTTCTTAAAAGTAAAAATTTAAACAAACAAATAAAAACCCCTCTCCAAAACATTGTCATTTCGGGGTCAGTCCATAATGCCTCAGGTTAGCTTCTCTATTATCATTGCTATCTAACTTTCATTTTCATCCCTGTCTCCTTATGTACACTTACACTATTAAAGGTTTCTTTGTTATTACTTTATTGCTCTTTGTGTCTTTATCTGGTTCACCTCTCCTATTCTTCTGTTTTCTGGGATGTTTGGGCAGCAAATAATCTCTTTTCTGCTTGCCTTGTGTTGAAAAAAATTAGGGTTCCTTAATGATGTTTTGAGTGCCTTTTTGTTATTTATTATTATTGAATATTCATCTTTTAAAATTTATGGTTAAGCTCCCGAAGGGTAGAACACCTTGAGCTACATGTTAAGCTCCTTTGCTCTTTGGAACATATTCCATTTCCTCTGACATTTTCTGGTATTATTCGAATTTCCTTTCCTTTGTGTTTGAAAGCCTTTTCCTGTTCCTTGAAGAATTTGTTTTTTCTTCATGGAATTGTTAATTTAACCAGCTTGTGTCGTGGAGTTCCCAGCCTTGGGTTTCTTTTTTCTGTAAACAATCTATTGGTATTTGTTTTGCGTGTTCAAAAGTTCTGGGTAATTTTCTTGTATGATTTCTTGCATTGTGGTGTTTAGGTTTTTTGACTTAAATTCTTCTAGTGATCCTTAGGTTGTCTTCATGCCATTAAAATCAAATTGCTTTGTTTGTAGACAGTATATTTTCCTTTAATATTATTGCCTTTTGCTTCTCTTCTTCTAAACTGCTTTTCACTCCTGTGTATTTGCATTCCCAATCATTTGTCTTCTGATTTGTTTTTTGGTGCGTCTTACCACTGCAGATTCAAGTTTAATTCTGTTCTACAGGTCATAGATTCTGCTCTCATAATCTTCATTTTTCTTTTAATTCATATATAACAGTGTATGGTGGTTTCATGTTCTCCTCAAATTCCACAGGGTCCTCATCAGATGTTGAATTATTTTTCTTTGTTTTGCAGTATTTATTCAGAGATGCCTAAACTCATTAATTATTTCATCCTTCTGCTGCTAATAAGATAGTGCTAAGTAAGATTGAGGGAAGAGGGGACAGTGTAGTCATGTTGTGAGCTTTATTACAAGTCCAGATATGTGTCATGTCCTATTCCCTTAGGTCTTCTACAATCCTTCCATGATATTGGTAGTTGAGTCCTTAGAAAATTTCTGCAGTTTTGAATTTGGAACTCTATAGCATTAGAAAGAGATGGGGTAGGGATGGGAAAACTGGAGATGAGGTTGAATTTTTTTGCAAATTGGTACATTGAGTAGATAGTACTATCCTTACTGCTGGGAGCTTTGTGAGTGATGAGAAACAGTATGGGATTCATGGGATTCTAATCTTTTTTGTTTATAGTGATCTAAGCTGTGAAAATAATTTTAATTGTTTTATCTCTGGCCATAATTCACATTTTGGAGAATTTTAAGAGGTCATAGGGTTTGGAAAAAATATCCCTTCTTCTGTCTTATGGGTTTTGTGACCTAGAAGTCATGTACTGCCTTTTATATTTAACATAAAACTTTATTTGTCTGTGTAAATGCTTTCCAAAGATCCTTAAAGTCTTTGGGGAAAAAAATGAAAGTCTGCCAATTAACTTGTACAATGATTGCTCAGAATTCAGTTACAATTTCAGTCAAAAAGCATTTATTAAACATCTATTGTGTGTTTGTTTCTGTACTGAAAATCAGTAATACAAAGGTAAATTGCAGTACTTGTCCTCATGATGCTTGCTTTCTACTGAATAGAATACTGAATTTTTCCCTTTTTAAAATTCTCTCTTAGCTCACCCTCCCATCTAAGCATCAAGCACAGTGTTTTGCAGATGGTACAAGATGATGAATAAAAGCATTTTTGGATTGAATTTAGTTTCTTATGAAAGTTTTGATACCTATATGTAGCCCTAGCTTGGTTGCCAGGGAAAATCAGAATGCTAGAAGTAACCATGGCAACTCAGAATTTTACCCAGAGTTTGTAAGACTTATATCAGTGACCTTGGTGTTCAGGATGCAGGAAAGCAATATGAAGAAAATCTTCATTTACTTGGTCAAGCTGAAGAGTAGGAGACTGGAAGTCTGAATCATACATTGGATGAAATGGCAGGACAATGGGATTCCTTGGCTTTCCAACCTGCTCTTCTACACCCCTCCCACCTTCAATTTGTTAAAGGGAGCTTAGCTCAAAGTCCTTATCTTTTTCTTAAACAAGAATTATTTTCTATTTCTAGTCTGCTTGGGATGTGGGAGGAAGGGGAAGGAGAGGGAAGAAAAGAGAGAAGGGGGAGGGAGAGGAAGAAGGAGAAGAAGAAGAAGAAAGAAAGAGAGGATAGGGAGGAGGGAGGGGGAGAGAGAAAGGAGACAAAAGAGAAAGATTGAAAGAGGGAAAGAGAGAAATAGAGAGAGACAGAGAGAGAGACACAAAGAGAGACAGAGAGACAGAGAAAGAAGAGAGACAGAAAGAGAGAGAAGACAGAGAGAGACAGAGACACACAGAGAGAGACAGAGAGGGAGCGAGACAGAGAAAGGGAGGGAGAGAGAGAGAGAGAGAGAGAGAGAGAGGAAGACAGAGAGGAGACAGGAGGGGGGGGGAAAGAGAGAGAGAAGAGAGATTCAGAGACACAGAGACAGACAGAGACAGAGAGACAGAAAGAGAGAATCAAGTAACTATACACTCTACCTAGGCTAATGTTTTTTTATTTTGTGTCTCAGGAAGAGGGAAAATTTTTTACCCTTAAAGAGATGGATGACCTTGTTACCTTTCAATGGGAGCAGAGGTTAGGGAGGAAATCCTGAATCCCCAAGAAAGTAAATGCATCATCAACCTTGAAGCAAATGTTAGCCATAGAAAGACATTCCTCATGTGGGATAAGGACTGGAGAAATGTGGCTGTGGTTTGGACTGGCACTGATATTTTGTTTTTCATTTTAATTGTATTTTATTTTTCTAATTATCTATAAAAGATAGTTTTCAGCATTCATTTTTTTAAGATTCTGAGTTCCAACTTTTTTTTTCTCTGCTTCCCTTACCTTCTTCCTCCCCAAGGCAGAAACAATATGTGACAGGTTATACATATACAATCTTTTTTTTTATAACATATTTCCATATTAGCCATGTTGGTAAAGAAAAATAAAAACAAAAGGGAAAATTCACAAGAAAAAACCAAACAAAAGAAAAAGGGAAAATAGGATGCTTCGATCCGTATTCAATCTCTATAATTCTTTCTCTGAATGCAGATAGCATTTTCCTTCCCAAGACTATTGGAATTGTCTTAGATCATATTGCTAAGAAAAGCTAAGTATATCATAGATGATCATCATAAAATCTTTGTAATTGTGGCATTTGATGTTGATCTTTATTCATATATAAAATGTTTTGCCATCTTCTATAATAAAAACATTTCTTTCCTTCATTCATCCTTTTCTTCCTTCCTTCCTTTTCTCTCCTTCCCTCCCTCCTTCCTTTCCTTCCTTCCTTCTTCCTTCTTTCCCCCTCTCTCCCTTCCTTCCTTCCCTTCCTTCCCTTCCTTCCTCCTTCCTTCCTTCCTTCCTTTCTTGCTTCCTTCTTTCCTTCTTTCCTTCCTTGCTTCCTTCTTGTCTTTCTTCCTTCTTTTTAGTCAGTCATTTGCTGTTTACTTCTATAAGTAAGCCAATCAATCTAACTGTAATAAGTATTTTGCATATATCATCTTTCTTCCATTTGAGTTTTCATTTCTTACTTAGACCACTAAAATAACTATTGGTTTCTTTCTAATCTTTGGTCGATTTTTGGAATTATTTGCAAGCTACATATTAGAAGGAAACCAATAGGCTTCATTGAAAAGGGAAACTAAAGTAGTCAGAAGTGGACAGCAAGTTATTATTAAAAATGTATAACACACTTAGAATGTGTTCTTTGGATCAAGAAAAGATATAAAACATAGTCCCTGGTCTTTAGCAGCTAGTATTTTAATGGAGTATATCACCTATCTTGTATATAATGTGAACAAACTGCCAGTCTTTTCAATTGAGCCTTTTTCCAGATATTCTTATTTTTTTCCCTCTTTCTTTTCCTTCTCCCATTTTGAGCACTGTTTTTTTTCCCCCCTGAAGTGGCTTCATTGACTTGTTTGTATGCCCTTATTAGAGCAGAGATTGAAGCCTAATTTATCTGTTTGCACAAATGGCTGAGGTTTGAGGTCTATAAACTAGACTGAAGATTTCTAAAATTATACTTTCAAAATACAGTTCTTCCATAAAGCAAACCTTGAACAGGGTCATTACTCCTATTTAGCCTTGTACTTTTCAAAACCTTAATCATCTGATTCTCTAAATAACCTTGTGAAAAAGGTAAGAAAGATAAGATAATGACCATTTTATAGATGAGATATTGGAGTCACTAGAAATGAAATGGCTTGTCTCAAGATAAGCAATGAATTTGTTTTTTTTTTTTTAATAAAGCTTTTTATTTGCAAAACATATGAGTGACCTTTCAACATTGACCTTTGCAAAAAAAACTTTTTTTCCCAAGCTTTTCCTTTCCCTCCCCCCGCCCCCCACCCCTAGATGACAGGTAATCTAATACATGCTAGATAGGATAAATTATATGACAAGTACAATACATGTATACATATCTATACAGTTATCTTACTGCACAAGAAACATCAGATCTAGAAAGAGAAGAAAAAAAAACAACCTAAGAAGGAAAACAGAATGCATGGAAATATTCACAGAAAGCGTTAAAATGCTGTGTTGTGGTTCACTCTCAGTTCCCACAGGCCTCTCTCTGGATGTATATGACTATCTTCATCGCAGCACAACTGATTTGAATCACATCATTGTTGAAGAGAACCATGTCCATCAAAATTGATCATCATATAGTCTTGTTGCTGTGTATAATGTTCTCCTGGTTCTGCTGATTTCACTCAGCATCAGTTCATGCAAGTCTCTCCAATCCTCTCTGAAATCCTCCTGTTGGTCATTTCTTACAAAACAATAATATTCCATAACATTCATATACCATAATTTATTCAGCCATTCTCCAATTGATGGGCATCTTTTCAATTTCCAGTTTCTTGCCACTACAAAAAGGGCTGCCACAAACATTTTTGCACATGTGGGTCCCTTTCCCTCCTTCAAAATCTCTTTGGGATATAGGCCCAGTAGAAACACTGCTGGGTCAAAGAGTATGCACTGTTTGATAACTCTTTGAGCATAGCTCCAAATTGCTCTCCAGAATGGTTGGATCCGTTCACAGTTCCACCAACAATGTATCAGTGTCCCAGTTTTCCCACATCCCCTCCAACAGTTAAGATAAGCAATGAATTTGTAATGAAGCTAGAATAGGAATCTTCTGATTCCTAGCTTAGTTTTCCTTCTTTTGCACCAGTGGTTCCCAATTTTTGGTGTGAGGATTCCTTTTAATAAATTTTTTATAAAATTATTTTATGAATTTTTAAAAATAAAATTTATAAAATTTTCATGCTATCCCATGGCTAATAACCAGCTAGGTGGCACAATGGATAGAGTGCTGAATGTGGAGTCAGGAAAACTTGAGTTTAAATCCAGTCTCAGAATTTACTAGTTGTGTGACCTCTGTCTGTCTCAATTTTTTCCTCCATAAGATGGGATTAATAATAGCACTTACTTCCCAAGGTTGTGTATGTATATATATACATACACACTCTTACATACATTCATACACACTCACAAATATATGCATATATATTCTCTATTTTAGTTGAGTTGCAGTATTGAAAAGGTAAATAAAGTATGTTCATATTTTGCTTCAAAAAATCAGTGAGAAATAGCTTTTGTCTTGATTATTTTTTTTTTTTTCCTTTGGAGTTATTTCGAAGGAAACCAATATGTTTGCAATCTCATGCAAGTAGCATGCAAAGTAACAACACCAAGTGTTATAATCTATTCAGAAGTATTGTATTTTAGTAGAGTAATAGAAATAGCAGGGGTACACATATCAAGAAAAAGTTGAGAAAAAGATGTATACTTTTCCCCCAAATAAATGGGGATTGACCATGGATATATGAAAATCCATTGTCTAAAAAAATAAGAAATAATCTAGAGATAAAGCAAGAGTACATCTTCCACATAACAAACAAATTTACATAAACAAAGTTTATGTAAATAAGAACCAAATGGTGAGGCTACAACTCTGGATGATTCAGACCAGGATAAATAAGGTTGCTCTATACTGTGATCAGGTGTCTAGAGAGAACTTTTGGTGGTTCAGTGGAACATGTGATAGTTTTGGAGTCACAGGGTCTGTGTTCAAATCTTCCCATTTTGGGCTATCAAAAATCTAAGAAGTTTGCTAGGGGAGCTGATGGGAACAAATCAAAGACCAAAGACATTAAGTAATTTGAGTCTTTCAGATGAATCTGTGGGAGCTCTGTATTTACTTCTTGGGAAACTCAGTCAATGGTCAACAAAACAATGTGTTTGACTGTATAGGGTGACTTTATGACAATAAGTGGAGTAAACTACTTGGGTCATTGAAAATATAACATTACAATGTATTTATACTTAAAATTAATAGCAATTAGTAGGGGAGAAGTACAGTGAGTAGAGAGCTTTACAGAGTTAATATGACATGAATTTAAATACCAACTCTGATCCACGTTGTCTGTGAGATCCTGAACAAGTTCCTTAACTTCTCAGTTCCTCAGATGGCCCTTCAAGACTATAAAGTTTTAGAACAGTTGAGTTGAGGACATGCATTGGTAGGAAGAGTTTCATTACTGGGAGTTCCCTAGCCTATGAAATGAAATCATCAGTCAATCAATGAATAAAATCAATAAATATTTATCATTATATTATATATTATAATGTGTTACAAAAATATTGCAATTATTTATATGTTAACATAATTATATTATAATTACATAATAATAATACTACTAACATGTACATAGCACTTACTATATTCCAGGCACCGTGTAAAGTGCTTTAAGCATTTACTATGTGCCTGCCACTGGGTTTGGTACTGTGAATCCAAATACAAACAAACAATTTCTACTGCCAATGAATTTATAGTTTAATTTGTACCAACATTCAAAGTAAATATAGAATAAGATAGAGTTTAAAATAATTCCTCTGTGTTGATACATTGACTAGTAACATGGACATCCACTGACAATGTATATGAGTAGAATACCATAATGGATTTTTCTAGAGCTAGTTCTGTGGTGCAAAGTAGACTTTGGACATCCCATTTAATGATACACAAATTCTCTAAAGATGGGATGATCTTGTATTGAACAATATAGACCAGGAATTTAAAGAAACTTACATAAAACTGGTAGTAACCAGCAGAAAACATATAAAGTCAGGATTTCTTTCAAAAGTAGATTTTTGGATCTGATAACTTCAATTTACTTTCTGGTTTGGGAATTAGAGAGTTCTCTTACTAAAGGAGACATTCATGAAATCTGTCAACAAATAGCACAATTCATTCTTTCAGAAATAGAGAATATTGAATTTTCAAAGGTAATTACTCTGGGTTTGCATATTCATCCTTTTAAGAAACTGTTCTGCCTTAGGAGCTAATCTAAAATGTGATATATTAAATAAACCTATATAAAAACATGCTATTTTTAACTGGTTTCATATGAATCACAGTTAAAGAGAAAGCCCCCACAAATTCTGTTTGCTTTTCCAGTCTCACAAATAACCAAAAACAGAGGCTTTTCTGTCATACAAAATCAGCAAATTTTCTCCATCAAAGTGTATCCTTATGGGTGATGGATCATCGATTATAGATTTTGATCCATAAGGAACCTCAGAGGCTGTTCTGCCTAACCTTCTCATTTAGAAATCAAGAAAACTGAGGATCACTTGGGAAATAAGCCCAAGTATCTTGTCCATGGTCACACAAACGGCAAAGCTGGGATTTGAATCAACTCTCATTGTATTATAGGCAGGCAAACAACAGGGAGGCAACAAGCTTTTATTAATTGTTTCCTATGCGTCAAATAATGTGATAGAGATAGAGGTCCAGATGAGACTGGTATCTTGGGGACCGGAAGAAACAGAATATTTTCAGTTCAGGGGAATCTGGTAAATGAGCTGTCTTAAATGGCTTTCATAAATCTACTATAAAATCAAACACTGAGAATGACTAAATGCTAACTTATTAAACTCTAAATTTAGTGGTAAACTGACAAGTATAATTATTGCCTTTATTTCTTCATCTGAAAAATGGGAATTATTGTTCTATACCATATCCTATCCATTCATCCACCAGGTTCCTTGGCTTATCTTGGCATGTTTCCATTTTTTTTGGCTACCATTCTGCATGTATTATCACCCTCATCTAACCACAGTTTGCCTCTTATTCTGGAAATAGCAATCAGATCACTACTGCCATTGATATTGGAAAAGGCATGCCAGTTGAGTGACTTATAGATCACTTGCCATTCCTGTGACTTGTCAGACAAAAGCTTGAAATGATGCTATTTATTTTACTCCTTATACAAATTTTCTTGTAGCACATTGAAGAAAATGCTAGACTTTGAATCAGGAACACTGCTTTAGACATTATCGGCATGACCCCAGGACAGCTCATTTATTAATAGATAGACCTGACCACCATCTTCCATTTGTTGTTTTCCCCATTAGAATATATGCTTCTTCAGAATAAGAACTGTCTCACTTTGTATTTGTGTACCTAGTATCTGGTACATAGTAGACAAAAAATGTATAATTCTTCCTTCTGCTTTGTTCTGTAAAATATGTATATTGTTTGATGTCAATAAAATACTAATAGGGACTGGACTTGTGATTTAATTGGTGAGAAAACTCAGACTGGCACTGTCTTTATACCTGAAAGTTATATGACTTGCCCAGGACCACACAGCCAAGATGTGTCAGAGGGAGAATTTGAATCCAGGTCTTTTTGACTCAGCTTTCCATTCTACATCTCCTCCCATCATGGATGAAGACAGAAATTAATTGCATGTAATTTTACAGGATACATCTTTAAAAATTTTAGTAAATGATATGAGGTATTCACATGGAATTGAAAAAGCAAATAGTAATTATTTACTACATTATCAAAGAAAATCCAGAAATATGGAAAGATTTAGATGACAATGCAAAATGATAAAGGAAGCAAAACTAAGTGGACCATAAGATTTTGACTACACCTAAGTATTTAATGAATCCTTTTATAAATTATTGGTATCGTAAAGTTGTTGCTGATGGCTACATGCATAAGTTTATTTTTCATTATAGAGTTAATTAAGCCCAGTGCAACAGCCACAGTTCTAACCAAGAACTATTTCTGGGAAGGCCTAAAATTAAGCCTTAGGTTAAAGAACTGGTCTAAGTTCTGAACTGACCTTATAACAATTACTTAAAATAAACAAACTCCTACTTTAGCTTTTCCTCTGAATTTATTGTTGTTTGTCCTTCATTCTCAAAGAGATTCATGACATTAGGATGAGATGGTCCCAGATGCAGTGGGAAGACATTCTGAGGTCTTAGTCTGATGGAAAAAATGCCCATGAAGTAATTAAAGCTAGGTAAGAAATGAAGTGAAGAAGAGAGAGGAGGAGGAGGAAGTGAATTTGTATAACTTGAAGACCTGCAAAGTGTTTTACACATATAATTTTGATTACATACATGATTTGATATCATTTGGTTTTCAAAAAATCTTGGAAAGTAGGTAATTATACTTATTTTACAGATTAGAAAACAGATGTACACAGAAGTTAAATGACAAGCTAAATTTGACTCAAGTTCTTCTCTATTCCATGTTCAGCACTCCACCCACAGCACTACCTAATTTAACCTTTCTTAGCCTCAGTAACCTTACTTGCAAAATGGATATAAAAATAGCATCTACCTCACATAATTTGGAATCAAATGCTATAAAATACAATACATGCTTTATAAACTTTAAAGTACTGTATACAAATATTAACTATTATATTTATCCCTCTTTATTGTACTATAGGCGAAAAGGAAACAAATATTAAGTGTCATCTGTGTACCAAGTGCCTTACAAATATCTCATGTGATCTTCACAACTGCCTTGGAAAGTAGTTTCTATTATTATACCCTTTTTATAGTTGAGGAAACTGAGGAAGATAGATATTAAATGAATCGTCCAGGGTCACAAAACTAGTAAATGTCAGAGTACAGATTTGAACCCAGGTCTTCCTGATCCTAGACTGAGAGCTCCATTCATTATATCACCTAACTGCCTACTATTTTCCTACTTTTAACTACTATCATTAGTTTGACTCATCTTCAGTGAATGGATACCTACCTTGGTTCACTTTTTCTTTTTGCTATCAAAAGAAGTGCTATTATGAGTATTTTGCTGTATATTGACCCTTTCCTTCTCTCTTTGACCTTTCTAGAGGTATATGCCTAGTGACAGGATAATGAAGTGAAAAGTTATGATCATTTTAGCATTTTAAAAAATTTTATGTGTTTTAAAATGTGAATAAATGTTTCAAAATATAAATGTTTTGTATCTTTTTAAAGAATCACTTAAAATTTAATTTTTCAAAGAACAAAAATCAAATGTCTTTTGTTTCTTTTCTCTTCTTGAAAAAAAAAGACAAATATTAACAAATCCTTACTGAAAATATGCATAATCAAATAAAACAAATTACTAAATTGGTCATTTTTGAATAGTTTAGATTTCTTTTTTTATCTTGAGTTTATCATCTTTCTTTTAGGAGAAGGGTAATATTTTAAGGTTCTGTGTAATTTTGGTTGGTCATTGTGTTTATCAAAGTTCTTAAGTTTTTCAAAATTATTTGTCTATATGTCATAATTATTAAATATATTGTTCTTCTATTTCTGCTTATTTCACTCTGCTATCTTCATACAAGTCTTAGGTATCTCTGAAATTATCCCTCTTACCATTTCTTTCTTTTTTTTTTTTTTGCTTTTTGCTGAGGCAATTGAGGTTAAGTGACTTGCCCAGGGTCACATAGCTAGGGAAAATTAAGCATTTGAGACCAAATTAGAACTCAGGTCCTCCTGACTTCAGGGCTGGTGCTCTATCCACTGCGCCACCTAGCTGCCCCCTCTTACCATTTCTTATAATAGCATTCCATTATACTCATAAACTATAATTTGTTTAGCCATTTCCCAGTTGATAGGTATCTCCTTAGTTTTCAGTTCTTTGTCATCACAAAAAGAGCACTACAAATATGGGTCTTGTCTTCTTTTTTAGATCTCTTTGGGGTTAATAGTTTTAGTATTTTTGCTGAATTAGAGAGGATGCACATTTTAATAACTTTTGGGTTATAGTTTCAAATTATTTTTCAAAAATAGTTGTAGTCCAAAGCTCCATTTGACTCTTTCCCCCCACTCCCTCCAACATTTCTCATTTTCATAATTTTTTCAATTTGTATTACTCTTAATTATTCCTGATTTAGAATTTAGATCTTTCTGATTCTAATCCCAATACTCTAGCTATTTCAACATGGTACCCCTCAAAAGACCTTTTCTGTTTGGAATGAACACAATGAATTAACAGAATCTTAACCACTAAAATGTCTTCCACTATTAGAAAGGTTCTTTTATAAACTGGATGGGGCACTTTAGGCAAAGCAGATTTCCTTAGCTCTAAGTCTGTGAAAGATTCAAACTTGCTTTTGTTTGAGTCAGATGTACTAACTACATAGCTAAAATTCCTGAATTACAGGCTTGGATTTAATAAATGACTTTTGTAGATTGCTTCCTTAGGGCCACTGTAATTAGTACTGAATAAAAAATTTCTAGACTCTAGGTGTTTTTCCAATATAAATGCCAAGTATATCTTGAGAAAGCAGGGAGCTATAGAAGGAAGCACTGTTACCTCATAGTATTATGTTCCTTCCTTATTAATGACAGCCCCAAAAGAAAACCAATTAAATATTGCTTCATAGCCAAAGATAGAAAGGCTTGCCTTTCTTTGGGAACTAATGCCAGATAAAATTCTTTTTTTGATATTCTCTTTTAATTGGGAGAGTCAGCATGGGATTGTAGAAAGCATAGTAGATTCAGGAGACTTCTGTTCTATTCCCAGCTCCTTTACTAATGTACTTTGTCATCTTGGGAGCTCACAACTTCTCTGGGACTCAGTTCTGCTCTCTCATGAGTGTTAAGGCTCCTGAAGCTCTCTCTCTTCCTGAGATTATTTAAAAAATATATATTATATTTACTTAACTATGTACATATTACCTCTCCTCCCTCCATGATCTCTCCTTTCTCCTCCCAGGAGGAGATATATTCCTGGAGGGCAGGAATTTTTTTCATTTTTGTTATTGTATTCCCAAGGTCCAGAACCACTTTCTGGTACATAACAGGTACTTATATAATGATTAGTGAACATTCCAATGCATTATCGATGGAGTTGTGAATTGGTCTATCCATTCTGGAAAGCAATTTGAAACTATGTCCCAAAAGTTACAAAACTGTATATCATTTAATCCAGAGATGCCACTAATCAGTCTATTACTTCAGAGATCACAGAAAGAGAATCAATATGTAGAAAAAAAATACTTAAAGCAATTCCTTTTGCAGTGGCAAAGAACTGAAAACCTAAGTATAGTGCCCTTCAATTGGTGTTGGACTGAACAAATTATGGTATATGATATATATACAGTACTATTGTACTGATTATGGACAAAACTTGGAAGACTTAAGGGAAGTGAGCAGAACTAATAGGACAATTTATATAACAGTATTATAAAAAGACAAATAACTGGGGAAAACTTAAGAACTTTGATCAACACTATGAATAAACACAATTCTGGGAGACTGATAATAAAAGATGCTACCCTGCTCCTGGCAGAGACTTGAGGTTCTCAAGATTTAGAATGAGTTATATTGGGGCAGCTAGGTGGCGCAGTGGATAGAGCACCAGCCCTGAAGTCAGGAGGACCTGAGTTCAAATCTGATCTCAGACATGTAACAGCTGTGTGACCCTGGGCAAGTCACTTCTCCCCAATTGCCTCAGCAAAAAAAAGAAAAAAAAAATAGACTGAGTTATATTATTTTGCTTGACCAGACACATTTGTCACAAAGATTTTGTTTTTGTTTTCGTTTTTCTTTTTTTTCCCAGTGTGAGTGGCAGGTGGAAAGGAAAAAAAAAACCAAGTGCTTGTCAATGTAAAAAATAAAATTTGAAAGATAAATAAAAATAAATGCCCACTGACATTACCACTGAATTACCATTACTGAAATTACCACTGAAGTAAACAGAGTTGAATAATCTTAAGAGTTTTGGATCCTGATACTGTACTAGTGTCATTCTTTAGCAGACACAATACCAGCAGCAGAAACATATTGTACCCTGCTGACTTAGATAAATGTAAACATTTAATTTTACTGTATTTACTTATAACACAAGACACCTATAATCCTCATGATTTCATCAGTTTTGTTACTCCTTCCACTGATGCAAAGTCACAAACAACCCTTCTGTGATTTAGTAGATGGTCTTTAAGAGTTGCATGAGCAAAAAATTGTTCAGCTTGTGCTCAACTTGATCATGAGATTTTCCCAACTTAGCTGGTTCTTGGACTTGAGACATGTATTCTACCATCACGCCCATGTTGGAAGCTTTTCTAGCTTGGTGGAGGCTATCCAAGTCCAACTTGTACTTGTACAAGTACTACTCCCATGTAGGTCCTTAAAAATTCAGGGTCATATTTCTAGTCATATGAAAAAATGCTTTAAATCACTATTTATTAGAGAAATGCAAATTAAGACAATTTTGAGGTACCACTACACACCTCTCAGGTTAGCTAAGATGACAGAAAAAGATAATGATAAATGTTGGAGAGGATGTGGGAAAAATGGGATAATACATTGTTGGTAGAGTTGTGAAATGATCCAACTATTCTAGAGGGCAATTTGGAAGTATGCTTCCAAAGGGCTATCAAACAGATACATACTCTTTCATTTAGCAGTGTCTACTGGGCCTGTATCCCAAAGAGATAATAAAGGAGGAAAGAGGACTCACATGTGCAAAATTGTTTGTGGCAACCCTTTTTGTAGTGCCAAAGAACTGGAAACTGAGTGGATGTCCATTAGTTGGGGAATAACTAAATAATATATATAAATGTTATGGTATATTATTGTTCTGTAAAAAAAAGATGAGCAGGCTGATTTCAGAAAAACCTGTAAAGACTTACATGAACTGATGCTGAATGAAGTAAGTGGAACCAAGGGAACAATGTACACAACAAGATTATGTGATGAACAACCGTGATGGACTTATTTCTTTTCAACAATGAGGTGATTCAAGCCATTCCAAGAGATTTTTTTTTCACTTTTGATCTGATTTTTCTTGCACAGCATGATGAATAAGGAAATATATTTAGAAGAATTGCATATGTTTAATCTATATTAGATTTCTTACTGTCTTGAGGAGAAGAGTGGGAGGGAAGGAAAAAAAAAATTGGAATTCAGGGTTTTGCAAAGGTGAATGTTGAAAAATATCTGCATACATTTGGAAAAATAAAATAATAAAAAAAAGAATTCAGAGTCATTGCCACACCAAGATGAAACATCAGAATAGGATTTTAGTAAATATTACTTTTGTTATAAGTAAATAAATCATTCAAATACTTGTCTTATTAATGTTTTGAGATGTGTGTGTATGTGTGTGTGTGTGAATTAGTGATTTTTATTAATGTAGACAATTCCTAATAAGAAATTCTTTCCATCATTGAAAATCAATGACTCATCTATAATTTAGACTATTAGACTAAGTGAGTTGCCCCTGGTCACATAGCTGATATATTAATAAGAGGCATGATATGAAAATATCTCTTTTTTTCCAAGGCCAACCTTCTAGTTATTATTCCATGATGCTTCTCCCATTTTACTTTGTAACAGGAAATAGTATGAAAATGAACTTCACGGTGACCAGTTATTACATTCTCTTCTCTTTTAATAATTCTCATTAAGCAATAATTTTTAAAAGCTTTAGGAAAGGAAGATTTTTTTTCTTTTTTTGGAAAAGAACAGTATTAAAGTTCCAATACAGCTATATTTAAATTTTTTAGATGCTCCCCTTTTCCTCTTTGTCAGAACTGTTTATGCTTGACCTTTCAAAATTTTATTCTT
Source organism: Myrmecobius fasciatus (assembly GCA_023553655.1). Classification (NCBI taxonomy): domain Eukaryota; kingdom Metazoa; phylum Chordata; class Mammalia; order Dasyuromorphia; family Myrmecobiidae; genus Myrmecobius; species Myrmecobius fasciatus. The sequence continues at coordinate 29,299 of JAJPUD010001623.1, read as the reverse complement.
GTGAGCTCCTTATCCCTTATTTTTGTCCCTATCCCTAGCACAATATTTGCTCAGGAGAACTCTCAAATGAACTCTCTAATGAGCTATTGCAAAATTCAGAGTCCCTACTGCCTCTTTTTGTTTCTCTGTCATAAGACTATATGATAGAGTGCTTGCTCACCTCCAGGGAGAGTTTATACTTCATCAAGTTCCTTTTTATTGATCAGAATTAATTTTTGAAATTCTCCATATTAATTATATTAGATTATATTTGTAAAGCACTTCACAAATCTTAAAATACTCTATAAGTACTAGTTGTCCTTAGTTTCATTATTGACTCTTCTACTCTTTTGAAGAATGAAATTGTGGTAAAGCCACAAAAGCCAAATCTTCCATGATCTTGCCCCAATGAGGTTAATTGAGTGTCTGCATAGTTGAATTTATTTATCTCACCATTGATTATGTCTTCAGAAGCCTTAATTTAATCACCAGATCCTTTTCTCTGGTCACATTATGTCATCATGCATCCTTGGAAGATTAAGTATCTCCTTTTCAAGTCTCTATTATTCTTCAATATCCATTTCATATGGCACCTCCATCAGAAAAACTTTTCTTTCCAAAAAAAAAGAGGAAATTTTTCTTTTTTTTCTTTTTTTTCTTTTTTTTATTTTAAGCTTTCCATTTGTACAACATATGCATGGGTAGTTCCCCAACCCCGATCTCCACAAAGCTCTCCAACACAAATTCCACCCCCAGTCCCCTCCCCTCCCCCAGATGGCAGGAAGTCCACTACATGTCAACAATGCCGAAATGCTTGGGAAGCCATGCAAGAAAAATCCTATCTACAAGAAAAAAAAGAATCAGAGAAAGGCAACACAACGCAAGCAAATGTCAACAGAGATCATGAAAATGTTACGTTGTGGTCCATATTTCATGTCCCTCTTTCTGGGTGTATATGGTTTTCTTCAGTGAACAACTGGAACTGGTTTGAGACAATTCTTTATTGCAGAGAGCCATGTCCATCAGAATTGATCATCATGTAATACTGTTGTTGCTGTGCATGATGATCTCCTGGTTCTGCTCGTTTCACTCAGCATCAGTTCATGCAAGTCTTTCCAGGCCTCTCTGAAATCGTCCTGCTGGTCGTTTCTTACAGAACAATAATATTCCATAACATTCATATACCATAATTTATTCAGCCACTCTCCAATTGATGGGCATCCCTTCAGTTTCCAGTTTCTAGCCACTACAAAAAGGGCTGCCACAAACATTCTTGCACATGTGGGTCCCTTTCCCTCCTCTAAGATCTCTTTGGGATATAGGCCCAGTAGAAACACTGCTGGGTCAAAGGGTATGCACAGTTTGACAACTTTTTGAGCATAGCTCCAAATTGCTCTCCAGAATGGTTGGATCCGTTCACAGTTCCACCAACAATGTATTAGTGTCCCAGCCCTCCCACATCCCCTCCAACATTCATCGTTATCTTTTCCTGTCATTTTAGCCAATCTGACAGGTGTGTAGTGGTATCTCAGAGTTGTCTTAATTTGCATTTCTTTGATCAATAGTGATTTGTAGCAACTTTTCATATGACTAGAGATGGTTTTAATTTCATCATCTGAAAATTGTCTGTTCATATCCCTTGACCACTTATCTATTGAAGAGTGGTGGCTTGAATTCTTATATATATGAGACAATTCTCTATATATTTTAGAAATGAGGCTTTTATCAGAACCATTAAATGTAAAGATGATTTCCCAATTAGATGCTTCCCTCCTAATCTTGTCTGCATTTGTTTTGTTTGTACAGAAACTTTTAAACTTAATATAGTCAAAATTATCCACCTGGTGTTCAATTAGGTGTTCCAAGTCTTCTTTGGACATAAATTTGTTCCACCTCCACAGGTCTGAGAGATAAACTATATTACGTTCCTCTAACTTGCTTACAAAGTCCCTCTTTATTTCTAGATCATGAACCCATTTAGATCTTATCTTGGTATGTGGTGTTAGGTATGGGTCAAGCCCTAATTTCTTCCACACTAGTTGAGGAAATTTTTCTTTACAAATTTCTTGTAGCAGATCATTTTGTCTCTCTTCTGTTCCTATAACAATCTATCTTGTAACATACTTATTTCTTTTTTTGTTTGTTTTTTCTTTTTTAATTAAAGCTTGTTATTTGCAAAATATATGCATGGGTGATTTTTCATCATTGACCCTTGCAAAGCTTTCTGTTACAAATTTTTCCCTTTTTTCCTCCTTCCCACCTCCTCTCCTAGATGGCAGGAAGTCTAACACATGTTAATTAGTAACATACCTATTTCTTAGTGTATATGTCATATCCTTACTAGACTGTATGTTCTTTGAGAACAGGAAGTATTCATTTTTTTTTAAATTCCTAGTATCTTTTCTAATGGTTCTTGCATAGCAACCACTTAATAAGTGCTTGTTGAATGGAATTGAAATTAATTGGATTGAATAAAAGTGGTAGTGTATTTATTGTCTTCTGAACACATGGTTCTCTTTTACTTCTCTGTATCCTATGCTCATGCTTTTACCTCTATCTGGAATATCTTCCATTTTCTTACCTGCTAATCCAATTCCTCCTCATTTTTCCAAATCCAGGTCACTTCCCTCTTCTTATTCCCTAACCATTGTGGCACATAATAAATACTTGGAGGCTTTTAGGTGGTGGTGATTCAGAGTGCTGAATTTGGAGTCAGGAAGACCTGAGTTCAAATTTTTGTCTCATTTACTAGTTATGTGATCTTGAGCAAATCATTTATCTCATCAGCAAAATGGAGAGAACAATGCCTACCTCATAGAGTTATTGTGAGAGTTAACATATATACAAAGCTTTTTAACATTAAAAATGCAATAAAAATGTTAGTTATATAAAAAAAACCTATTTCATTTTGAGATTTGTAGTCAGAATGAATGGGTTCAAATCCTGGCTTTGCTACTACACTACCTATATGATCTTAGGCAAATCATTTGTCCTATTACATCTTAGTTCCCTCATCTATAAAAATGATAAGTGTGGATTAGATAATTACTAAGATCCCTTCTTCTACTTCTAAATCTTACAAAATAAAGAGGCAATGTGGTGTAGAGGAGGGGAAAAAAAGAAAAAGATCTGTGTATATATATATGTGTGAGTGTGTCTCCCTATAATATGTCAACCTGCCTTTCCTATTTCTCCCTCTTATGCCAACTTCGTTTACAGCAAAGAAGCCTGGGAGAGAAACAGATAAGGATGCAAGAGGGATTGCATTAAAGTAAAGAGTTAGGTACAAGATAGAATGCTACTAGAGGTATAGGGCTGGATATGGGTCTTTTGATTGGTGAAGGAGACTTTGAATGGTGAAGGAGCCTGTGGTTGCCAAAAGTATGGGCCTCAAGTAAGCTTCCTATAATTCTGGAGTGGAAGGAGATGAAGCATATTCACCGTAGAAGACTGAGATATATTTTGGCTTCTGATAAAACAAGCTGCTTCTGCAGAATCATTGCCACCATCCTCTGGGCCACTGGGATTTCCCATGCTCTTTGTTGGCAAGTCTAATCTTCTTATGTGGTTTCCTTAATGGTTTCCCTTTAAACCACTGTTTACTAGGAAAACATTTTTTTTTTTTTTTTAAGTGGAGGGGAAAGGAAAAAAAAGGCATATGAATCTTAGTTGTATTCTACATTTTACAAAGCACTTATATATATGTATGTGTGTGTGTATGTAGTTTATTTGATCTTTGTAATAACCTTGTGAGATCAATAATAGCAGATACTATTTTTCTCATTTTGAATATGGAGAAACTGAGGTTCAGAGAGCTTAAGACATATCCCCAAGGTCATGCAGCTAATAAGTGACAGAATTAGAAACCCAAATATCTTGAATTTAAATCAAGAGATTTTTCCACTATACAATATTGGCTTTTTTAGTCACAGGATTTAGAACTAAAAATGACCTTAATAGAGTAGCCAATTGAGCTTTCTCATTTTACAGATGGGGAAACTGAGATCTAGAGATATTTTAACAGATACTGTGAGGATCAAATGAGATTGATGCATATAAAGACAATTAAGAATCAATGAAGTGCCTATTCTTATTATTAAGTGCTTATATGTGCCAGGCTCTGTGTTAAAGAATAAAAAAGACAATCTGTACCTTAAAGGTATATTTACATTTACATATTATAATTTAATGGGGGAAACAACATGCAAACAAATATATACAAAGGAAGTTATATACAGGAAATAATTAACAGAGGGAAGGTACTGGAATTAAAAGTTGGGAAAGACCTCCTGCAAAAGAAGGGATTTTAGTTGGGACATCCACTTTATTGGCTGTATACTTCATTCTGGAACAGTTAAAGGCAACTAGGTGGGACAGTAGATAGGATCCCAGATCTGGAAGAATTGAGCTTGAATCCTGCCTCACATGCCAGGATTATGAACCTGAGAAAGTAAACACTCCATATCTTGCTTCCATGCATTTCCACTGGCTGTTCCACAGCCTGGAATGATCTTCTTCATCTTGTCTCCTGGCTTCATTGACATCCTTCAAGTCTCAGCTGAAGTCCCACCTGCTTCAAGAAAACATTTTCAGTCTCCCTTAATCTTAACAGCATCCCTCTGAGACTATCCACAATTTACACAATATAAATTTTGTTTGTACATAGTTATTTTCTGCTTGTCTCCTCCAACAGACTGTGAGTTTTGTGAGTGCTTGTTTTTGCCTTTATTTGTATCCCTAGCACTTAGTTTAGTGCTTCGTACATAGTCCTCACTTAATAAATGTTAGTTGACTGACTTAACCTTTTAGTCTCAGTTTCTTCATCTATAAAATGGGGAGAACAATATCACCTCATAGGGTTGTTGTGAGGGTTAAATAATACATAAAGTACTTTGTAAATATTAAGGTAACATGTAAATATAACAATATAATTATGGAAAAGAACTATACTTCAATACTAAGCAACTTGCTTGGCTCAAGACAGAATAGTGATCAGTAGATGGCAGTTACAGAAATGTTGATTTTAGTTCAATAAAAGAATGTTATAGGGGGATTGGACTAAATAATATCTCAAGTAGAAGTTGGGAGGTAAGGAGTAAGCATTTATAGAGTACCTATTCTATTCCAGGCACTTTACTAACTGCTTTACAAATATCACCTCAATTTATAAGACTAGCCAGCATTAATACAGTGCCTAACATGTATTGGATATTGTGATAAGTACTCAAAAAAACCCAACTAACTAATATTTCTTTTAATCTTTGCAACAAACTTACAAGTTTTTTAGGTATTATTATTATCCCTGTTTTTCCAGTTGTGGAAACTGAGGCAGACAATGCTTAAGTGATTTAGCCAGGGTTACAGAGCTAGTAAGTGTCTTAGGTCAATTTTAAACTCATATTTTTTCGATTTGCAGGCCCCACATCTAAATATATACTATTGGTTTTATTAATGCAAACAAGAGAGTCTTACAGAGTCAATTATTTGTACACATCTTCATGTAATCTGTGAATTTAAACTAAATAGGGAATCTTGTATTATATATTCACTGCAGCACAATGACCTGACCTTTCTGAGTCTTTGTTGATGGATCTTCATGTGTGCTTTCATTCAAAATCTCTTACTACACTCAGATACTTGGAAAGACCTTTTACCTCAGGGTAGACTGCTGTGTTCAGTGAACAAATGAAGAATAGAAAAACCTTTTCTTAAGTGTTCACAATGTGCCAAGGGTGTGCTAAACTCTGTGGATGCAAATAAGGTAAGCGAGCTAGTCCCTGCCCCCAAGGATCTTACTTTCTAATTGGGGGAAGTAACTTGTAAAAGAAAATTCAACTTTTTGACAAATAGAAAGGCTTGGAAATCTCAAGGGTATGACAGAACCCTTAATGTAAGACCAAAGAGTCCTTAGATTATATTAATAGGTCAAATGGCAGTGCTATGGGGTGGAAGGTATTGAGGCAGAGCAGACAGTAAATCTAGTAAGAATAAAATTTGTGCTTACCATCTCATCCAGCTGGTATGAGCAGTCAATCATCTGGATGGACTGCCAGGATTAAATAGCATGAATTTGGGCTTCCAACAAGGAAAATAGTAAAGAAATACAAGTGTGGAGGGAAACACTAATGTCAATTTTTTTTCCCAATTGACATGGGACAGATTCAGGGCATGAGATAACAATATTTAGTTAATCTTTTTATTTTGGGGTTAGTGCTGGTGGGCCTTATGAATCATTTTTCAGTTTACGGAATCAGTGTGTTGACCCCAGTGGTAACAAGATCAATTAATCAATCAATAAGCATTTATTTAATGCTTACTATGTACTATGTTAAATGCTGGGGATACAAAGAAAAAATTGAAAGAATACTCTGTCCTTAATGAACTTAGATTCTATTAGGGTAAACCACATATACATTTTTAAGTACTATGGAATAAAAACAAAATTAATACAAAATATTTCAAGAGATGGGGCACTAACAGATGAGAGGATCAAGAAAGACTTCATGTAGAAGTTGGTACCTAAGTAAGGACTGAGGCAGAGGTAAGGAGGGAATGAATTCTAGGCATGTGAAATGGCCAGTATAAAGGTATAGAGATTGAAGATAGAACTTGTCTCTAAAGTATGTGAGAAACAGAGAAAAGACCTGTTTGTATCTTAGAAAATAGGAAGGGGAGTATTGCACAATCAGGCTGGAATGATAGATAGAGACTCTGTGAGAAAGGATTTCAAAAGCCAAACACACAGGTTTGTATTTTGTCCTAGGGGCAAAAGAAAATATTTGGAGTTTATTGAGTAGAGGAATAACATTATCAGATCTGACATTCAGTAAAAACTTTTGCAAAATTGGTGAATAGAATGGGAAATGAGTATCTTGATTTAGGACATGTAACTAATGATGCATTTCTTGCACTTGGATTTATATATCACTGGAGTTGATTGTTGTCCCTTTGGTCCTTGTTCAGGAGAGGAAGTTGGAAACATTGGCCCCAGGGTGGCATGAAGCCACTGTTGCCTGGAAATGAAGCTTGGAACAATCTCCCTTTTGCCCTAAGAGCAGACCTCAACCCTTAAAAATGAACAAAAAGCAAAAAGAGCTCTGACAATAAATAGCTATTATGGAGACAGGGAAGTACAGACTTCGAATCCTGAGGTCACTAAAGGTAAAACGTCTCTAGATGAAGCCTCAAAGGATGATACAAGTTGGTTTCCAACTCAAAAGGCTTTCTTGGAAGAAAGAATCAAAAAGATCAAAAAGGATCTTAAAAGAGAATTAGAAGAAAAATGGGGAAAGGATATGAAAGCTTTGCAGGACAGTTTGGAAAAGGAAACAAAAATTGTCTGAAGAAAACCATTCTTTTAAAAATAGATTGGGCAAAATGAAAAAAGAAAACAATTCCCTAAAAAATAGAATTGGTGAAATGGAAAAAAAAATCCAATGAACAAAATAACCCATTTAAAAGTCCAATCGGCTAACTTCAAAAGGAGGTAAAAAAAAGCTAACTGAAAAAAATAATTCACTAAAAGTTAGAATTGAACAAATGGAAGTGAATGACTCAATGAGACACCAAGAATTAGTCAAACAAAACCAAAAAAATAAAAAAAAATAGAAGAAAATGTAAAATACCTCTTCAGAAAAACTGGCCTGGAAAATACATGCAAGAGAAACAATCTAAGAATTATTGGATTATCTGAAAACCAGTGAAAAAAAGAGCCGAGACAACATGTTTCAAGAAATCATCAAGGTGTTTTCTTGCATTGTGTTTCCTTTCTCAGACTTTTTTTCTTGTAGTTATGATTTTTCTTGCACAACAAGATGTGTGGAAATATATATATATACGTATATATATATATTTGATTTGTCAAGTATTTTAACATAATTAATATGTAGTGGATTTCCTGCCATCTAGGGGAGGGGTGGGGACTAGGGGGGAAAATTTGTAATGAAAAGGGTCAATGTTGAAGAATTACCCATACATATGTTTTGCAAATAAAAAGCTTTAATAAAGAAAAAAAAAAAAAGAAATCATCAAGGGAAAACTGCCCTATTGTCCTAGAACCAGAGGGAAAATAGCCATTGAAAGAATCTATTGATCACCTCCTGAAAGAGACTCCAAAATGAAAACTCCAAAGAATATTGTAGCTAAATTTCAGAATTATCAGATCAAGGAGAAAATACTGCAATAAACCAGAAAGAACAATTCAAATATTGAGAAGCCGCAATCAGGATTACCCAGGACCTAGCAATTTCCTATTTAAAGGATCAAAGGGCTTGGAATATGACATTTCAAAGGGGAAAGGAGCTTAGACCGCAGTTGAGAATCCACTATCCAGCAAACTAAGTATTATCTTTAAGGGAAAAAGATGGATATTCAATGAAATAGAGGATTTTCAATTATTTTTGTTAATAAGATCAGAGCTGAACATAAAATTTGATCTTCAAATACAAAACTCAAGAGAAGGATAAAAAGTTAAAAAGGGAAGAAAAAAACCTATTTTTTTTTAAAAGGTTAAAAGGTTTACATCCCTATATGGGAAGATGATAACTAATTTTTGAGAACTGTATTTTTTTTTGTTAGGAGTATACTTAGACGATGTAGATATGATTTGATTTTATTGTGATGATATGCAAAAAGATACTATGGGTTGTACAGGAAGAAAAGGAAAGGGAAGGTAAAATGAGATAAATTACATTCACATGAAGACCTATTACCCTTGAGAGAAAGAAGAAAGAGGGATGAGCACTGCTTGAACCTTTATCTCATTGGATGTATCTCAGAGAGAGAATATCAGATATATTTAGTTTGATAGAGAAACTTGTCTTACCCTATAGGGAAGGAGGAGGGGAAATGGTAAAGGAAAGGGGGAGGAGCTGTAAAAGAGGAGGGCAGATCGAGGGAGGTGGTGATCAGAATCAAAACGCTGGTGAGGAGGGAAAGGGGAAAAGGAAAGAGAAAAGTATAACTTGGGGAAAATATGAAGGTAGGAAATACAGAGTTAGTAATTTTAACTGTGAATGTGAATGGGATGAACTCTCCCACAAAATGGAAGCAGATAGCAGATTGGATTAAAAGCAAGAATCTTATAATATGTTATTTATAAGAAACACATTAAAACAGATTGACAGATAAAGGCTGTAGCAGAATCTATTATGCTTGAGCTGAAGTAAAAAAAGCAGGGGCAGCAATCCTGATCTCAGATCAAGCAAAAGCAAAACTAGATCTAATTAAAGAGATAATAAAGGAAACTACATCTTGCCAAAGGGTACCATAGATAATGAAGTAATATCAATACTAAACATATGTACACCAAGTGGTATAGCAAAACTCCTAGAGAAGAACTTAAGAGAGTTGCAAGAAGAAATAGACAGAAAAAGTATACTAGTGAGGGATCTCAACCTCACTCTATCAGAAGTAGATAAATCAAATCACAAAATAAACAAGAAAGAAGTTGAGGAGGTAAATAAATTTTAGAAAAGTTAGGTATGATAGGCCTTAGAGAAAATTGATGGAGGCAGAAAGGAATATACTTTTTTCTTGGTGGTACATGGAACCTACACAAAAATTGACCATGTATCAGGGCATAAAACACTCAAAATCAGCTGCAGAAAGGCAAAAATAGTAAATGCATCTTTTCCAGATAATGATACAATAAAAGTTACATGTAATAAAGAGCTGGGAAAAATAAGCCAAAAATCAATTAGATACTAAATAATCTAATCCTAAAAAATGAATGGATGAAACAATAAATCATAGAAACAATTGATGATTTCATCTAAGAGAATGACAATAATGAGACAACATACCAAAATTTATGGGATCCACCCAAAGCAGTGGAAATTTTATATCTCTAGATGCTTACTTGAGTAAAATATAGAAAGATGAAGATAAATGAATTGGGCATGCAACTAAAAAAGCTAGAAAAGGAAAACAAATTAAAAATCTTCAATTAAATACCAAATTTGAAATTCTGGAAATAAAAGGAGAGATTGATAAAATTGACAGCAAGAAAATTATTGAACTAATAAAACATAGAGTTGGTATTATGGAAAAAAACCTAACAAAATACATAAAACTGTAGTTAATTTCGTTGGAAAAAGGAAAGAAGAAAATCAAATTGCTAGTATCAAACATGAAAAGGGCAAACTTTCCACCAATGAAGAGGAAATTAGAACCATAATTAGGAGCTATTTTGCCCAGTTGTATGCCAATAAATTTGATAATCTAAGTGAAATGGATGAATACTTACAAAAATTTAGATTGCCCAGATTAACAAAAGAGGAAATAAATTACTTAAATAGTCCCATTTAAAAAAGAAAAAACAAAAAAGAAATTGAACAAGCTATTAATCAATTCCCTAAGAAAAACTCTCCAGTGGATTTACAAGTGAATTCTACCAAACATTTAAAGCACAATAATTCCAATACTATGAAAACTATTTGTAAAAATGGGGCAGGAGTCTTCCCAAATTGCTTTTATGACATAGATATGGTGCTATACCTAAATCAGACAGGATCAAAACAGAAAAAGAACATTATAAACCAATTTCATTAATAAGTTTCCATGCAAAAATCTTAATTAAAATATTAGCAAAGAGATTACAACAAGTTATCACGAGGATAATATATCATGACCAAGTAGAATTAATACCAGGAATGCAGGACTGGTTCAATATTAGGAAAACTATTAGCATAATTGACTATATCAATAACAAAACTAACAGAAATCATATCTGAGTAGTACTCAGAAATAATCTGAGTAGATGCAGAAAAAGCATTTGACAAAAATCCAAAACCCATTTCTATTAAAAACACTAGAGAATATAGAAATAAATGAAGTTTTCTTTAAAATGTTCAGTAGCTTCTATCAAAAATTATCAGCAAGCATCATATGTAATGGGGTAAACTGAAAACATTCCCAATAAGATCAGGGGGTGAAATAAGGTTGCTCACTATCACCATTACTATTCAATATTCTATTAGAAACGTTAGCTTTATCAATAAAGAAAGAAAAAGAAATTAAAGGAATTAGAGTACGTAATGAAGAAATGAAATTATCACTCTGTAGATGATATGATGCTATACTTAAAGAATCCTAGAGAGTCAGCTAAAAAACTACTAGAATCAATTAGCAACTTCAGCACAGTTGCAGGATACAAAACAAATCCACATAAATCATCAGCATTTCTATTTGTTACTGACAAAGTCTGGCAGCAAGAGATACAAAGAGAAATTCCATTTAAAATAACTGAAGTTAATATAAAATATTTGGGAAGTCTACCTGTTGAGACAAAGTAAGGAACCATATGAAGACAATTATAAACATTCTTTCTTGTGCATATGTAGTAATAACAGGGGGGAAAATGAGATTGAAATTCACTGCTTGGAGCTATTGTCCTTTGCCCCTGTACATCAGAAAAATACTGCTTCCAAGTTATATCTACATAATTGGAAGAATATCATGTGCTCATGGGTAGGCCTAGCTAATATAATAGAAATAACAATTCTACCTAAATTAATCTATTTATTCAGTGCCACACCAATCAAACTGCCAAGAAATTATTTATAGAGATAGAAAAAAAAAAAACAACACAGTTCATCTGGAAGAACAAAAGGTCAAGAATCTGGAGGGAACTAATGAAAAAAAATCACAAATGAAAGCAACCTAGCTATACCAGACCTAAAATTATATTATAAAGCAGTGGTCATCAAAACCATTTGGTACTGGTTCAGAAATAGAGTAACTGATCAGCGAAATAGGTTAGATTCACAAGACACAATAGTCAATGACTATAGTAATCCAGTGTTTCATAAACCCCAGGATCCTCACTTCTGGAATAAGAACTCAGTATTTGCTGGGAAAATTGGAAAATAGTATAGCAGAAACTAGGCATTGATCAACACCTAGCACCTTATACCAAGATAAAGTCGAAATAGGCTCATGATTTAGACATAAAGGGTGATATTATAAGGAAATCAGGAGAACAAGAGATAGTCTACCTGTCAGATCTGTGGAGAAGGAAGGAATTTATGGCCAAAAAAGAACTAGAGTACATAATGAAAAGCAAAATGACTACTTTTGATTATATTAAATTAAAAAGTTTTTGTACAAACGAAACCAAGCAGACAAGATTAGAAGGGAAGCAATAAACTGGAAAAACATTTTTACATTCAAGGGTTCTATTAAAGACCTCATTTCTAAAATATAGAGAGAATTGACTCAATTTTATAATAATACAAGCTATTCTCCAACTGATAGTCAGAGGATATGAACAATTTTCAGATAAGTAAATTAAAACCATTTCTAGTCATATGAAAAAAATGCTCTAAATCACTATTGATGAGAGAAATGCAAATTAAGACAACTCTGAGGTACCACGATACACTTCTCAGATTGACTAAGTTGACAGGAAAAGATAATGATAAATGTTGGAGGGGATGTGGGAAAACTGGGACACTAATATATTGTTGGTGGAATTATGAACTGATACAACCATTCTGGAGAGCAATTTGGAACTATGCCCAAAGTGCTGTCAAATTGTGCATGCCTTTGATCCAGTAGTGTATCTAATGGGTCTGTATCACAAAGAGATCATAAAAAAGGGGAAAGGATTGACATAGGCAAAAATGTTTGTAGCAGTCTTGTAGGTAGTGACAAGGCACTGGAAACTGAGTGGATGCCCATCAGATGGAAAATGGCTGAATAAACTATGGTATATGAATGTAATGGAATATTATTGCTGTATAAAAAATGATCAGCAGGATGATTTCAGAAAGGCTTGGAGAGACTTCCATGAACTGATGCTAAGAAAAGTGAGTAGAACCAAGAGAATATTGTATGCAGTGATAACAAGTTATGTGATGATCAACTCTAATGGTCTTGACTCTTTTCAACAACGAGATGATTCAGGCCAATTCCAATAGACTTATGATGAAGAGAGTCATCTGTCTCCAGAGAGAGCACTATAAGGACTGAATGTGGATCACAATATAGTATTTTCACTTTTTGTTGTTGTTTGCTTGCTTTTTGTTTTCTTTCTCATTTTTTCCTTTTTGAACTGATTTTTCTTGTGCACCATGATAAATATGGAAATATGTATATAAGAATTGCATATGTTTAATCTATATTGGATTAATTGTTGTTTTAGGTAGGGAGCAGGAGGAAGGGAAGGAGAAAAATCTGAACCACAAGGTTTTGCAAGAGTGAATGTTGAAAACTATCTTTGCATATATTTTGAAAATAAAAAGGTATTATTTAAAAAAAATTATGTTGGGGCAGGTAGGTGGCACAGTGGTTAGAGCACCAGCCCTGAAGTCAGGAGGACCTGAGTTCAAATCTGGTCTCAGACACTTCCTAGCTGTGTGACCCTGGGCAAGTCACTTAACCCCAATTGCCTCAGCAAAAAGCAAAAAAAATAAAATAAAAATAAAAAAAATTATGTCTATCCATCAGTCTTCATTCATTTCTAAGTATTGAAAACTTCAATAATAATTCATTTTATTCATGTACCAAGATTTATTTATTCATTTCCAATCAAAGGACATTGATTTTGTTCCCAATTCTTTGCTTTCATAAGAAGCTCTTCTCTGAATAGAGAGACAACATTTCATATAGTGGATAGAGAATTGGTTTTGGAACTGAGGAGTCTTGGGTTCTAATCTAACCCTCACATTCTGATTGCATGACTATGGACAAACCACTCAAACCTTTTAGTATTCTAGGCTAGTGACATTAAACTCAAACAGAAACAAGAACCACTAATCCATAAAAAGATATCTGTAGATTGCATATTTGTCTTTGTTTTAAATATCATGTTATCTGTGTTTTATTGTATTTTTTATTATTCTGTTAAAAATTTCCCAATTACATTTTTTTTTTCTTTTTGCTGAGGCAATTGGGGTTAAGTGACTTGCCCAAAGTCACACAGCTAGGGAATGTTAAGTGTCTGAGATCAAATTTGAACTCAGGTCCTCCTGACTTCAGGGCTGGTGCTCTATCCACTGCGCCACCTAGCTGCCCCTCAATTACATTTTAATCTGACTACACTAAATTTGAGAATGTTGCAGGCTATATATGGATCGTTTTAAACCTTTGCTCTAGGTAGCCCTTTAAGACCATAAGTTATAGAGAAGATGCTGACCTGCTTTAGTAGAGAAAATTTTCTCACCCAGGAGTTCCTACAGCAATATGATCACTAGCCCAGTAAATATTTTGACATATATGAGACCTTTTTCTTTTGGTCTTTATCTTAGAGTATTTGCCTAGCAAAGAATATCTCAGTATTTATATAGTAAATATTATTGGGAAGAACTCAAACAGCAATTGAATTACTTAACGGTGGACAATAGGGTTATTCAGCCTTTTGCCATAGGAATTAAATGAATCAATCTATAATCATTATTGCTACTCATCTCTAGAGCATGGTCTGAAACTATTTAGTTGTTGAAACTTTTGAATTATTTATTTCCTGCTTCAGTCTTAGGAACCAGATAGAAGTTGATCATCCAAGATTAAACATTTGGCTAGATTAGTACAATGTGAATTGAGATTGCTTAGAGAGACAATATTGATATTTATTGCACTTAGGGTACTTTTTTGGAAAAAAATCTGACAAGTTTAGAATAAATTATATATTGAAATGGGACAGATTCAATGATCCTAGCATTTTCTCCATGACTGCAGATGTGACTATCTTCTCTTGTATCTGTCTATGTATCTATGTATCTATAAATATGATACATAGATATATCTCTATGTAAATATAGATCTCTCTCTCTCTCTGTCTCTCTCTCTCTCTCCATACACAAATATTTATATACCTACACATTATGTGCATATACCTTTAAAATATTAGGAATGTACCCCTTAAATGTTGGGTCTTCTCTTAATAACTTGTTATGAATCTTTATTAAAGTCTTCCTCTAATGACTTATTAAGGCACGAAGATGGTTTTGGGGTACTTAAAGACTATTCCAGTGAAATACAAATTGGAGAGAGTACAGTGTTAGCAACAACCAGCTTAGCTCAAGTTTAAAAAGAGAGACTCAACACTAGAAGGCTGGCCACAGTAACTCAGGAAGACCATCTGTTAAGACATATTTACTTCAATAAAATTAGAGATCTTGAATAAATGAGATCTTGTCTCAATTATTATGAAATTATTGGATGTGAATTTGTATAACCTTCCTCATTTATTCTAAATTGATTATTTTCATTCTTCATGGACCCCTCTTATTTTGGGGTCCTGGAGTTTTGCGAATATAAGTTTGTGTTGTCATATCTAAATTTACCCCCTGTGATTTTGTAGATTTTTGTTTATCTTCCCTCTCCCATCTTTTTTTCCAGACTTAAGGTTTACACTTTTTAGCTGGATGTCAAAACCATCCCTTTGATCCATTTAGCTATGATTTTTCTTGGCTTTCTAAAATGCCTTTAAATTTTTGAGAAATGCACATGGTGTTTCAGTGTTGTTATGTTTTAATAAGAATGGAATATTTTCCTTTTTTACTTCATTCAACAAATCTTTATTCAGGAATAATAATTGTTAAGTATTTTAAATAATTCAATTATTCATGATCATATGTAGAGAAACAAACTAAGGTTTAGGGAAGCACACAAAGTTTAGATAAAACACACAGCCCTCATTGAGCTTACAATCAGTTAGTCAATCAATAAACATTTATCAAATGCCTGACATGTACCAGGCACCATGCTAAGTGCTCAAAATCCAAAGAAATTGGGAAATTGAGGGGACTGGAGCTTCAGGTAGTAGAGAAAATTGAATGAATCATATTGACTCCATCTTGTGACTCAATTCTGGAGCTAGCTCAAGTCTCTATTTATTTCAATTTCTGTCGTATATGAAATCTTCATTCAATTGTTGTAATTAGGAGATAATCTTATTGTATTGTTTGAACAGGGCCCTGTGTGGCTTGAAAGTTGGACACCCTTTAACTGCTATTTTGAAACTTTTACCTAAGGTCATATTGACCAGAAACACAATCAGATCCAAAGAATGATGCAAGGAGTTTTCTCACAATGGTACAAAATATGACCCATACTAATCAATTAACTATTGTTTCCACGTTCCTATGATTGTTTACAGATACTTGGGAGAAGTGGGACATCTTTTTCAAATTTCAGGGAATTGCATCTTCCTGTTCACCCTTCCCCTCCCAACTTGGAAAGTCTCTAATCTTTCCTCCATTTAGAAATCAGATTACCCAATGTTGTGTTGTTTTCTTCTAATTAATTGGTTTTATTTTGATTAATTGTTTTTAATACATAAAAATCTGTCTCCTCTTGTATTTGGGGTCCAGTGCCAAAGGTGCAGAAGGTGACTGATCCAGATTTATTATGCAGTTGATATGCATTGTTTAAGAATAAATCAATATGTTCAGAAGCTCAAATCTTTATTTCCACAGTCATTTCATTTTTATTTATCCATCACACTAATAAGGGGAGAAGATACAAATCTACATGATAGGATAAATCATCTAATTGTATTTAATATTTTGTTAACTTTTTGTATATAGCACATTAGCTCATTGTCTTCATGAAAAAATTTATAAACAATCATAGATTCCTTCCCTGATTTGAGGTTACTAATTTACCATTATCCTATAAAAAGATAGCAAGGCTTTTTTGGAGGGGAGGGATGGGAAGATGGGTTATGATGGAGCTTGTGATTTCAGTGGGATAGGAGATAGCTAGATGATACAGGGCAAGGTCCTGGGTTTGGAAACTGAAAAGACTCATCTGTGTTTCATTTTCCTCAACTGCAAAGTGTGGATAATAATAACACCTACGTCACAGGGTTATTGTGAGGATCAAATGAGATAATATTTGTAAAGCATTTAGCATAGTGTCTGACATGTAGTGAGTACTTAATAAATCCTTCCTTCATTCCTATCAGGAGTTCCCAGAGAGAAAATTTCCCTTACTAACTCTTCTTCTAATCATCAACATTTCTTAGAGTTACCAACCATTCTTTTCTTCTCTCTTGTCTTAGAGGAATCCTTTCTCATTACTAAAATTTGTTCTTCTGCTTGTACCCTTGATCCCATCTCTTGCTTCTTTTAGAATTTTATCGTAGTTATCTTTTTCTCAAGTTCCTTTAGTAGCTCCCTTTCTATTGTCCTGTTTATGCCTATAAGTATGCTCAAGTCTTCTTATGCCTAAAAAACCCTTCTTTTGTTTTTTTCTACCTCCATATAACTACTGACCTAGATCTCTTCTCTTTTGTAGCTAAGTGCCTGGAAAAGCTCTCTACATCCAATATTTCAACTGCTTCACAACAACTCTTTTCTCTCTTCAACCTCTTGCAATTTATCTTCTTCCCCCTTCACCCAGTGATTATCCTCCTTGATTTTTCTGCATTGTTGATTATTGTTGAACATTTTCTATTACTAGCTATTCTCTCTTCCCTTGGATTCAAAGACACATCCTTTTTTTCTTCAATCTTCTTGACTATACCATCTCTATCTCCCTTTTTTGACTATGAAAGAATACGCAGAGGATCTTTTTTCTAATTCTCTTGAAGTGGGTGCCCCTGTACTCTACGATTGTGTCTATTTTTCTCTATTTGCTCTCTTACCTTCAGGCCTAGAGCTTCAGATAATTCATTTTGCACAGATAATTTTTGAATTCATTCTTCATTGTTTTTCTAAGCTTCAGCTCTACATTTTCTTTTTTTATTGAAGTTTTTTAATTTTCTTTTTCTTTTTTTATTAAAGCTTTTTATTTGTATAACATATGTATGGGTAGTTCCCCAGCATTGATCTTTACAAAGCTTTCCATTACAAATTTTACCCCCAGTCCCCTCCTCTCCCCTAGATGGCAGGAAGTCCACTACAAGTTAATAATGTTGAAATACTTGACAAATTGTGCAAGAAAAATCCTATCTACAAGAAAAAAAAAAAAGAAAATCAGAGAAAGGAAACACAATGCAAGCAAACCTCAATAGAGAGCATGAAAATGTTATGTTGTAGTCCATATTTCATATCCTTCTCTCTGGGTGTATATGGTTTTCTTCAGTGAACAATTGGAACTGGTTTGAGACAATTCTTTGTTGCAGAGAGCCATGTCCATCAGAATTGATCATCATGTAATATTGTTGTTGCTGTGCATGATGATCTCCTGGTTCTGCTCATTTCACTCAGCATCAGTTCATGTAAGAGGCTTACATGAAGTTTCTCCAGGCCTCTCTGAAATCGTCCTGCTGGTCGTTTCTTACAGAGCAATAATATTCCATAACATTCATGTACCATAATTTGTTCAGCCACTCTCCAATTGATGGGCATCCATTCAGTTTCCAGTTTCTAGCCACTACAAAAAGGGCTGCCACAAACATTCTTGCAC
The DNA here is from genome assembly GCA_023553655.1 of Myrmecobius fasciatus. NCBI lineage: Eukaryota > Metazoa > Chordata > Mammalia > Dasyuromorphia > Myrmecobiidae > Myrmecobius > Myrmecobius fasciatus. The sequence continues at coordinate 10,963 of JAJPUD010001623.1, read as the reverse complement.
AGGTGGGTCCCTTTCCCTCCTCTAAGATCTCTTTGGGATATAGGCCCAATAGAAACACTGCTGGGTCAAAGGGTATGCACAGTTTGATAACTTTTTGAGCATAGCTCCAAATTGCTCTCCAGAATGGTTGGATCCATTCACAGTTCCACCAACAATGTATTAGTGTCCCAGTTTTCCCACATCCCCTCCAACATTCATCGTCATCTTTTCCTGTCATTTTAGCCAATCTGACAAGTGTGTAGTGGTACCTCAGAGTTGTCTTAATTTGCATTTCTCTGATCAATAGTGATTTGGAGCAACTTTTCATATGACTAGAGATGGTTTTAATTTCATCATCTGAAAATTGTCTGTTCATATCCCTTGACCACTTATCTATTGAAGAGTGGCTTGAATTCTTATAAATATGAGACAATTCTCTATATATTTTAGAAATGAGGCCTTTATCAGAACCATTAATTGTAAAGATGATTTCCCAATTTGATGCTTCCCTCCTAATCTTGTCTGCATTAGTTTTATTTGTACAGAAACTTTTTAGAAGTTTTTTAATTTTCAAAACATATGCAAGGATAATTTTTCAACATTGACCTTTGAAAAACCTTGTGTTCCCATTTCCCTTCACCTCTCTCCCCTAGATAGCATGTAATCCAATATATGTTAATGGTAAAAATAAATGTTAAATCCAATATATGCATACATATTTATACAATTATCTTGCTGCATAAGAAAAATCAGATCAAAAAGTAAAAAAAAATGAGAAAAAATAAAATTCAAGTAAACCACAACAAAAAAGTGAAAATGCTATGTTATGATCCACCCTCAGTTCCCACACTCCTCTCTATGGGTGTAGATGGCTCTCTCTATCATTGGAACTGGCCTGAATCATCTCATTGTTGAAAAGAGGCACTTCCATCAGAAATGATTTTTGCATAATCTTTTTGTTGCCATGCATAATGATCTACTGGTTCTGCTCATTTCACTTTCTTTCAGCTCTACATTTTCGGTGGTTATAGGGCAGACATCTACATTTAGATATTTCACTTCTACCTGAAGCTCAATATGGTTACAATCAAGTCTATTATCTTTTCTCTTAAAATTGTTCATTCTTCTGACTTTGTAGTTTCTGTCCTTGGTACCATCATTCATCCTGTCTTCCTTTATCCTTGATATTATTTTAAACTCTTCTCTTCCTCATCTTTCATAGCCAGTAAGATACAAAGTCTTTTTGATTTTACCTCTTCTGTATACCTCACCTCATTCTCTTCTTCTCTGTTCCTAAAGCTGCCATTCTAGCAATACTCTCTAACACCTCTCTGAATTATTATAATAATCTTCTTCCTATGCCCATTCCCTTCCTACTTGAAACCAAATCTTCTGCATGCATAATCCTAATTTAGAGAGCCAGTATGGTATAACAGGAAAGAAAATTACTCATGGAATCTGAAAGACTTGATTCTAGTTCTGGCTGACACTTTGCTAGCCATGTTCCTATGAGCAAGACTCTTGTCCTCTATAAATCTCAATTTTTTTTATTTGGAGATTGGACACAGTAGTACTTCTACCTCAAGTCAAGTCAATGACCATTTATAAGATACCTACTGTGTATGAGACACAATGCTAAATGCTTGTATTACAAAGAAATGTGAAAACAATTCTTCCTCTCAAAGAATTCTCAGTTTAATGGGGAAGATAACATGTAAACAAATATCATACAAAATATATATGAAATAAATTGGAGATGATTAATGGAGTGAAGGCATTAGCATGAAGAGGAATTGGGAAAGGCTTCTTGCTGAAAGTAAAATTTTAGCTATGACTTATAAGTAACATTTTATTTTTTCCCAATTACATATAAAGACAACTTTAAACCATCATTTAACATTTTTTTATTTCAAATTTTCTTTTTCCCCTCCTTCCCCTCCCCTCTCTTCCCTGAGAAGATAAGCAATTTGATATAGGTTATACATGTGCCGTTGTGCAAAACACAAAGTGGGACTTATAGGAAGTCAGAAGGTGGAAATGCAGAAAGGGAGAGGGAGAGGGAGAGAGACAGAGAGAGATAAAGATATAGAGACACAGAAAGAGACAGAGACAGAGACAGAGAAATAGAGACAGAGGCAGCGAGACAGAAATAGAGGGTAGACAGAGATAAAAAGAGACACATAAAGAGAGACAGAGACAGAGACACAGAGACAGAGACAGAGAGACAGAGAGAGAGGGAGAGAGAAAGAGTAGACATAGGGGACAATGAATAAAAATGGGTAGAGTAAGGATATGGGGTATTTTGTATAAGGAATAGCAAAGATTTCAGTTTCATTGGCTATGGAGGGGAATAAGATATAAGAAGTCTGGAAAGATAGAAAGTGGTCTGGTTATGAAGGCATTTAAAAGCCACACAAATGATTTTATATTTGAATCCCGAGGTAATAGTGAACCACTGGAATTTCTTGACCATAGGGGCATATAGTTAGATCTGTTCTTTAAGAAACTCAGTTTGATGGCTGAGTGAAAAATGGACTGAAATGGACATGGAGATGTTAAACAGTAAACTATTGCAATAGTCTATGCACAAGATAATAAAGGATTACACCATAGCTGTTGTTTTACTTTGTTTTTGAAGAGTATAATGACATTATGGGGTGATGTCTTGACCTGTGTGTGAATTGAATTTAAGTGAGTCAGAGTTACACAGAGTTGTCAGCTTCATTCTCTCTTCCTGTGTCATTGAAGTCCAATGACAAGACAAAAGTCAAGATGGACCTTGAGGCTGTGAATGACTTTGGTATCTGATGTTTGCCCAAGTTCCAAGGCACCTACTTTAGTTGCCTTCATGGCTATTGGAACAAATTGTTTTCATCTGCCCATTCCACAAGGGGAAGTTTTCACGTATTTCTCTAAGTCATTGATGGGTTTGAAGCCTCTTAGCTACTCTCAATTTGTTTCAACCTGGCTGTAGAGACAGTATTACCAGGGTGTGTGGCTGCTGTGCCTGTTATAGCTTCTTGGAACCACAGGTGAGAGTTAGGTGATGGTGGATAAGCAGTCCTCAAAAGTCCTTGGCAAGTCTTTATATCATAGTAATGGCAGTACCAAGGAAGAGGAGGATGTATATGAGAGATGTTTCAAAAGTGGAATTAACAGAACTTAACAGATTGGATATTAAAGGGAGGAAGTGACAAAAAAGTGAAAAGTTGAGGATGACAGCTAGGTTTTGAGGTTGGGTGACTTGGAGGGAAGTTGGTGGTTCTTCTAATGGTAATTAGGATATTAGAAAAAAGGAAAAGTTTTGGGAGAAAGATGAGTTCAGTTCTGGACATGTTGAGTTTAAGATAATTACAAGACATTCATTTTGAGAAATCTAAGAGGCAGTTGCAAATGCTATAGAGGAGGTTAGGAGAGAATGATGGCCAAACACATCTCTGAATCATCAGCATAGAGATAATTAAATCTATGGGACATAAAGGGATCACCAAGCAAAATAGTATAGAAGGAGAAGAGAAGAGTTCCCAGTGCAGAGCCTTGGGGGACATTTAAGACAGCTATGTTTTAGATGAAGCAAAAGAGGTCAGACAGATAGAGGGGAACTAGGTGACAGCAATATCATGGAAACCTAGGGATAAGAGAGAGAGAGTATCAAAGAGAATAGGATGATCAAAAGTATGAAAGACTGAAGAGGGATCAAGAGGATGAGAAAAGGTCATTAAACTTTACAGTTCAGAGAACATTAGTAACTTTGGAAAGAGCAGTTTTGGTTCAATGATGGTCATTCATCATTCATCAAAATGCCAGATTGTAAAATGTTAAGATGGGGGTGAAGGAAAGGGAGTAGAGGTACTAATTATAAACATCATTTTCAAGGAGTTTAATCAAAGGGAAGAGAGACAGGATGATTGCTTTTGGGGATGGATGAATCAGGTGAGAATTTTCTGAGCCTGGGGAAGACATGAGTTTGTTTGTACATATCGGGAGGGTAGTCAGTAGACAGAAAGAATGAAGATTAGTGAGAAAATGAGAATAGGTGAGCTATCTGCTAGAGAAAATGAGATAGGCTGAAATAATTTGTACATGACAGAGTTTTCTTTGGCAAGGAGAATGGCCAGTTCTTCATGTGAAACAAGGGTGAAGGTAGAGATAATAGCAGAAGGGCATTTATGTAATATGAGATAAGATGAAATGAAGGGAAGAGAGGAACCTCTTAATGAAATTTCAGTGAAATATGAGGCAAGATTATCAGTTTAGAGGGTGGAAAGTGGAAGAAGTATGGGAAATTTGAAGAGGGCTGAAAAGTTCTGGGAAAACTTCTGTGGGGTAATGAATTGATTAAGTAGGTATATAAGGATTGTCTTGCTGTAGTGATAATGCAACAAATTTGTAGTGGATCCACTAATTTGGGTTTCATGATTTTCTCCAACTTTAATCAATAACACATTAACAGGAGTGAAGTCAGCAGATGATGGAAGTAATCCAATGCTGAGACTTGGCAAGGGAAGACAGGCTATAGGATCAGGAACAGGAGACAAGGGGTTTGAGAGAAGATAAAGATGACTTCAACTGGTTTACCAAAGCATTAAGATGGAGAAGGGAGGAAAGTATATACTTAGTGTAGAAGTGATGGCTTGGGAAAGAAATGAGGTGTGAAGGGATTAGGAAAGAACTATAGGTGAGAATGAAGAACAAGGCAAAGGCAGAGGTGAGATATCAATAAATAAAGATATTTCAGAACATGGCACATTTTTGGGTTATGACAAAATTTTGATTGTCTCCATTTCTGTATAAAGCTGAAGTGGAGGAGTAACTTATAGGAGATGAATAGGTTGAGGAACTGGGAGGTAAGGATGCTTGAGAGATTATAAATGCAAATATTGACTTCTAGTATGAGGGGAAAGTGCTATAAAAATGACAATTATTCTTAATGTTAACCTGGTCATTTCATGCCTATGCTAAAAAAAAACTTCAATATTTATGTTACTTAGTGAATTTAAACTTTTTTGTCTGACAATCAAAATATTCCTCAATTTGATGCTGCCTCACCTTTCCAGATTTACCACATAGTATTGCCTAATATTTTGCATGCTTTCCCTTCCATGAAATGCATTATCATCATCATCATCATCATCATCATCATCATCATCATCATCATTTTGTTATTCTCTTATCAGTGAAAAAGAATTGGACCTACTTTATTTGGAAAAAAAATCCATTACAGTAAAGGAATTGGAGTATCTTTTTTCCTGAAGAATTTAAACATTTAGATTTTGATGCAAGAGGTTTGGAATTTAGCCATGATTTTGCCACTGACTGTGTGGTCATTGGGCTAATTGCTTAATCTTTCTGGGTCCCAGAGACAAGTAACAGCAAAACAACAATAATATTTGACCTTTAGGCTTGCAGAGCACTTTTACATGCATTATCCCATTTGCTCCTCACAACAATGCTATTAAGTGGGTGTTGCATGTATGATTGTCCCCATTTTACAGATGAAGAAATCAAGGCTTAGGTGTGAGTGATTTACCCAGGGTCATATGTCTAGGCAGTATCTGAGGTAGTCTATAAACTCAGATATTTTCAGACTTCAGGTCTAGCTAGTCCTCTTTCTACTAACTCATACTTTTTTTACTCCATGTTATTGAAGGTACTTTCTGCTTTTAAAAAAAGTTTGATTCTACAAACTCTCTTCTCTCTATCTGCCATTAGTGATCCAGTTTTCATCTTTTTTAATTGATTAATGGAATAAGTATATAGTTGATTGATTCATAGATAAATATATACCAAGAGCAAGTCATCCTTTCCCAGTCACTGTGTCATGTTATAAAAATGGTTCTGGAGTGATGTTGAAAAACTTAAAATCTCACCTTTTCCACATGCCCTGGGGTCCCTCTTTCCTGTTCCATCAATTTACATCCTGGTAACATCTCATTTGGGCTCTAATTTAGCACTTGTCACATGCATAGATTGGTATGTAGTCTATTAGCAACAACTCTGAACCCCATTAAAGAAACTGAGGTGCCATTATTGCTCAGTTCCATATATATATATATATATATATATTATCCCTGAAGTCTTCATGCAGCTTTAAAGTATTAAAGCTTATTTACTATTTAAACTTTTCAAGCTTAAAACTTCATTCTTTCAGGCAAGCATTTTTTAAACATTCAAACTCTATCTCTCCTTTTCTTCTGAACCACTGAACACAAAATAATGCTTTTCCCCCCTTCCCAGGTTTACTAGGGAAAAGTACATATTTATTCATGTGCCAAAGGATGCTGAGAAGCACTGAGTCATGGGAAAGATCTCCAAAAACAAAAAGAGGCCAAGAATAATGATGACTGATTGGAATTAAATGGTATGGTAGTTTTTGAATCAAATCTATTATAGGTATGTACTCTCTCTTTTCTCTTTTTGACTTACAGGGTTACACCCTGTCCTTTTTCTTTTAACTGAAGAAATCTCTTATTCATCTCATTGATACACTTAAGAAAATACTAATAAGTGACTTAATAACCTGCTGTTATGAAGTTTCAAAAGTGCTCACTGTCACTATAATTATTTACACACACATACATATATAGATGTGCATGTGTATGAATCTATATATTGCATTGGGGGTCATCATCAATCATCTTGACTTGTTTTGCCATTGGATTCTGATGATTTTAGAGTAGAATGGGGTTGATGATGAATTTGTATAACTCTGCCTCACTTAAGTCCAATTCACTTGCAAGTCCAGACTTCACCCTCTTGATATTATCAGTCTTCTTTGAGAACAAAAGATGAACAACTTTAGGTACATATATGTATAGATATATTTAACATCTATTGGAAAAAAACAACTCAAAAAACATGTCCTATTATTAGTGCATAAGTAACATTGCTTTTCTGTGTGAATTCTGATGACTTAAGTAATGGAAAGAATCCTAATATTGTCTATTTGTATTTATCTTTTATATTTCATTATAAAATTAAAGCTGAAAGGGGTCTTAGAGATCATTTAATCTAACCTTTCATTTAAATTAATTAATTAAACTTTTAAAATGAATGAATGTATTTATTTTTATTTTCCTTCTACCTCCTCCTTTTCCCACAAAAAAAAAATTCCCACTTGTAACAAATGTGCATAGTCAATTGAAACAAGTACCCATAATGGGTATGTCCAGAGATTAGTGTCTAATTCTGCGTGTTTAGCCTATCAGATGATGGGCTCTGTCAGAAGGTGGGTTACATTCTTCATCACTGGTCTTATAAAAACATGGTTAGTCATTGTATTGAGCAAAGTTCTTCAGTTTTTCAAAGCTTCTTTTTTGCTTGCTTTTTGCAGTGTTGGCATATATAAATTGTTTTCCTGGTTCTGCTGAGTTCACTCTTCATCAGCTAATAAAAGTCTTTGCAGGTTTCCAAGAAACCATCCCTTTCATTGCTTCTTATGATAGCATTATATTACTTTTATATGCTATAGTTTGTTAAACCATTTCCCAATTGATAGGTATTTCCTTAGTTTTTAGTTGTTTGCCACAACAAAAAGGAGCTGCTACAAATATTTTTGTCCATTTCCCCGCTCTTTCTTTGATCACTTTGGTATATAGATCTAGTAGTATTATTATTGGGTCAAGTTTAGTAACTTTTGGGGCATAACTCCAAGTTGCTTTTCAGAATGATTCTACCTATTGCAGGTTTAACTGTATCTATGTGCCTATTTTTCCAAGCCCTTCTAACATTTGTCATTTTCTTTTTCGGTCAACTTTGTCACTTTGATGGTATGTATTTCTCCAATTATTAGTGATTGGTAATATTTTTCATATGGGTTATTGATAGTTTGCCTTTCCTTGAGAGCTTTGTGCTCAGATCCTTTGACCATTTATTAGTAGATCTTGTTCATAATAGGCAAAATTCTAATGATTTGTGTAGATTTATTTTAACTTTTGTAACTTTTCTCAATCTTTGGATTGTTGCGATCACTATTTTAATTGGCACAGTGATTCTCTGTGTAAGCCATTACATATAAATTACACATAAATATACATCACCCATAAAAAGCGACAAATTTGTTTCCTCTTCACCTGAGTCAATTACCTCAATGTCTTTTTCTTGTTTTACTGTTATATGTAGAATTTCTAGTCCTTTATCAAAAAGTAGTGGTGACAATGGATAGCTTCACATTTTTTTTTAATTAGATCTTATTAGAAAGGCCTCATTCTGTCTTTCTCACTCTCTTTCATTCACTGAATCCATTCACTGAAATACCTTGCTCCTAGTGGGAGAGTTCATTTATTCTGTGTATTGTGTGGTTGCTCACTTATAAATACAAATATGGAATGAATGCAAGTAAAATAAATAAATGCAAATAAATGTAAAGAAGTTAAATACAAGGTAATTTGAGAAAGAAGGTACTAGCAGTTAGGGATAATCAGAAAAGACTTTATATGAAAGATGATGCTTGAACTGAATCTTACAGGAAGAGAAGGGCTTGATGAGATAGAGATAAGGGGAGAATGCATTCTAGCCACTCAGTGAGAGTGAGAAAGACTGGGACTTCATATATGTATATGAATGTATAAATATACATAAGATAGATGAAAACACAAATGTATTTGAGTTGTCTTCAGTCAGATGACTGTCAAAACCATGATAGATATATTCAAAGAAGAGAAGAATACTTAAAATAAACTTGGAAAACATTTATAAATAGAGGCATGATATAGAAGTATAGGCTATGGCATGTCCTTCCAAGCTAGAAGAGATCCAAATATGACCTTAATCGATGTTATAATACAAAAGCCTGTCTAGCTAAGTTTGAGGTTCATCAAAGTATTAGGATTTGGAGTAGGAAAACCTTAGAAATCTAACCTAGCTTTTTCATTTTATAAATGAGAAAACTGAGTCCCTTTGAGATAAAGTGACTTAGCTCAAATGCCATATTCTACATTTCCTGATACTACCACAGGCTAGTTAGTACTTCCCCACCCTGTGTTTATTTCATGTATATTTTCTATACCTATATTTTTTTCTTTTTACCTTCCCTGAGATGACAGTTCTTGGAGAGCAGGGCTTGTTTCTTTCTTTTTCTTTGACAAAGACATTTCTCTGAATAGCTAACCCAGATCTTTGCACATAGTAGATTATTTAATAAATGCTTATTTATTAACTAATTGGTGAATTGCCCATGGTCATTCAAATAATAAACAGTAGAGTAGAGATCTGAGTCTAGATCTTCAGTCTCTCACTTGCAAATCCACCACCTTTTCCATAATACACATTGACTTTCACCCCAAAATTGGCTATTCCATGATTCATTTAAGCTTGGTCTTAGTAATTCAGGAAACAAGTCTTTAAGGTTTTGGAGGGATTGTGATATGTATTGATGGAAAGAAGACATAAGATCATGAACTCATAGGCTTTTTGAAATATTAAAATACTGTGAATGAACTTTTGGCTGAATGGGTACTTCAAAATACATTGAACTATTGATTTCAGAAATGAGAGACTAAAACAAAAAGCAGTTTCCTTTAGAGGACAAGACCTATGTAGTTCTCATCTTGCAGTAGAACAATTCAGATGTCAACAAGTTCTTTTGACTAGTATTAACATGTTATTAATACATTGCTCCATCAATAAGGAACTTAACATTTTATTAGCTTAAGTCAGCCTCACTGTTCCTTATGCTGAAATGATGTTCAGGCCAGAATTTATTGAATCCTGTGCCAGGGCTAAGGCTGATCTGCCAAACTCACTGTCAGTGAGGTCAGATGCACTTGGCAGCTGTACTAATCTACACTATTATTTTGAAGAAATATAAAAATTGTTAACATCAACATATAATTATTTTAACAAAAGTTTGCTTCTGATTTTGCCCTCTGATTTTTGGTTCCCCCCACGGTTCAGTACTGTGACCTCTTCTTTCTCTCTCCACAATCTTTTGGTGATCTCATTATCATCTGTCTGTAGATGACTGATTTGCTTCTCTTTATATCCAGCTCTAATATCTCTCTTGAGCTTTAGAACTACCTCATCAACAAATGAACATAGATGGGTATATTTTTAAAAAAAGTTTAAATATTTTAAATATTTTCTCCATTACTTTCTTTTTTGTTGAGAATTTATAATATATATATATATATATATATATATATATATATTTTCAAATTGCATGTAAAAATAATCTCAAACTTTTGTTTTTGAAAATTTTGAGTTCCAAATCTTTTTCTCCTTTTTTCTCCATCTCTTCCAGAGACGGCAAGCAATTAGATATAGGTTATCTGTATTACCTCCTCAAAACATATTTTTCATGCTTCAAAAGAAAACACAGACTAAAAAAAAATCTCAAGTAAAAGAAAAAAATTTAAAAATATGGTTCAATTTGTATTGAGGCTCTATATCAGTTCTTTCCCTGAAAGTAGACAGCAATTTTCATCATGAATTCTTTGGAATTGTCTTGTATTATTATATTGCTAAGAATAGCTGAGTCATTTACAGTTGATCACCCTCGAATGCTATTAGCATATACAATGTTCTCCTGGTTCTATTCACTTTACTTCGCATCAGTTCATGTAAGTCTTTCCAGGTTTTTCTGAAAGCATTCTGCTTATCATTTCTTACTGCACCAATAGTATTCCATCACTATCATGCTACAATCTATTCTGCTGTTCCTCAATTCTTCAATTTTCAGTGCTTTACCATGAGAAAAAGAGATGCTATAAATATTTTTGCATAAATTGGTCCTTTTCTCTTTTGTCTAAAAAAGTATGTTAAACTCAAATGGAACTCATTTTTCCCTTAGAGAGACAACTCCCATACAATCATCCTGATTTTGTTGAGTTCACCACCATTTATTCAGTCATGCAGGTTCAAAAGCTCAAAGTTATTATTGACTCTTACCTCTCCTCCATGTCTTATATATTTACTCATTTGTTAAGTTTTTATCAATATTAACTTTTGAATATCTTTCCTAACTTTTCCCTTCTCTTCACTTTTA
>JAJPUD010001622.1:322807-410277 GCA_023553655.1 Myrmecobius fasciatus | reverse complement strand
AAGATAGTGTTTAGATTCTTTTTTTGATCATGGCTTTCAGGAAGTCCAATAATCCTTAGATTGTCTCTCCTAGATCTATTTTCTAAGTCAGTTGTTTTTCCTAGGAGATATTTCATATTTTCTTCTAATTTTTCATTTTTTTGTTTTTGTTTGACTGATTCTTCAAGTCTTAGTGAGTCATTCACTTGCATTTGTTCAATTCTTATTTTTAAGGTGTTGTTTTCTTCAGTTACCTTTTTAAGTTCCTTTTGTAACTGGCCAATTTGTTCACTGCACTCTTTTTCCACTTCACTAATTTTATTTTTTAATAAATTGGTGTCTTTTTCATATCTCTTTTGCAGAGCATCATATCCTTCTTGCAAGATACTGTATCCTTCTTGCACTGATTTCAATTTATTTTCCCATTTATCCTCCAGCTCTCTTTTGAGGTTCTTTATGCAATCTTCCAGAAAGGCCTTTTGAAACGGGGACCAGTGATGGTCCTGGCTGATGTTCTCTGGATTTTTGTCTAAAGAAACCTCTGTATCTGAGGTCGTTCCTTTGCCTTGATAAAAGCTGTCTATGGTGAGAGCTCTCTTTTGCTTCTTCATCATTTTTTTTTTTTTAGACAGAGTGGATATCTCTTTAAGGTAGGGGAAAGAAAACCTCGGCTGAAGACGCTTTGCCCTGGGGCACTACGGCGAGTTGATTTAAAGTGCTGGGCCGGTGGGGGCTAGGACTAAGTCTGAATTACTCCTTAAACAAGGCAAGTCTGCCAGAACACCTGTCCCCAATCAGGGCAGAGTGTCCCGAGTGCCTCAGATAAACTCCAGGTGTTTGGAATTTGGAGTTTGGAGTTTGGAATTTCTTCCATGATGAGCCGAGCTGAGTCCCACCCTCACTTCCGGCCTGCACAGTTGTAGTCTATTTATCTCTCTGTCCGAGTCCAACTAACCTGATATGAAGTTATCCAGAGAGCCGTGCCCAAATATTTCTGAGTTCGTTGACTTGAAGATCAGTTCAGAGGCTTATTTTATTGTTGATTTGAGAGAAGATTGGAGGAGAGGCAGAAAGTCACCTTTTCACTCCGCCATCTTGGCTCCGCCCCCTACTTGGTTCAATCTTAAGCATGCCATTGGATTATCCATCTCATTCTACCCTGCTCTCTTTTTTCCTTCCAATTAGTGCTGCCATTTCTCAATTCTCTGCAATGGACTTCCTCCACATCTCTTCCTATTATACATTTTCTTCTTCAAATCCTAGCACAGATTCTACCTCCTCCATAAGACCTTCCTTGATGCCCTGTGGGTGTGCTTACTATATGTTTATATATAACTATCTCTCTTTGCATACATCAAAACTAATAAGGGAATGACATTTCTATAAATTTGGCTCATTTCCCAATATATTTGAGAAATGAGACCTTTGGTAGAGAAATTTGCCCTCAATTTTGTTTTCCTTTTAATTTGCAGTATATTATTAGAGTGTGTATGTGTGTGTGCCCCTGCATGTGAATGCTCATGTTTGTGCACAAAGACTTTTAAATTTCATATAATGCAAATTATCCATTTTACATGCTATGTTGCTCTTTATCTCTTGTTTGGTCATAAACTCGTACCTTATCCATAGATCTGACAGGTATATTTCTCTGTTCCTCTAATTTACGTATGTCATCATCCTTTATGTCTAAATAACTTGTCCATTTTGACCTTGTCTTGATTTACACTATGAAATGTCAGTCTACTGTAGTTTTTGCCAAACAGCCTTCTTGTTTTCTGGGAAAGGTTTTTGCAGAAGGTAGAAGTTTTACTGAGACTTAAAGGAAGCCAGGAAAAGCAGGAGGCTGAGATAAGTAAAGAGAGCATTCCAGGCTTGGGAGATAGCCAGGGAAAAATGTAATGTCAGGAGATAGAATTTCTTTGTGAGGAACAGCACAAAAAAAAAATAAATTTCAATAATAAAATTATATTTATTATTAATAACTACTTTCATACCTATCAAATGAACTGCTCCCACCCACAAATATCTTTCCCCTCAAATTTGGTCAAATATGGAATTTTACAACACAATGTGTTGATTTTCACATATGCATGCAAACCATGAACCTTGCCTCTAATGTTTTCTCGGAAATAAGACTTACTTCAGTTCCCTTGATTGGAGAAAATGATCTCATCAAATCACTGGACATAAATATGTTTACCCCATTCTCCTAACAGTTTTCCCCTTCCAAACAGAAAAAAACATGTATATTTACTTTTATGCAATATTAAAATGGTAATGTTGAATTTCCTAGGACCTAAATTAAGTTGGGTCAATCATATAACTTTGAGTTTTACAATTTTTTTACCAATGCATACATATGCTTAAACTATTCTCTCCTTTAAATCCTAATGCTAATCATTTCTTGTATGAATACATTTCACCATGCACCCTATATAATAAGCAGGAGCTGTCAATTCTCTATAATTTTGTGGCAACTGCCTGCCAGCTACACAGTCATTATATTCTTGCAGGCTAATTGGTAATTATACCCAAATTGGGGGGCTAGGAAATTTTACTTACTGTTGTGAAAAACTACCTGCTATTCTTCTCTATAATTTTCCCTTTTAGGCAAATAATTTATTCTTTATTTATTTAGACTATCTTCAAAGAAGGGTGTAGAGTTGGCTTCTTTCCAAAAAAATAACAGGTTACATATGAACCTTTGAGCCTATGAAGCCAGGGGGAAAAAAGGATGCTACTGAGTATTACAGGGAGAGCACTGTCTCTCTTATTCTTGGTTTTGGCCAGCTTTTATCAGTCTGGAACTAGGAATGTGCTACCTGCCATTCATAGCAAAGCCAGTTATGATATGATTATTTTTCTAAAATTCTCTGGTATCTTGATTGATAAAAACAGTACTAGATTTGGAGTTAGAATATTTCTTCTGTTATTTATAATTAGGTCATTATTGGGAAAGTTCTTTCATTACTCTCAGTTTTGTGATCTATAAAATGGGCACACAATTAGTAGTATAAACTTTACAAAAATATTGCAAAGATTTTTAAAGCATTTTAGAAAACTTAGATTGTTTTATATTTAATTATGTAGACTCAAGGGTAGTAAACATAAAGAGTAGTCTTAGATATTGAGTACAACTTTTTCATTTTGCAGATGAGAAAGATTTAGCCCCAAGAAACATGCTCAAAGTAATACCAATGACTGGCAGAGATAATATGTAACCTAGATTTTCTTATTCCAGATGCAGATTTTTTTCTCTTATAACAATGGTGAGTTCCTAAAAGGCAAGTATCATAACGATGATTACTTCTGCTCCTGGGCAATTAGGAGGCACAGTGAATAGAGTTCTAGGTGGAATTCATAATTATCTCCCTGAGTTAAAATCTGCCCTCAGATACTTGTCAGCTGTTTGCCATAGTTTACTCATCTGTAAAATGGGCCAGAGAAGGTCATAGCAAACCATTCCAGTATCTTTGCTGAGAAAACCTCAAATGAGGTAAGAGAGTCAGACATGACTAAACAACTGAATAGTAAATACTCCTGTTCCTGCTTCTATAACATTGTGATCTTGATCTTAGGCAAAAGGCCAACAAATTTATATGTTTTTACATATAAACCTATATTTTTCAGGAAGAAAATTTAAATAGAAAAGTATATTGGAATATATTGTTATGTGGTTATAAAGAAAGAGAGGAAGGAGAACCATATTCACAGTTGAACCTCACAGCTCTCTTACTGATAGATACTTTATTCACTAATAGCTCTAATCACAGAATTCTGAGCCCACAAGCCCAGTTATGAATATCATTATCCCCATGGCACTCAATTTTGTCCAGATTTCCAACCTTAGGTATTGACAAACCTTGTTCTCCAAGTTCACAAGAGATAATGATTAGACATGTTGAAAAGTACTTTGTTATTATAATTCATCTTTTCTTAAAACTAACCCTTATTAGATATAACAATAATTATTATTCTTTTACACATCTGTGCACTTTTTCCATAGTGAAGCAGAGAGTACAAGGATTATCACTAGTTTAGAGAAAAGCAAAGTGAGATTCAAAGAGCTCTTGGTCATACCATGAAAGTAGGACATTAGCATAATTTCAACTTTTAGGCAAGAGCTCATTTCACTAATGGAAAGAGTTAAAAAGTAACGGTTTAGTCAGTCAGTCAAATAAAATATCCTAAGCACTTATCAGGTACCAAGTATCATGCTAAGCAGTGGTGATAAAAAGAAAGGTAATAATACAATTCCTGTTCTCAAAGAGCTCATGCAAACAACCTGGGAGCAAAGACTGAGAAAAGTTTCTTGTAGACTAGGAAACTTTAGTGGAGACTTGAAGCTGTAAAGCAAAGGTGAGCAGGGAGAATTCCACAAGTCGGAGAGGAAAAGATTTGTGAAATGGATGCTCTGTCATACCGGAGTAGCCAAAATTTGATTAGGGAAGATTTTTTTAAAATTTTTTAGAAAATGTAAGGTGAAGAAATTTAATACAAATTTCACTACCCTAAGAGAAAAGGCAAAGGTCATCGTTAATCTGAAGTAGATAGCTAGTACAGACTTTTGTGTGATGGGAGAATCCAAAACAAAAGTAGATGATTTCTATTTGGCATTTGAGGGGGCACACAGCTATCTTCCTCCATAACAAAAGGGCTCAACTATTTTCATACTATTTTTATTGAATAGTAGGCTTTGAAAATTATGGATATGGGACAGAGGAAGAATAACATGGGATAAAAATACTATGGAAACTGTGCATTTGGCCAAGGCCTGGGAGACATGCTGCCAACAGAAAGCAAGGCCTGTACCCATTTCCACTGAGTCCTGTGATAGAAGCATGAGCTGAAAAGACAGGTCTTTAAATTATATAGGGATCAATATTACCCAGAAAACCAGGTTCCCACAAATGACTGGCATATCTCCCTTGTATCAAGAGAAAAGGAAATTTGTGTCTAAGCATCTTAACTTTGTTCTTAGAAGTGCTGGCCCTGGGCAAAACCACAGAAAACCATCTTGGGATATATTCATTTGTTTATTTTTCCTTTTGTTTTGGGAATAAAGAACTATATTATATTTAATAATATATTTCATGTGGATCTAAACAATGACTAAAGAAAATAAAATGGTATGGAGAGTCACAAAGTATGGGAAGTGAAAAGGAATCATGAAGATGATTGAAATTATGAATGACAGCCATTTTCAAAATGGGAATTACTACAAAATAGCCTCCCCTGAGCATAAATGCAATGTAGTGTAAGGGAGCGGACTTCAGTCTGGGAGGAAGGAGACTTCCACCCTGCTTTGCTGTTACCTAATTTGTGTGACCCCCACATTTTCCAGCCAAAATTGTGATTCTGTGTGTGTAAGGAAAATAGGGAGAAAACCTCTTTTGACATATAGGTAGTGAATTGAAAGTTTATCTGATAATGGTGACCATCCCCCATTTTTCTGTTTTATCTTCCTTTCCAATAGCCCACTTATGACAAACAATCCTACATCATTATTAATCCATTATGTAATAAAATATGTGATATGTTCTTTTTACTCTCTTTTTTCCTTGCCTTCTTAAAAGAAAAAAGCGCAGATAACAATCCATCTGTCTCAATTATCTTCCTCACTATCCATGGGCAAGAAGGTGGTATTATGCTCTAGTGATGGACCTGGAATCAGAAAGAGTTCAGACCCGGCTCTTAATAACCTTGGACCAATCATGCAAATTATATTTAGATTTCCTCAACAGCAGAATGGGAATGACATGAAATACGATTGATAGCAGTAATTGTTATAATTGTTATGATATAATTGATGTTGTAAGGATCAAATTAGATAATGCTTGTAAAGCACTAAGCAGTGTACTTGACATAGAACTAATCCTTAAATTCTTGTTCTGGGGCAACTATGTGGCACAAGGGATGGTCCATCTCATCTGAAATCAGGAGGACCTGAGTTCAAATCCAGTCTCAGACACTTACTAGCTGTCTGACCCTAGGTAAGTCACTTAACCTTGATTCACTCCTCCAAATAACTAAACAAACAAAAGTAGATAGATAAGCAAATGAATAAATAAATGGTTGTTTCCTTGTACTGCCCACCACTATCACCAATGTGGATCATTATTTACTTTACAATTTTTAAATTAAATGTTTAAATTTAATATTATGAGTAGTAATTAAAATTAAAAATTAATAATTTAATTTAAAAATGGAAATTGAAGTGGCTTGCCAGGATTGAATTATGTGTCCTTGATGAGACTTGAACTATGACTTTACTGACTCTAAGATCACTGCTCTCTATCCATTGTGCCATGATACCCCTCATGGTTTATATTAGTCATCAAACCAGTCAGGTTCCTCATGTACAGAATCAGGGTTTAGGACACTTGTGAGATAAATTTCACAGCACTGGTGAAATAAATACAGTATCGTATAGGGCTATACAATTATGTTGATGATGGTAATTATCTCAAAGATAAGGGAAATTAATAGTGCCAATAGTCCATTTTACAGATGAGGAAAGTAAGGCCCACTGAGAGAAAGTAAGCGAGATCAGTTTCTTTTACCTTTCCCAGTGCTCTTGAGTGTAACTTTTTACACATAAATTGAAGAAATTTTGGGAGAGTCTAAGGACTTTACAAGGTGGATGAATTCAAGCATTCCCAAGCATATCTCAAGAGTTAGTGTGCCCTCTGAATAACTTAAAATGGTTTCAGCCGCAAGAAGACACAGACTCATCTGAGTTCCCAATGTCAAATGCCTTTTAAGCTCCTGCATTTTCCCATTTAGAGGATGTGCTGTAGCATCCCCTAATAAGCTGTGACACAGAGGGATCATTAGTTGCCCAAATCTTTTCATAAATAGTCATTTCTTAAGGAGCTCGCAGCTGTGAATCCCACTGAGTTGCCTACGTAGTTAGGCTAGAGTTCTGAGCTTCACCTCACTGACTGTGGACTACAGAGAATCAGATTTTTATGACAGTTTCTCCATTAGAAATCATATCAAAGCTCATGTGGCACAGAGGGTAGCATGTGAAGGAAAAAAAACCAGCCCCATAGAGCTTAATGGTTGCAAGTGCATCCATGCATTTCAAATGAAAGAGCAGGAAAAGTATGTTGTGTCAATCACAGAGTTGGCTGCAAGGAGAAAAGGAAGGTTCTGAGGGCCAAGGTTGACTGCAAATGTTCAATTATTCTATATGGAAAAGAGCTCTGAAACCAGTGATTAGGCAGAGGGTAAAAGTGAAAGAATCCTGAATTTTGTGGTAGAAAATGTGAGTTCAAATTCTGCTTCTCTCATCTACTAACTTGCTTGGCAATAGATCAATCACTTTTCTGGATCTAAGTTGCCTCAGTTGTAAAATATACTCTGTAAAGATGTAAATTTCTCAAAATTGACTCTGATAATCTAGACTATGAGAATTATGCATGGAAGCACTACAGTTATAGATGAAATTTTTCCTTATTATAAATAGAATTATCTCATACTGAAGGATCATACAACATCAAGAAGTCATCTATATTTAATTGGGTCTATAATTGTTTCTATACACACTCATTAATACAGACAAGAACAACATTCATAAATATAGTTCTGGTCCATGGAGTTATATATAGGTCTCCAAAAAAGTGTCACTGAATCAGGAAATTGATTGTTTCGTGGTCTGGATTCTCTAAGCTCAATCTTAGATCCACTACTTCTCCAAAATAACTATATTTAGAAAAAAATCTTGTAAAGGCATTCTGTAGACACCTATTTTTTTCAAGTAGTCCAGAATTGAAAACCATCCTGAGTAAGCTGTGGTCTTTCTACCATAATGTTTATTTACCAATAATTAAGATTTTCTAGTAAATATCATTTACTGAAGAGGAAATAATTTAGAAGAGTACTCATTTTTGCTTTGATTCAAGAAAAAAAAAAGATTTAAATTCCAGACATGATCTCTGTGTTTTTTTTAAAGAAATAGAGAAAAAGAATGAAAGGTAATGGGATTGTGTATTTATAAAGAGAATGATATAATAAATTTCTGATTCTCCCCTTTAAATCTAAGTGAACATGGAATTTCTATTTAGATTAATTTCCAGGCAATTTAATTATGATTCATGTCATAATGCCTGGAATTGTATTAGTGATTTCTGGGTAAATCTTGAAAGCAGGGGAAGTTGGTTCAAATCCCAGCTCTATCACTAATTACTTGAATAACCCTTGGGCAACTTATTTAAGTTAACTGGATTTCTTTTACTATCCATGGAAAAATGAGGCCATTGTATTAAAGTGATTTCTAAAGTCCGTTTTAGCTCCAAATCAATGATTCCCTGACTATGCGAGGTTATTTGAAATGTTCCATTTTAAATCTAGAGGTAGCAATAGTGATCTTCCCAAGAGACAATGCATTGAATACTTGAGATTGAGAATCAGTCATCTCTAATGCTCTCCTTGGTTTGGTTTGGTTTGATTTTTCCAATGCAATCCAGTAAATATTTATTAAACACCTGCTATATTCCAGGCATAGTGCTAATTACTAGGAATGCAATTCCCCCCAAAAAATATATACATATTTTACTTTCCTTTTTACATGTATACTCATGTTTGTAATAAACTTATTTATGAATTATGTGATTCTGGGAATATAGTTAATAAAAAGGGACAACCCCAGCCCTTAGCTAGCTTAAAATTTAAATGAAGAGACAAAACACAAAAGGAGTCAGGAAAGTTTGGGAGTGGGAAGCCAGGGGCACACCATGTTTAGTGGAGTTGAAATCAGGCAGAGCATTAAACGTATGGTTAAGTTATCTGAAAGTCCAGCTTTTGCCCACTTTAAAGGAAGGCATTGTGAGGAATTGGATGATCTTCCTTCCTTCCAAGCAGAAGAAAGAGGAGTCAAAGGGATGTGCAATCAACCAAGATGGTGAGTTTAGAAGTACTGAGTTCATCCTGGGAGGGACATCTTGTTTGGTGATGTTGAAACCAGGCAAGACAACAGTTTGTTTTAAAAACTATCGACCAGATGGCATGATCTGTTCCCAAATCTTCCTTAAGTGTAAATTCTGCCAGTGTGGGATAGGAGAGAAAGAACTTGTTTCAAATTTAGGAAAAAATAATTTCAAATCTCACCCTTGACTGATTTTGTGACCATCAACAATTCATTTTCCCTCAGTTCTAGCAAATGATCACCAAGTGTTCTAGATAGATTTTAATTTGAAGGGCAGTTTCTGACCTGAATTGATAGAAAGACTTTACTCATTCTAGAAATTCCCTTGAACACTAAAGTCATAAAACCTGGTTGCTATCCCCTATACCTCTACCGAACTCCAAAAGCTGTTTGGTTTTGCTAGTCCTATTTTTTTTAATATCGTTTGTTTTCCTTAGTGAAATATAAACTAATACCTTAAGAAATAAATTACAGTTTCTAAATTCAGTCATTTACCTAAGGACTGGAATGCCCCCCCCACAAAAAGATAAGAAACTTGGAATTGTTTTTTAGCCACAGATTGATAGACCCAGGCTTAGGGAAAATTGTGAAATTAGGGAAATATCATTTACTATTTTCCTTTATTCCCAGGTAAGTCTGTAATCTTCCTGCTTCCATTTGCTGCCCCATACCAACAAGACTTATTTTGTCATACTCACTGTGTATCTATAGGGCAACAAGTTGAAAAAAGTGTTGTTCTAGGAGTTGGGAAGATTTGAGTTTCAATTTAAGTTTATAAGCTTACTACAGCTTGCCTTGGACCAGACACTTAGTCTCTAAGCCTCAAATATTCTTTTGTAAAATGAAGAAAATAATAGTCTCTCCTTCATGTGGTTTCTAGTAAGATTTAATGAAATGATTTATATAAAGCACTTTTCAACCATCAAAGCACCATATAAATAGTAGCAATTATTGTTATTATTAGTAGTAGTTACAGGAGGAGATAGAAGTAGTACTATCTCATCATCTCAAGACATTCTGTGCTTATTCCTTATTAACTGGAAATAATTATCTTTATAAGTTTTTGTATGATACATGCAATTTAAAAAGATAATTTACCCTAATCTGTCTTCCCAAGTAATGTGTACAATTTATTACTCTCCTTCTGCATACATAAATGCACACACATTTCTAAACGAAAAATGGACTAAATTTAATCATGGGGCTATCCATTCAGGTAAAAGGAAAGAATAGTGTCCTATCAAACTGGATGATACAAAAGACTTTTGAGTCTGTCATACATTATTATTTAGACACTGGTACCTGCATTTTTTTGTTTGTTTGTTTTGTTTTTTTAGCTGAGGCAATTGGGGTTAAGTGACTTGCACAGGGTCACACAGCTAGGAAATGTTAATTGTTTGAGGCCAGATTTGAACTTAGTTCCTCCTTCCTTCAGAGCTGGAGCTTTATTCACTGCACCACTTAGCTGCCTTTGAAAATGAATGTGTACTTAATTATACAAACTTTTTGACTCAGGACCTGAGATCAATTATATTAAGCCCATTTTCTGGAGATATTTATGAGACAACTATTGTATTTATTGCCAGATTCTTAATAAAAGTTTTATCTCTCTGTCTGAGTTGTTTAGGGCAGCCAAGTACAAAGTACTTTTCTGTTTAAAGTATTTGAGAAGCAACTACTGAAAGGATTCTCTCTATAATTAAGCTTTAGTGAAAATCACACACATGGATATTGGATGACCAAAAAACCCTTCAGCAGCTGCTGTATGGGCTAAGAAAAAAAAGCAGATGTAAACCTAGTAGCTAAAAGAAGCATTATTGGCCTCATAAAATTTTAGTAACCTGCTTTTTAAAACCCAGCACAATCTGGCTTCAACTTACTTTTTTAGACTTCTCATATAATCTCCCTAGGCTCATTCTACAATCCAGTCAAACCGGCTCCTGGCTGTTTCTTTGACATGGCTTTCTATCATTCTTTGTGACTTTATATAAGTTAGGTCCCATGGCTCAAGCACACATATTGTATCCTTATTCTTACCTGTAATAATCCGAATTTTCCTTCCCAGCTCAGCCCAGTTGGGATATCCTTTGAAAAGCCTCAATTGAAATCTCTGATTATTAATGCTCTCTCCTCTAAATTGCCTTTTATTTATTTAACCTATCCAATAGAACTCAAGATCCTAGAGGGTACAGTTATCTTTCTTGTATTTCTATCCTTACCCTAGCAGAGTTTTTGTACATAGTTATCTGGATATCTAAGTGAAAGTTTGTATAATCATGATTATTCTGGCTTCCACTGTCTGAGGTTCAGTCATTTTACATTTCACCCCTCTCTTGAGTTCTCTAGTGCCTTTGAGGTAAATGGGGAGTGTATTGTCTCTGTGCCATGGCCACAAGCTCCCATCAGTTGTTTTGTCCCAATTTGGGGGGTTCTGGCACTCCAATTTCAACACAACATCTAAATTAACTTTTAAAAGGATTATTTATATAAGCAGAATAAAAATACAAAATATATCCCTCTCCCCAATAAATACCCAGGGACAAATCCTTCTTTTATCTCTGTGGTCTTTGGGGAAGAGGCAAAGAATTAGGTTCATAATTTAATTCAACTCCTCTATAAGACCTTCCTTGAAATTCCAAACCCAAGGTTCTCTTACTTGGATCGTGGCCCTCTGACTTCACAGAACTGTCCGCCAGGCTGGACTCCTGGCTCCAGTATCATCATGAATTAAACTTGTAGATCTAGATCTCTACTGTCCACCTACAACAGAAGACAACAAAATAAATCAGCACATGATCCAAAGCCCTTTTGTTGAGACCATAGAACCCTACCCCTCCAGAACTTAGTGGTACCCATTCTGTCGGTAAACAAGGCTTTCATTCTTGAACTAAACGTAAGAGGGCAATACTAGCCTAGTCAAATAATTTTTAAAATGCAACTAGGTGGTACCTAGAGTGCCAGGTCTGGAGTCAAGAAGACTTATCTTCCTGAATTCAGCTATGGCCTCAGATATAAGTTGTATGATTCTGGGCAAGTCACTCAATCTTATTTGCCTCAGTTTCCTAATATGTAAAATAAATTGGAGAAAGAAAAGGTAAGCCATTCTAGTATTTTTGCCATAAGTACTTTGTAAGCAAATTACATAAAAAAAATCTACCACAATGATATGCCTTAAATGCTGGGAAGCTGGAATAAATAAAAGAGCAATTAACCTTGCATTAAAAGCCTTGAGTGACTGGATTTTTTAAATGTGTTTATGTATGTATGTTTGTTTTATATGATGGCTTTGTATAGCTCATATATAAGCTCCAGATATAATGATTCCTGAAAAACCTCAATCATTGCACTTAACTTAATTAAAAAGGTGCTTAATGAAATCAAGACTAGTCTTGAGGTATAATATCTATGTTGTGTTGATTGTGGTCCCCATAAGCTGTGTGATTATGGACAAAGAACCCAACTTCTCCTAACTCTCATTTTCCCAGTTGGAAAGCTGTAAATACTTCATCCTATTGATTAAATGCATGTTATTTGTCAAGATTTACTAGGTACTGGGGATAGGCAAAGGACTTCTACTACCATTACCCTACCATTAAGTAGTTAATATTGTATTGAGGAGGCAATATTCATATAGCTAAGTAGCTACAAATTCATTTCAAGAATAAAAAGGCCCTATTATCAAGTAGAAATATCAGCAAATTTTTTGTCATTGTTGTTTTTGTGTTTTGAGGTTGTGCTCCCTTAATTGTGTCACATGGAAAACTGGGGATTTGATTTTAACCAGTGGAGTTGATGAAGAAATACATAACAGATGTGGGAGGACCAACTCTACATGGGGGTGAGAGAAGGCATGTCATATAATGCAGCAACTGCTTTGTAAATTCAAAAGTACTTTAAATATCACTTCTATTATGTAGTACTTAGTGGAAGTCAATCAAACTATTATATAATGAAAATATCTTAAAGATCAATTGAGCTTTCTTTATACTCATCTAGTTGAGTACTCTCTTTTTTGCTGGTGAAGACAATAAAACCCAGAATAGTTAAATGTCTTGCCCAGAGGGACAAAAGTAGTCAGGATCCAGTGTCATTTAACCTAGGACTTTGTGCATCTTGGGCAGTTCTCTTATGTCCTGAATATTGGTCTTACCTTTGCAATGTTATTTTTAAGGAATATCAATTTCTTTGTTTATAAAATTAGGAAGCTAAATTACAGAGTCTCTACTGTTCTTAAAAAGCTAAAAAAGTAATAATTTTCTGTCCTTTTATTATGAGAAACAAAGTAAAACAGAATAATATTTTCTTTCAGTTCCACAAATCATGATGATTAAAACAAAATAACTATTATTTAATACTAAAAGCTTTGTAATGTTGAAAAAATAAAATGAAAGTGTTTTCTGTGCTACTTAAGTAATTTTAAAGAACTGGGCATAAACTTGGAGAATAAAGAGAATTTTTAAAGTGGTTATTATATTTAAAATTCATTATAGTCATCTCTTTCATAACCCAGAACTATAATCTTTGATAGTGATAACAGTGAAAAATGCCTTAAAACCAATGCTTGTAACTTAATGAAGCTACTTGTAGATTTGCCTTTGTTTCTTAATAACCTATCATCATTGTCTTTCCACTTAAAATTTTTAATTCTGATGCTAGTAGTATAAATTTTGCTGAAATCACCTTCAATTCTTTGTCCTCTTGTTCCCCTTCAGATGAACACAGGAGCTGAAGTTTTCTATTGAGGGTTCACATGAAAAGAATCTAGAGATAAAAAAGAGAGTTCCTGTTCCATATTTTTTTTTATCCTGAGTTCTATAATTGTTGTAATAAAACTTAAAATGTACTTTAGTGACAAAGGATTATGATTTTTTTTGCCTTCCAATAATAAACTCATGATTTTTTATACAATGACATACAAAAACTGAGTTAACAGCATTTTTAAAGATATTTACTTTTGAAGTTTTGGATATGGTTTCCATGATGAGAACTTATCTAAATGGAAGCAAAAATTATAGAAGCAACTGTGTCTAAAAAAAAAATTAGACCAGGTAATGGTTTTAAAAGGGACAATATAATTTCCCACCATCCCTGGAAGGGGCCTTGTGAGTGGGCAAAGAACATTATTTTACTAATTTACTAAGGTACATTTCCTAGAAGTCTATGTATGTGGCATTGAAAGGTTTTAATGTAAAACAAACATTCTGGTGGCATCTTTTGAGTAAAAATTTTTAAAGTTTGGTTACTGGAGACCAGGGAGTGGATCAGAAATGGGCAAGCTGCACACTGAAGATGAGTCTGATGAAGGTGGGGGAAGAGATAGTTGATTAAGAAGAATAATTAATGAAAACTGAGCAAAGAAGGTGATAGTCTAATCCCCTTGAGCAATTATGGTATACTAGAAGGGCAGAGAATGATTTTTTTACTTGCTTTTTCATAGCTGTTTTATATCTATGTCTTAATTACATTCTTTGCCGTGAACAGAAAAAAACAAACAATAACATTCTATTGAAATAGAAGCTAGAGATATGATATTACATGAATTAAACTCATATTTGTCTATTTTCAACTCAACCTCAACAAGTCCAGAAAGTTATTCAGATGGTACCAAGAAATGGCATTTTTTTTTCATTTTTTCAAATGTCTTTATTAATTCGTTCATTCATTTATTTATTTACAGCATATTTTTATTTTTAAATTGTAAGTTCCAAAAAGTTTCTTCCTCTGTTCTATACCTAATTAGCCCACTGAGAAGGCAAGTAAAATTATATCAATTGAACATGTCAACACAGGTAAAATGTGTTTCTATATTAATCATATCACCTAAAAAAATAAAAAAAATAAAAGTTGTTCTTCATTTTGGACTGATTGGAGCAGTTTTCCTTGTTTTTTGCAGTAAGATACTTCTTTTTTTCTTTTACTATTTTTTTCATTCTTTTGACTTTGTTTTTGTTGTTGTTGTTTCTCATGATTGATTCTCATGGAATCATTCCCTTCCAATAACCCAATTTAATTTTTTTAAGGATTGATTTTCCTCAATGAATGTTTGTAATTCCTTTTCTGTTTGGCTGATTCTGCTTTTTAAGAATCTCTTTTTTTTGGTGGAGTTTTTTTTTTTTTGCTTTTTGCTGAGGCAGTTGAGGTTAAGTGACTTGCCCAGGGTCACACAGCTAGGGAATGTTAAGTATCTGAGACCACATTTGAACTCAGGTCTTCCTGACTTCAGGGCTGGTGCTCTATCCACTGCGCCACCTAGCTGCCCCTTTTGGTGGAGTTTTATGCATCTTTTCATATTAGGCTAATTCAGTTTTTTGTTTTTTTGTTTTTTTTTTTCCCCAAGTTGTAATTTTCTTCAATATTTTTTGTGAATTAGATTCTAATTACTTTTTGCATTTTTTTTCTCTATACACTCTTATCTCTTTCTTTAAGGCCTGAAAGTTTTCTTGGGCTCAGGTCCATTTAACATTTTTCTTCAAGATTTTGATTATAACTATTTCCATGTTGCTGTCTTCTTCTAAGATTTTTTTTCTTGGTCTTTCCTGATTCCATACATTTCTGCAGTAAAATTCTTCTTTGTTATTGTGTTTTTGCTTTTTTTTTGGGGGGGGTCAATAATTTTTTTTACATTAAATTTAGTCTCTGCTCACCTAAAATTAGATTAGAACGCATTAGGCCTTTTAATATATCTAGCTAGCTATACAGCTCTCTCGCTTTCTCTCTCTCTCTCTCTCTCTATATATATATATATATGTAAAACTTTTAATTATATTTTCAGAAATGTGAGCACTGATCAGTAAATACAACAAAAGGAGCTGAAAGTGCTTCTGTTTAAGAATTTGTCCTATGCCAATTCCATTCAATATTTCTTTTTAAAAAATTAATTGAAAGTAAATACAAAATAAAGGGAAAAAAATAGAAAAAGACAGAAAAAAGAAAACAACATTGGCAAGTTCCCAGTAGAACATCAGGGAGGATAAGAAATATGTAACAATAAATTTCCATTTCAAAAAAATATAATATAAACATAATAATAAAAATAAGAGGACATTGTATTAATGGCTGTCCATCTTTTCTTTGTTTTATTGTAGGTTATTCTTTTGTTCTCTGCTGTTCACCATTTACTTTATACTTTTTCCCCCATTTTATCTTCCCCCTCCCCCAAGTGCACTTCAGATAAGCACAGATATGTTTATGTAAAAATAAAACATACACACACACACACAATCACATGGCCATATTTGTATACACACACACACATATATATATGTATATATATATACACACAACTCCCTACAGTACACATCTATGTACACACCTATATATGCCTACATATTAAACATACATGCACATATACATAAGTATATACATTTAAACAATATTAATATGGCCAACTTATAAAGTCAATTTCTCTCTTGAGTAAGTCTTTTAAGTTTGATTTTATTTTAATAAATGATTACTAGCCCTACTTTTTTTTCTCAATAAGTTCCACTCCTGATCCTTCTTATTGTGCTTGTGTATATCTCATTTCCTGTCCCTGCTGACTCTTTTACTTTAGTTCTGCTCCTCAACTTGTCTCCCTATTACATAACCCGCTCCCACCCTCCATGGGTCTCTCCCTTATCTCCTCACTCCATCCTTGTCCCTCTTTATCCCATTCCCATTAATGTACACACTTTATCCCAGGCCCACAGATCTAAACCCTTCTGCACCCCACTTTATCTTCCCCCCTTTCCCTCCCTCTCTATCCCATTGCCATTAATCTACACAGCTTGTCCCACTGCCATAACCCGGCACTTCCTTCTATATCCCGCTTTATCCCATCCCCTCCCCCTCCTTATTTCTTAATGGATTTATGGGTTTTTCTCCTTTGCCTGCACCCCCCTTTTTAAAATAAAGACTTATTAGTGTGCCCACCTTTAGTCCGGGGTGGGGGATGGTGCCTCTGGCTTCCCTTCAGCTCTGCCCTCTGACCTGGAACCCCAAACGGAGAGGTCCCCTCCTGCCCGTACCCGCAGCCAGAAGCTCCCTGCCCCACTGCCTCGGCACTCCCGGTGTGCTGGCTCCTTTTCGCCAGGAGCCGCGTCTCTGCAGCACAGCTGGGCCTGGCGCTCCCAATCACCCGAGGTTCCCTCAGTGGGCACTGACTGGGACCGGACTCCGCATGTAGTCCAGGAGGTGAAAGTTCCCGTGGTTGCCAAGGAGTCTTCTCAGACCCAGCTGGCCCCAGGCGCGCTCTCGCCACTGTTTCTGCCGAGTTAACCAGGACATGTTTGCACTTCCCATGGTTAACCCGCAGTCTGGGGTCTTTCTTTGGGGTTCTGGGGTGTCGGGGAGGCCTCCCGTTCTGCCTCAGTTTTCTATATTTTTCACTTGTTGGTCCTGAGGTGCAGCTCTGCTTTGTTGGTGAGGGAAATCTGAAAAGCTTTGAAGTTTCTCACCCACTCTTTCATCTTCCCAGAATCCTCCCTCCATTAAATATCCCTTAAGCCTTAAGTGCCAGAGCGGACCAAACTTGGTGTGGGTCTGGATTCAGGAAGACCTAGTGGGCTTTTGTCAAGCAAGTGTCAAAGGAGGATAACAAGAGCACTTTCTCCCTGAGACTCACAGAGGGAGGCTTCTCTTGAGCTTTCAAACCCCTCACCAGTTGCTTCCAAACCATATTTCCAGACTGATTGATTTCACAACACTGTCCTTCCTTAACCCTGTGTGTCAATCAGTCTCCCCAACTTGCTATTCCCCTTGGATGCAGATCATGAACCATTACTTGAACTTTCTCCCTCTTCTTCTCCACTACTTGAAATCTCTTTCCCCCCTCAAAACTCAGTTAAAAGTTTACTTCTTACAGGAGGCATTTTCATTAACCCTTCCTTTGTTAGTTTTCCCCATTGTATTGTATTTACCATTAGATAGGTTTCCTATTTATTAGTGTATGTTTTACCCCAGTCTCAATTCATAGACTTCAACCTCCTTGGGGGCCATAACAATTTTTGTAGCACCAGTGCCTAATAGGAACTTTTAAAAAGTTTGTCGAAATGTATTTGAGTGACAATAAATCAATTGCTCTTCTTGTTGCCTTTATAGGTAACAATGCTGAGTTCTGAGAAGCTTCGAACCATTTCCCACTTAACTTTAACTTATATCTCCCAATTTGGTTAGGGGAAAAATGATATCAACATATTTATGTATTCTATTGGACAAGGATACAAATCATGATTCCTAGTATGGTCTACTTCCTTACTGGAATGAAGCCATTATTTAGAAATGGGAAGGAGTTATATAATAATTGGGCCCATTTTGTGTTTGTCTTTATTTTTTAGGTTTCCATAACCAATTCATTATTTTTTGGACAATCTATTGGAAATATAGCATCCTCTCAACCTCCCCCCTCATATTTCACGATACTGGCCTCCAGAAACCAGCCAGTCTGTCACTAGGATTGCATCTGAAGTCTTTCCAGTATGGTAGGACCTGTGAAAATTTGAAGTCATCTGGCTTCATCAGAGTGGAGTTTCTGCCGAGGAACACCCTATTTATACTACTTGCACACGTAATGCATGTTGCTCTTTCAACAAGATGCCAAATGCCTATGGTGACAAATCCAGCAACTTTTGCGCTTTATTAAATGCTTTTTTAGGGACAGTCGATAAAAAGTTAAATATGAAGGCACTAGAGGCATGGTTCTTCATGTTCTTATTCATCAGGTTAAAAATAAGGTGCTTCGTGAAAGAGTGAAAGACAGGAATTTAAAGAGAAGAGGAAATAATTTCATGAAAAAGAGTAGAATCTGAAGCTACATTAGGAAGATCACACAATAAACAAGCTACTTCAGAAGCCATCCAGTATAATTCCCTCTTTTTACCCAATCAGAAATTGAGGCTCACAAAAATGATGTCACTTTCTTAATGTTGCATGGTTAATAAATTAGAGATACTATTCAAACTCGGATCCCCTTATTTTTATTTTTCCACCCTCGCCAGTGCTGCTAACTTCAAGGAGATAATTGATGAAGCTGATAATTCCTAGAAAAACTCATCTTCACTGATGTATAACACACTTAAATGCAGGCAGCAAGGCAATGGAGGGAATAGAGCACAGAGCCTGCAGTGAGAAAGACCCGAATTAAATGTCACATCAAACACTTACTAGTTGAGTTACCCTGAGAAATCACTTAATGTTTTGATGCCTCCTTTTTCTCTTTCTGTAAAATGGGGACAATAATAGGAATAAACGCAGGATTTTTTGAATATTAAAGGAGATTATATTTGTAAAATACTTGATAAAATTTAAAACACTATATAAAAGCAAGAGATCATTATCTCTCCCCAGCATATATACACACACAATCACTCACTCATACATATACATTCACACATAAATTCACATAAACACACACACACTTTCTCTCACGCACACTCAAACATACACTTTATGTCTTAAATTCCTTTCAATTTGACTTTTCATTTACTGTCCCTGAAAAGATGGGATATGGCCCAAAATTTGCTGAATTCATCATCACAGGACACATTTTTAAATGCTGGTTCTAATAATTTCTAAATGTGTGACCTTTGATAAGCCTCTAAAACCCTCTCAACGGCTCTTCCTTTTCTGCAAAATAAGGTTTGGGGACAAGGGGAGTTTTAATTTCTTCTCCACCTCTAGATCGATGATTATATGGAATTAGTCCTTCAAAGATCAAAAACGATCTCTAGATTCTTAAGTTTGATGAATCTCTCATTCCAAAATTCTACAACGGCATTATCCTGAAATTGTGCCTATTTCAACATATTAGTATTATTAAAGAGACTCATTTTTTGGTGTAATGGGTAATACGCTGAACTTGGTGTCTGAAAAACTTAACTCAAATTTAATTTATGACATTTACAAGCTATGTGACCATGGTGAAGTCATTATCTATGAGAGCCTCAAAAATGAAGGATTTGGACTAAGTGGTCTCTAAAGTTCCTTTCAGCTTTAACTGTAAAATCCTATTTTGAATATGTACTTCTCTTCCTTCAATGAAGAGGTGAGGAAATAATACTTACTATATATTCTATATGTCATCTGACATGGCTGGTATCTAGATAGTTTTGCTGACTGATTTTTTTTTTCTTTTTTAATCTTTGAATATCATTGTTTGGTAGGAGAGGAAGCACATTTGAAAATACACACGATGTAACAGCAGAAATATCATTTTTTTAATTTAAAAATCTAACTTTCTCCTGTATCTTTTATTAGTTTATTGGGCTTCTTATTCTTTGGATTCGAAGATCTCTCTTATGTGTACCTCCCCTAATACTCCTGCTTTCCAAAGAAACTAAGTTTTGTCACTGCTATATAGTTCTTTTTTGTTTTTCTGTCAATAGTTCAGTATTTTTTAACATTGTATTTTTAATTTTCCTAGATCATCCTTTTACTTATCTATTTTTAAAATTCTACTTTTTTCTTGAAGATTTCCCCTATATATCTTTCATTTACCCTCTTTTTTTCTGGTATTTGTTGTTATTTTTAAATGATAAAAGTAAACTGAAATGTAGACACAGCCAGTCACTCTAGTGTATCACTAGCACTTCCTAGAGAAGTCAAGTAAGGCAAGGGATAAGGCTACATCTTCCTCTTAGACAGGAAAGAGGGACAGATTGCATATTGGTACCGAGAAATTTGGAGGAGGGGAGTTAAGACCTTTGAATGGCCTCCATCTTCAGTGAAGAGGGAAGCCAATTCATCATTCATGGAGGTGGGGATATGCATCCAAATTACTTTTCAGGGGCTTTTTATAGCCTATTTTATTCCTTCACTAATGTCATTCTTCCACTCTCCTTAGCTAATGTGATTCAGATTTCATTGTTCATACATATTAAGCTTGGGCAAGCATTTGGCAAAATGTTAAATTGACACTCTTGCCTTCTCTCCTTCTGCTACTGAATAAAATTACAAGAAAAAAGATAATAGTGGTATGGACAATTGTACCTCCAGCTATACTTTCCTGGTTTGGCAGTCCTGGTAACCTCCTGTGCCATTTTCCCACCTGTTCTTGGACTGAGATAGCCTCCTTTCCCTGAGTTAAAATTATAAATGGTATAATTACCATTTTGCATAGGGAGAGGGAACACTTACATATGTTAATTAGTTCTCATTTTTTAAATATCCCAGAGTATTTGTTATAACACATTTTTCTACATACATAAGTCAAATGTATCATATGTTCATGAATGTGTTTCATGATGGTGTTTACTCGAGAGCCTTGCACTAAGAGGTGGATGATAAACTCTAGTTTCAGCTCCATTACTTATTGATTTAAGTGACTTACAGCAAATCATAGTACCCTTTTGAGGTTATTATTCTCCAATTTCAAATATAGGTATAAAATGATAGTGGTGAACTAAAATATAGAATTATTGGGATTTAAAGATTAAATGTTACATATCAATTAGCATTGACCATTGCAAATAAAGTAAAACATATATTGAAACTAGTATTGATATCATATCTAACATATATGCATGTGAATACACATGTATCCCACACATCATCATATCTATACATATTTATACACCTATTTAAAATGTGAGTATACTTGGTGTACATGACATCATTCATCCTTATATTGTATAACACTGTCATGATTCATGGCTCCCATTTATAATGATATATGTCACATAACTCTGTGTATACCATATTCACATACATATATTTATACATGTATCTTGCTAATATTGGTATCATTGTAAGTTCATACTTGTTGTTCAGTTGTTTCAGATGTACCAAATTTTGTGACCTCATTTGGGGTGTCCTTGGCAAAGATACTGGAAGGATTTGTCATTTCCTTCTTAAGCCCATTTTACAGATGAGGAAACTGAGGCAAACAGAATTTAAGGATTTGCCCACACTGCTAGTAATATCTGAGCTCAGATTTGGATGCAGGAAGATGAAGCTTCCTGACTCCAGGCTCTGAATTCTATCCCCTGCACGTTAAGGACCATGTCTCTAAGTGTGAAGGGGCAGATCAATTCTTTGAGAGCCCCCACAGCTGTGAATCATAATACTGTGCTATCTAGCTGTCTATAAGTTCAATTATCATTACATAATTTTCAAAATATGCCCATATATATTTGTTTATGCATGTATAGTATATATATATATATATATAACATATAATATATGTAATATATATATATATATACACACTGGTATATCACTTTATTTTTAATGATATGAATCATTTTAGGAAGGCAAAAATCACGTGTTATCCCTGTTTTTTTAATATAAATATGTATTGTTAAACATGGTCTGTGATTTAATTCCCATTTAAGAAACTGTCACTCAAAATTGATAAGTCTTGAATGCAGGTTTTCCTGATTGATTCTCTATTATCCCCTACTACTTTCCATCCCATAGGGAAATACAATATAAAGATGTAATAATTTGTTTAAAAGATATGTATCTCTTGAAATAATTTCATCTATAATGCATCTTGTAGGGCAATTGCACATTTTCCCTGGAGATAATTTTATTTATATTGTTATAGTTTTTCATATTGCATCCATTTTTTCATTTGTGTTTTTAAAAATCACAACTTAAGAGTGATTCAGAGCAGTTCTAATGGTCTTGTGATGGAGAGAGCCATCTGCCACCAGAGAGAGGAGTTGTGATCTATACTTACTACAGATCACAACAATGTATTTTCACTTTTCTTGTTGTGTTTGCTTGCATTTTGTTTTCTTTCTCATTTTTTTCACTTTTTGATCTTATTTTTCTTGTGCAGCATGATAGTTGTAGAAATACATACAGAAAAATTGTGCATGTTTGGCATATATTGGATTGCTTACTGTCTAGCAGAAGGAGGGAAGGAAGGGAGAAATAATTTGGAAAACAAGGTTTTGCAAGAGTGAATGTTGAAAATTATATAAGCATATGTTTTGAAAATTAAAAAAAATAATAAAAAAGAAAAACTAAAGAATACACCTTATATACATGTTATCTAGAATGCTAAATCCCTAATGTTCTTGGAAACATACTTTAGAGGAGGCAGATCACAGAATCTCTGAGTTGGAAGGGATTTCTGCGGCCATTGTGTTCAATTTGGAACCTGAACAAGAATCCCCTCGACAATTTACCAAAGAAGCCATCATTCAGTCTTTAGATCATTGAATGTTACTTTGTGGTTTCTCCACTGTCTGAATCTGGAAGTCTCATCCCTTGAGTAGAATTGGAAATCCAGATACAAATATGCTTTCTATTATTCAAAAGTAGGGTAATGCATCTGGGTATGGGGTTTTTGATCAAATTTTGAACCTAAATCATAGAACATGATGGGAATTATATATAGCAGAACACTGACAATCTGTTCCTTTATTTTTAGCTTAAAACAGGAAGAAGAAAACTAGATGGCAAATTCCAATTAGTGCCTTGGAGTCATGTGCATCAAAACCTACAAAGCTTCGATATACATGAACATTCATAAATATGCATCCAATATATAATGTGTGAGAGACAGCAAAGTATCATGTACTGAGCTCAAGTGAATTCGTGTGCCTCTGACAAATACTGGCTGTGTGACCCTGAAAATGTCACAACTCTACAAAACTTTGTAAGATTGTGTTTTATAGACTTTGACAAACCTGCACTGGTAGTGGGAGGTTTCTTAATCAAGTCCTAATGAAATGTAATCTAGTCACAGGTCTGGTCCCTAATTTTATGCCATAAAAGATTCACAGGAAGCAAAAGCAAATATGTGCACACTTGCACACATATGCAGGAGGATTTGTTTGTGGATTTCACTTCACAAAATATTTTAGTGCCCAATGCATCCATTGTGGGAGAAATGCTTTTGTTTCTATGTGAATCTGTAGCGTGGTGAGGCTACTAAATACAGACCCTGATTTGATGAGCCATGCTGTGTTTGTCACAATTTCTAAAAATCCAGTGATATTTTGAGAGGCAAGTGAGTGTGGCCAGTGTGATCTGAGAATACAAGGTAAGAAACTTAAGCAGATCTTTATATTATTCATTTATTTCATTCATGCTTGACTCTTTGTGACCCCATAGACAGAGGACCAGGTGCTTTTCTTGACAAAGATAATGAAGTACTTCACCATTTTCTTCTGCAGAAGCAATCAGAGGTTAAATGACTTGCTCAACATCACACAACTAGGAAGTTTCTAAAACTGGATTTGAACTCAGGTATCCTAAATTCAAGCTCAGCCTTCTATCCACTGTGACATGTAGCTGCTTCTCTGTAGGTCTAGCCTGAAACAGCACATCATACCTTTCCATGTCAAAAAAAGAGTGTTGATTAAGTATAATAATGTCAGACTTCAAGTTACAACATCAATGCTGGGAGTTTAAAAGACTGTGGCCTTCTTCCACTGGGCTGAGGAGGGAGATGACTTGGAATTTTCCTCACAAGTATGAAAGATGGCGGGATCTAGGACCGACCCAGAAAGTTCTTGCAATATTAAACAGTTACTTATTCCTTCCTTCATGTTATATTCTATTAAATGAAGTTTGCTTGAATTTGTGGATGTTGTCTCCCATGGTCTGGAAAAAAAAAAATGTATTGGTTGGGTCTTGCAGTTGTGCTTTTAAATGATCACTGACACTG
The DNA here is from genome assembly GCA_023553655.1 of Myrmecobius fasciatus. NCBI lineage: Eukaryota > Metazoa > Chordata > Mammalia > Dasyuromorphia > Myrmecobiidae > Myrmecobius > Myrmecobius fasciatus. Next base: position 385,771 of record JAJPUD010001622.1, on the reverse strand, counting down.
ACATAGCTTGAGATCCCAATGGTAGGAGAAATGAATATAACAAATGGTATTTAATGTGTGTTTATACACATATATTCACTCATTAAACACCACACACATATAATCATATCTTTATCCATATCAGTATCTAGCTATTCATCTACCAAATATTCTTATAGATACACATTTATATTTATTAACATGTATAATATACATACCCACATGTATATATATATATATATGTGTGTGTGTGTGTGTGTGTGTGTGTGTGTGTGTGTGTGTATGTGTGTGTGTGTGTGTATTCCTGGTACATATGTATCATTCTGTATATTTTTCCATCACCTCTATATCTATTCTATGAAATTATTACATTGAATAGAATGAAATACATAATATCACCTTCTTGCATGAAAGAAATCGTCTGAAGCTTGGAATATTTATTATTATTAGATAACTTCATATATCAAGCTTCTGTCTATGTTATTTTATTGCTGCCTTTTAGAATAATAAAGCTTTGTATAAAAACTGTATTCAATTGGATATTAATGAATGCTGGAATATTTTCTATTAAATTAAACATCTCTAATTCTTTTGGGTAGTTATGAAAAGTTGAGGTATATATTATTTTAATAATTTCCTATTTTTTCTAATATTCCATAGATGTTTTTTTATTAGTATTAGTATTTATTAGTATTAGTATAGGACACATTAGTATTAGTATTAGTATACCTGGAGTTTATGAATAACAATGTGAACTAGAAAAGGTTAAAAAAAAGTGTATTTCTTATAAATAAATTACGTAGTTATGTATTATTTATGTTACATAAATTTAAACAATGTATAATACATGAGGAGAAATTTACTATATTTGGAGCAAAAAATAACTGAACAGTCTCTCAGGACCCTTATTAATATTTCAGAACTAGCATCATTCTCTTGCATAATTGATTTTGGAGAATATTTTGCATCTGTTTTCCTAAATCTGATGACTTCAGTTCAAAGATTTTAGAAAATATGTGTGGGTTTGATAGCACTATGTTTTGTGGGCTCTGTAGCTAGATGCTAAACCAGGTACTATGGACAACATTTTTTAAAAAATGAGAAGGAATTTTTTTTCCATGTCTATTTTAACATTTGTACTTTTCACCCTGCTCTCACCCCAGAATGCATTAATAACAAGTAAATGAATACTGTAATTCTACCAGTTGTAAATTTACAATCTAATTTCTCAATGTAAAGATTCTACTTAATTACATAACTGAAGTTTTCAGGTTAAATTTAACAGTAACCTTTCAAAGAGAACTTTCAATACAATCAAAACAATAATTATAAAGATCCCCAAGTGAAACTTTTTACAAACACACATTGGGATATTTTCTTTTTTTTTTTATTAAAGCTTTTTATTTACACAACATATGAGTGATTTTTCTACATTGGCCTTTGCAAAATTTTTTTTGTTCCAATTTTTACCCTCCTTCCCTCCACCCCCATCCCTACATGACAGGAAGTCTATTACATGTTATATATGTTAAATTATATGACAAATCCACATTGGAATTTTTTTGCTGGAGAAAACAGATAAAATGTTACAATTCTGTTTTGTGCTAAGAAGAAACAAATTTAAAATTTAATTAATTTATACTGAAAATTAAAAACAAAGGAATGAATCTGTAATGTTGGAATTTCAAGCTCCAAATCAAATTGAAAGCGAAATATCTTGGAGCAATTGACCTTGCCAATATTCTTGTTTAGGAGACATTTCTGCCAGATATATGTCCTTGAAGAATTCACACTCTAATGGGCTTTAAAAATACCGAGAAAAAGTTTGGAAATCCTTGAATCTTTGAGTTAGAAAGACTTTTATAGGTAACCTCGCCAAACTCATTTAATGTCAAGTGATCTAGCATTCATTGAAGGCCTCCAAGATCAGGAATTTCTGTTTCTACTGAGGTATTATAGTTTTTAAAAATGATAATGGAAGAAAAATGAAATTTCCATTTTAGACGGTTCCTATAATTCAGGCTTTGTCATTGCCTATCAATGAAAATGAAATGCCTTTTCTCCCCAGTCCTCAGTGTTTCTCATTTATAAAAATTGAGACAACTCCTCAAAAATTAAAATAATATGTTAAAGAGTGTTACCTAAGTGTACTAAATATCATTGATTTTGTTTGAATTTCGCACAGATAATAATTTGAGTTAGCAGGTAACTTTTAGTTGCTTGAGATGCAAGGGGGTTAAATGATTTGCCCAGAGAAGCAGAATTGATGCTAGAGACAGCATTTGAACACAGTTGTTTCTGACTCTAATGCTAGACTTCTCTCCATTACACAGGCTATCCCTTAATAGGTATCATTACAAAATAAAACATTTTATTACATGTAATATTTATTCTTCTTCAGTTATTTTGACCTCCTGAAATAATGAATATGGAAATTTTTATTCATTTAGTCATAGTAACTTTTTACACTATAAAGTTGCTGAGACTTCATACTAAAAATTCAGTTATCTTTCTACACTGGATGATGCAATATTCTGAGTAATAGGGCACATTTCAAGACAAGTGATATGCTACACAAGTTCCTTGAAGGCAAGAATTATATTTTGAACCTGTTTCTATTCCAAGCTCATATCAAAGTACCTGACATAGTAGATGCTTAACAACTATTTCTTTATGAATAATTATTATAAACTTTCCTGTCTAACACTTAGGAGACTTGGATCTTCAACCTAGTTCTGACATTAACTTGGTCTTCTTGAGAAAGCCATTTAACCACAATGGATTTAATTTTTGTTCCATATATAATATGTTGGACAAAATGATCTGCAAGTTCTCTAAATATTTTTAATTCTAAGTTTATTCCAAAGAATATTTCACGTTTGTATTTGATTTTTGACATTGTTGACACTTATAACAAACTATTAGATTGGTTTAATTATAGTTTTATTGAATGTTTCACTCCTATAATTTATTCAAGTGGTAAAGCTCTTTTAAACCAATTTAACTGACCCCATAATCCTTCAGAAGGCAAGTTTGCTTTGTATGTTCCATCCATAAGAGCCAAAAACAGACACATTTCTAGCTCTTGTTTGCATTTCTGCACCAGGAAAGTTCACAAAGGATAGTCTGATATTCCTGAAAAAATAAAGGCTTTGGAGCCAGTGGTCCTTCATTTGTTGTCCAAATCTTTCATTTACTAGCTTTGCGTTGCCGGGAAATTGTATAAAATCTTTGATTCTCGGTTACTATATCTTTATCTATCTATCTATCTATCTATCTATCTATCTATCTATCTGTCTGTCTGTCTGTCTGTCTACCCCTCTCTCTATCTCTATTTCTATGACTATCTACTAAATTGGTAGTTACCTCACTAGATAATGGGATTTGTCATTATTGCTGTTATTGTGTGTATATCGGGAGTTTTTTTGTAAACCTTACAATGCTAAATAAATATGACCAGCTAGTATTGTTTTGCATAAAATAAATGTCAAGAATATTAAAAATACTTATGTGCTAAAAAGTGTCCAAATTGTAAAGCTATTTTCAATTTTGGAACCCTCCCACTATTTTATATAATGCTCTTACCTTTACCCAATCCCCCTCTTGCATCCTTCAGTGAAAATAATTGAGTTTTAGCAATAAATTCCAGCCAGGTTAAGATGAATTGCTATCTGGGTAGTTGAAATAATGTCATTGTCCTTCAACAGCACCAGTTCCTTTTGCACCCTGAAGTGTACCTGAAAGTTTACAAGTATACTTCAAGGGAAACGTCTTTGTATATGGAATCATTGAACTCAAGGTTTTAATTTTTTTTGGTGAGGTTTAAGACTTTTTTTTTATCACAAAAAGTAATATAAAAAGGAAATACAAGAGTTACATAGCCAACAAGCCATACTCAAATAATTATAAAAAGAAAATAACAAAAACTTCCAAATATATCAATTTATTAAAAATATTTTTTTATAATTTGACTTTGAAATAAAAAAAACTAGCTTATAAAGTATGAACTATCTCAACTGATGTAAGTTTGCTTTTTTGTTAAAGAATTGTATTCCGGGGGGCGGAGCCAAGATGGCGAACTGCGGACAGCTTTCTCTGTGAACTACCTCCCACATTCCCTCAAACCCAGACAAAGCAAGCCTTAAAACTGGTTTCTGAGTGAGGGCCTCGCCAAGCATTTGGACTACAACACACTTCTATAAAAGATCTACCTTGAAAAAACTCTGGAGAAGGTTAGCCTCAGGGGAAATCGGCCTCTGGTCGGGATCGGACTCCAGCCGGGGCGGAAGTCAGGGCTGCGATAGAGGGGCGGATTTTGGGCACCCAGGAAGCCCCTGGGAGACGCCTGGGCCACTTTGCTCTGCTTGCGGGCAGGTGCTTTGGCAGATCTGCCTCTGGAAGGGGGTGGATCGAGAACAGATGAAAACATGGTCCTGGTGCCAATCTAGCCCGACCAGCCTCAGACCCGGAAGTCAACTCGGCAAACTGCCCCAGGGCAAATATAAATTGTTGCAGTTTTCTCGGCTTTTGACCAATATCCCAACTTTAAATCATGAGCAAGAAGCAGAAGAGAGCTCTCACCATAGAAAGCTTTTACGGAGAAAAAATAGAACAGTCCCCAGATCCTGACATTATGAAAACAATCCCAGATGAAGCCACAAAGGCAGACTTAAGTTGGTCTCCCTTTCAGAAGGCTTACCTGGATGATTGCATCAAGAATCTCAAAAGAGAGCTAGAAGAAGAATGGGGAAATAAATTGAGATCAGGGCAACAGAAATATCAAAAACTGGAAAATAGGACTGGTGAATTGGAAAAAGAAAACAGTTCACTGAAAAACAAAATTGGTGAATTGGAAAAAATCATCAATTCACTGGAAAATAAAAATGGTGAACTGAAAAACAAAATTGGTGAATTGGAAAAAGACAACAATTCACTGAAAAACAAAATTGGTGAATTGGAAAAAGACAACAATTCACTGAAAAACAAAATTGGTGAATTGGAAAAAGACAACAATTCACTGAAAAATAAAACTGGCAAAATGGAAAAAGAATGCATTGAATCAAGAAACTCAATTGGCCAGCTACAAAACGAGCTAAAAAAGATAACTGAAGGAAATAATACTTTAAAAATTAAAATTGAACAAATAGAAGTAAATGACTCAATAAGAATTGTATCCCTTATCTTTCTTTTATTGTCTTTGCTCAAAAAGACCATAACATAGTTAATATTTTCCTTACTCTTTTACTCATTAATATAGGAGGAAGGGTAGAAAGATGTATGATTAAATAAGTGCTTTGTTAAATATCAGACTCAATTAAAAAGTAAACAAGTATGCTTGTGTTCCAAACATAACTTCTATAAACAAGAGTATTAAACAAGAAGAAAAACAAATAACAACAAAAGCAATGTTCTAAATTCTAACAGCAATAATAGAAAAAATAGTTTCATGTAAAGCTCATTTCATAATAAAATCATATTTTCCCTTTTAGAAATAAACTCCAACAACAATATTCCTAGACAATGTACTGGATTCTGAAGGAAGAAGGTCTGCTAAAACAAACAAATAAAAAACCTCACAATGCCAAGTCCTTCAAACTACTGGGTTTTGCTTTGAGAAGTTGACAGTCAACAGGGTCTTGAATGATGTTTTGCTCCTAAAATTTACTATCTTAATACATGACATGTCTTTATGGAAAAAGTCATGTAATCATGTATCATCCAATATAATTCAACATGAAGTAATAATAGCTATAGCTTTGCAAATATATAATTTTATTCTTATTATAACTGGGAGTTAGGACTTTTATCTGAATTTCACAACCAAGGAAATTGAGAAAGCAAAGATTGTGACTTGCTCAGCATCTTACGGGTAATAAGTATCTGAAATTGGGTTTGAATGCAGATATCTCTAATGTCAGGACACAGCAACAAAATGATAGCCTCCAACTGCCAAGAAGCTTTCTACAAGTAAAGGGGGAATTTCAGTTTCTGAAATATGGAGAGGGATGTGCTGAAATTAGGAAATCTTTACTGTCAGTCATCAGAGATATACCTTGAAAAGAAGCTTGATTTTGTTTTTTAGTAATATTTCATTTCCCTTAACAGTACATATAGATAATTATTAGTTTTCAGGCTTTTGTGTGTTTGTTTCCTTTTATAATTTGAATTCCATTTTCCCTCTTCCCTCAGCTTCAATAGTGACTTTTTTGCCTTCTAGAATATCTTATTCCAAATTCTCTCAACCTTTAACATCCAGATCTAAATTAATCTTTAGTTCTAGGATATCAAGGCACCTTTTTTGACAATTTCTTGAAACATGATTTTTGAGCTCTTTTTATGGCTTTCTGTTAATCCCATAGTATTTTTGTTAAAGCTTTTTGTTTATTTTCAAAACATATGCAGAGATAATCTTTAGCATTCACCCTTGCAAAACTTTGTGTTCCAATTTTTTTTTCCTTTCTTCCCTCTACTGCCTTCCCCAGAAGGCAAGTATAGAAATATATGTTAAACATGCAATTCTTCTATACATATTTTCCACAATTATCAAGCTGCACAAAAAAAAATCATATCAAAAAGAAAAAAAAATGTGAAAGGAAACAAAATGTAAGCAAACAACAACAAAAAGAGTGAAAATGCTATCATTTGATCCACACTCAGTTCCCACAATCCTCTCTCTGGGTGCAAATGACTCTCTTTAACACAAGATCATTGGAACTGGCCTGAATCATTTCATTGTTGAAAAGAACCACATGCATCAGAATTGATCATTGTACAATCTTGCCGTTGCCCTATGCAATGATCTTCTGGTTCTACTCCCTTCACTTAGCATCAGTTCATTTAAGGCCTCTCCAAAAATAACCTGCTGATCATGTCTTATAGAGCAATAATATTCCATAACATTCATAAACCATAACTTATGCAGCCATTCTCCAATTGATGGCCATACACTCAGGGCTATTATCAACATTTTTGCACATGTGGAGCCCTATCCCTCCTTAAAGATCTCTTTGGAATATAAGGCTAGTACAAAAAGGGCTGCATTAAAGAGTATGCAATTAACTTAAGGTTTTTCTATTTGTTGTTTTTTTTCATAAAATGCATTTTTAGTTTTAATTATTATTTCAATACTTTTCTTACTTTCAATTTTATTCACCTTCACTTTTATTTTAAGGATTTCAAATTTGATATTTAATAGGGGGTTATATATATATATATATATATACATATATATATATATATATATATATAATTTTTATTTGTAAGCCCAATTCATTGATCTGGTCTTTCTCTATTTTATGCAAGTAAGCATCTAGAGATATAAAATTTCCCCTAAGTACTGCTTTGGCTGCATCCCATTGGTATGTTGTCTCATTATTGCAATTTTCTTGGATAAAAGTATCGATTGTGTCTATAATTCATTTTTTTCACCCACTCATTCTTTAGGATGAGATTCTTTGGGTTCCATTTAAATCTTAGTCTATTTTCTCCTGGGCCTTTATTATATGTTTTATTGCATCATGATCTGAAAAAGATGCATTTACTATTTCTGCCTTTCTGCATTTTATTTTGAGGTTTCATACCCTAATACATGGTCAAGGTATGGCTTTATGCTGCCCTGGGAAAATGCTGCTGACTTCCTTACTGTGCTGTGCTAGGTGAGCATGACCAAGTTCTGAGTTATTCTGTGGTTCAGGGTCTCACTATTTGCCTTTTGTAGTTTTGTTGGATGTCTCACAGCTAGTCTGCTCATCCATTGGCTTCTGAAACAGGACAGAGTACCCAGTGATGCAGTATTTTTGCTAAGATTCTCCAGGTAGATTTCCCTATCCAATAGATAGCACATCACTCTGGGTCCCTGTGTCTTTGCCACCCCATCTCACCCACTCTCTTCCTTCCTCCCCACTACCCTCCCTGATTGAAACACACCTTTTTCTAAAGTTCTTCTAATACATCTACTGCTGAAAATTTGTTACACTCCAAATATTTGTGGGTTTGGACCTATTTTATTCTACCATCTTGGTTCTAGATATTTCAAAAACTTGGAGTTTTTTTAATGGTTTATTGAGAAGGAAATATACATTGATTGCATGAAAAAGAAGACTATAGGCAAGAAACAGAGATTGGCTCTATTTATAAGAGAAATGGAAATTAAGACAACTGAGATACCACTACACACCTGCCAGATTGGCTAAGATGACACGAAAAGATAATGATGAGTGTTGGAGGGGATGTAGAAAAATTGGGACACTGATACATTGTTGATGGAACTGTGAATGGATCCAACCATTCTGGAGAGCAATTTGGAACTATGCTCAAAAAGTTATCAAACTATGCATACCCTTTGACCCAGCAGTGTTTCTATTGGGCTTATATCCCAAAGAGATCTTAGAGGAGGGAAAGGGCCCCACACGTGCAAGAATGTTTGTGGCAGCCTTTTTTGTAGTGCCTAAAAACTGGAAATTGAATGGATGCCCATCAATTGGAGAGTGGCTGAATAAACTATGGTATATGAATGTTATGGAATATTATTGTTCTGTAAGAAACGACCAGCAGGACGATTTCAGAGAGGCCTGGAGAGACTTGTATGAACTGACTCTGAGTGAAATGAGCAGAACCAGGAGATCACTGTACACAGCAACAAGACTATACGATCATCAGTTCTGATGGACATGGTTCTAAACAATGAGATGTTTCAAACCAATTCCAATTGTTCAGTGATGAAGAAAGTCATATACACCCAGAAAGAAGCCTGTGGGATCTGAGTGTGGACCACAGCATAGCATTCTCACTCTTTCTCTTGATGCTTGTTTGCATTTTGTTTTCCTTCTCAGGTTTTTTGTTTGTTTGTTTTTTTGTTTTTTTGTATAAATCCAATTTTTCTTGTACAGCAAGATCAATATATAAATCTGTATACATAAAAAGTTGGTTCATTCTTGATATTGGGTTAGTTTTTACACAAAATTATCACAACTAATAGAAAAAAGAAACAGAGATTGGAAATGGAAGAGCCAAAATTATAATTGGAATGAAATGCAAAATGCATGAAGGGAAGTAATTTTCAATAAACCTGGAAATATAAGCTGGAACTGCATAGTAAAAAGCTCGTGATATCAAGCTGAAGAGCTGCTACCTTTTCTCTTACATTGGGGTACAAAAATTGTTTTTAAAGTTATTTTGACAACTTTATTTCAATATGATTTGTTCTCTTTATAATCCCATATATTTTAGTTTATGGATAAAATAAATTATTCTGATAAGTGACCCATAGGCTTCACCAAATGGTCAAAGGGTTCTGTAACACAAACACACACACACACACACACACACACACACACACACATTATCCAAGGAATACTAGGAAGATACTTAAGAATTGGTGACAAAGAATTGAAACTAGGCTTATTTTAGGATAATATTTTATCAAATATGATAAATTTGGGAAGGAAGAAATTTGAAATTCAGAAGTCCAATTAGAGTCATCTGATATATATATATATATATATATATATATATATACACTCAATCTTTGTACTCTTCGGGTAAACATCACAATCATATCCTTAGAGTCAAAAATGACTTTTCTTTAAAAAGCTTGGTTTAACCAATATTTTGTAGAACATAATTTCTAGGTTAATCAGCTGAAAAGTCACAAAGCAGAGAGAAGTCTAAGTGCTAATAAATCTTGAAGTTAACTCTTTTCAAAATTCAGTGTTTAAAATAGTTTGATACAGGCTACAGACTGAAATTTGGAGAATCCATAAAGGACAACAAGAAGGATGACTTGTGGTGTTATTGACATTATTGTCCATTGGTATAAGGTATACTGAGAGATCTCTTTGAGTTCCTTTTTTTTTGTAAATAAAAAGCTTTATTTTTTTATTTTTTATTAAAGCTTTTTATTTGTATAACATATGTATGGGTAGTTCCCCAACATTGATCTTTGCAAAGCTTTCCATTAAAAATTATTACCCCCAGTCCCCTCCCCTCCCCTAGATGGCAGGAAGTCCACTACATGTTAATAATGTTGAAATGCTTGAGAAGTTATGCAAGAAAAATCCTATCTACAAGAAAAAAAAATCAGAAAAAGGCAACACAATGCAAGCAAATGTCAATAGAGATCATGAAAATGTTACATTGTGGTGCATATTTCATTTCCCTCTCTCTGGGTGTATATGGTTTTCTTCAGTGAACAATTGGAACTGGTTTGAGTTCCTTTTAAAAAGCTTATTCTTCAAAATAGTTTTAAGTGAACTGTACCCCACAAGCTGAAACTAGACATAAACTGCTGTACCGTACAGGTGAAAAAACAGAGGAAAACACTATCTAACATAGTTTGAAGCTTGAATATCTCTAGGCATTTTTAAGTATAGGAAATGGGAAAGTTCTGTTTAAAACAAAATACATTCATAATATATTTATGTAGATAAAATATTGTTGCCTATTAATCTTGAAAGTGAACTTCTTTAGGCTTCCTTTACACTTTTGCACAGACTATACTCTGTACTTAAAGGTGGGCCCCTCTTCAGGTCCACCTCTAAATATTCTACTCATCCTTCAAGGTCCAATTGAAACACAAAATCACTCTGAAGCTTTCACTGATCCCCATTGATTGGAAATGCCCTTTTTATCCTTTGACTGCTTAGGACTTTTAACTGTTCTTATGTATTAAATTCTAATTTATAAATGAAAACAAAATAGGAAAGAGAATCTCCATCTGCTGGATAGCAGGAAAGAAATGAACAATACTTGAAGGAAAAAAAGGGGATTGGCAAGGGGAAAAATGTAATATGTGTGTATGTGTTACATTGTTGTTCCATTTTAGACAAGACTGTATCTACAATTGCAGGGAGAAATGTCACTGAAATGTTTTATTATTTCTTTCTTTATTTTGTTATGAACTTTGTCCATAACATGGATATTTCAATGTCCAAATGAGAACAATAAAGAGGAATCTCTATGAATTATAATAAAATTCTGATGCATGTCTGTTGTTCATTCTGAATTTCCTTCTGCTCCCTGTGATTAAATCTTTTGTTAATCCTCTTTACTTGCTTCTTTTCTTTATTTCCTTTTTTTTGTGCATGTAGGGCTACTATCACTATATCACCACCATGCAATTCTTAGCCTTCTCTATACAAGTCTTTATAGATAGAGGTACAATAATAAATTATACACACATATATTTATATATACATAAATATATGTATGTATAAGCAAACATTTTTTTCTATTATTTATCTATTCCTTCTATCCCCCTTCCTCATATCTCAGATTGAGGAAAAAGAAAAAAAGTAAGAAATTCTTCAATACATACAAATACATAAAAAGTGGGACAAAATAAATTTTCTCATTGACGTCTAAACGTGATTGTCTCAATGTTTTGGGTCTATCAACTCTCTGGTGGGATGTAAAGGGTAGATGTCATTTTATTACCTTTGGATTCATGATTTATCCTTATATTTATCAGTTCTAAAGTTTTTCAAAGTTGTTTTCTCTGTATTGTCACTGAATAAATTGTTCTCCTATATTTGTTAATTACTCTCTGAAGCAGTTCATAGAATTCCCCCAGTTTTCTCTGAAACTATCCATTTCATCATTCTTATGACTCCATTCTAATTATGAATCCAATCAATTTCATCATTCCTGATGAAAAAGTCATCTCCATATCTAATATCCAATAGTTGATTCCCACTAAAAGATCTCTACTTGTGTTTACATACACAAATAAATAGAAATACATGCATATACATATACATACATACACTATGCATACATATATATGTATATGTATATATACATGCATGAATATTATGTGTATCTTTCTCTATATAAAATAATTGGAGAGTATAGCTTTAGTAGTAATAGAGCTAAATCAAGTATATCACAATTTATTAGTCTTAGGGACATTGCATTCTAGAATGGCTAGACCAATCCACAATTCCTCCAAGAGGGTTAGTGTTCCCAATTTTTTGGCAGCCCCTCTGATCTTTGCCATTTTCCTCTTTTGTCACTTTGATTCTCTGCTATAAAGTCAAAGCAAAGTTTATTTGGAGGGGTGGGGGTGGAAGTACAGTAAGTTTTCAATGCTTACAAGGTGGTATGAGTGGAAGAAAAGTATGGTCAATCTTCTTATGTTCTGTACTTTGGTCTTTAAGCAGAAATGGCCCTGCTCCCCTGCATTGGCAAGGGATATTGCTCCGCTATACCCTGGAGCAGAAATGCAGATTTGCATGTGAGCTAATCAATAGAGTTTTATGTCCACTGTCAACTCATGGTCCCCTGTAATCTCTTTCTGACCAGTTACCTTTACTATCTCAGGGTTGAGAGTTTCTGAATCTGCTACTTCAACTCTTGTTGAAATCATCTCTAAAATCCACTGTTAATGTTGCTGCCTTATATACCAACTGTGTACACTAGGCCAGTCCCCAACCCAGTGTCACCCATCTTCCCTGTTGATTTTCTAAATTGTCTTGGACTGAAAGTGTCTTTTACTGATTTTCCTGCTCCAGAATTTTATTTGACAATTTTTGAAGCTGTTTGCAGGAGATGTTGGAGATCATGTTTGGAGGAGAGAAGTGTTAGACTGGGTTAAACCCTCTGTTCCAGTTTAAGCATATGTAAAATGGACATAATAATAGCGCCTAGCACACCTGGTTATCCTAAGACCAATAAGTTAACAATAGAATTTATGGGAACTTTCTGGCACCAATTTTCCTTGCTAAATTTCTTTCCAGCTCTCTTCTTTCATTTTTTTTGTGCTTCTCCTACAATTCCTATGTAAAACTCCAAAGATTTAACTGAACTCACTGAAAGGTCACTCTCCTCCAACAGTTAACCCAGGCTTTTATCAAATCAAGCTGTCATGTTATACAGTTTTCTTTGGTTTGACCATTTCATCTACTTCAGTTTCTTGTTTAAGAGACTTGCATTTAGACCAATTTCTCTCCAAGTGTGAACACTGTCAGAGCCTGCCTGGTCCTGAGTATAGTGGCCAGGACAAGCCCTTCCTTAAAGGCTTAAAGTAATTCTGGGGCTGCTTTAGTATTTGGCTCTACCAGGAAGATCCATGTTGCCAGAAAGCTCACAGGTTTCCTTTTGGTATACTGGTTGCCTAGACTCCTTCTTTGGGGGTTGCTCAAAGTAGATTTTGTCTGTGATTTATGTAGGATAAAGGCTCTAATGTCACCATTGTAGCACTGACCTTCTCAAGAAGCATGGAGGTTGCTGGCTCCCACAAACCCCTGAGCTTTCAACAATTGTTGGACTGGACTTTATTGCAGCCAGGCTCCTACTAGCCTAGAATATCCTTGGACTGTCTGTGCTCTGCGTTCCATTTACCCCTTTTTTCAATCTCTCTCTGTTTCTCTATGGGATTTCTGGGGTTCTGCTGTAGATTTCTATGACAGATATAGGTCAGGTGAATCATTTCTTTTTAGAGTATTGTATTTCTTTTTCTTTCTTTCTTTCCTTTTTTTCTTTTTTTGTTGAGGCAATTGAGGTTAAGTGACTTGCCCAGGGTCACACAGCTAAGGAATGTTAAGTGTCTGAGGCCAGATTTGAACTCAGATCCTCCTGACTTCAGGGCTGGTACTCTATTCACTGTGGCACCTAGCTGTATTGTATTTCTAAATTCATCAGAAATTGTGCAAGATCTGGGCTTTTCAACAAGCATGCCTTCATCTTCCCACATGGTTTTTAAAATAAATTCTCACTCCTGGAGATTTTAGGTTCAGAAAAACATTTCTTTGAGGTATTATGGAGTAAAGATCTATCAACAGCATCACCACAAAGAGCTTATGCAAGCAAACACTGGGTTTACTTGTAAGGTTTTGAATAAATTAATAAATGTTTTGTGTCATGTCCAAAACTTTTCCAACTCTTTCCTTAGACAATTGAAACTTTTTTGTTTGTTAGGTTTTCTTACATCCCTCCTGCCCTAACACAACAACATGCATATGCATAATAATTTGAATTGATAGCAGAAAATAGATCACTTTAAAGTGAGAAAAAATGAATCAGAAGTGTATCCTAATCTATAAAGCCTGTAGGAAACTGACTAATATTTTTCTCTTCAAGGAAAAATGCTAATTTGGCAAGAACAACAAGACTTTCAAGCATACTTTAGATAATAATGATATTGTCATATGTTACTCACTCAACTTTTGATCCTTTCTTTGCTATATCCAGAAATAATTGAAATCATTGCCATGTTTAGGATCTTAGGTGAATCCTTGCCTGCTAAGAACTTTATCTATTACAATCATATTAATTTTGTGCAATTCAAAAATCCAATATTGAAAGATAATATCTTTTAACCCTATTGCCTGAGAGGAAAACCTTGGGTTTAAAGGTTAATCAAGAACTGTGATACAATAAGGACTCCCAACAAACCATGACTGCTCCAAAGTTTTGCTTTATTTGAGAGATTAAATTGCATAATATTTCTCTCAGATATTTTTAAGAAGAGTTTATCATACATAAAGCCTCTGAGTTTAGATGCTGACAGCATGTAGATTCCTATAGTTAGCCAATAACTCCATCATTTGGAGACATTGTAAGCTTATTGGAGACTCAAACCATCTTTGTAAATTTCTGTTTTTATTTCTAACATCTTGACTAAATGAAAATGATAATCCATGGACCAAATGGAATAATCTATTTTTTATAAGGTAATTAAAATAATTGTCTTTAGAGCCTTAGTGTTTATGTCTTTTAATTATTTAACTACCAAAGCTTGGAATATTTAATGATTTAGGAAGCTAGGTAGCATAGTGTATGTGTGTGTGTGTGTTTATGTATATGTACATATATATGGTATGAGCTTTGGGTTCAGAAGAATTTATATATATATACAAATATATATGTGTATATATATATATATATATATATATATATATATATATATATATATATATATATATATATATATATAAAGAGAGAGAGTTCAGAAGACTAACATCAAACATTTAGCAGCCATGTAAACATATCAAGTCCCTGAACCTCTGTCTACATCAGTTTCCTTAGTTGTTAAATGGGGGTAATAATAGCACTGACTTCACAGAGTTGTTGTGCTGCTCAAATGAGATAATAATTGGAAAGTACATCTGTGTCTAGACCATAGTTGAAGTGTAATAAATGTTTTTGTTCCTTTCTTTAAACTTTATTAAAGTATTCTTTTACATAAGAATAATTAAATCATATGATTAATACTATCTACATATCTTAGATGGCATAATGTTAGATAAAAAAAAAATTATTGTTTTCCTTGTCTAGATATCAGACCTGATTTTGCTGTACAAACAAAAAGTTCACTGATCCTGGATTCAGAGGACCTGAGTTCAAATTCCAGCTATGATATTTACTGTCTATTTGAATTTACTAACAATAATAAGTAACAATTGTGTAGTACTTTAAGGTTTACACACACATACAAGTACATGTACATATATGCATATATTATGGAAATATGTGGTCTGGATATGGATATGTATGTAATTATATGAATTTATGGTTGTAAATATCTAGATATGTGTGTAAACACTCTCATCTATATAGAGACAGGGATATATTTACCTAATCTATTATCTCTCTATATCTATATCTATCTATTCATCTATTTAATTGGATTCTGTCATCAAAACATCTCTGTGATGGAGCTCCTGTTATTATCTTCACTTTACAATGAATGAGTAATTCAGTTTGAGAGAATTTTAAATGACTTATCCAAGGTAACATAGTCCTTTCATTTTGGAAGATGGAGTGAAACTAACATCTTCCAAAATGTAAGCTAGTGCTCTATCCATTGCACTACTTAGCTCTTTCAGGTAGTTCACCTTTGGGGAAAGTTTCCTCATCTATAAAATGAATTGGTTACAAGATAGCTTCTGAGGCTCTTCTCAGAACAAGATTTAAGTTTTTAAGAAAATATTTCTGTACTAAAAATGTGAAATAACATATATGAAATTTATCTTTGAATATCCTTTTAATGAAAAAGTACTGATCTTTCTTAAGGTTGAAACTGATTCTTACTTTTCTGGGAAAATAGAATCATCAAAGTATAATTTAAAAGGATAATAGAGTCCATCTAATGCCCAATCACCTAAGTTTAAAGTTGAGCAAACAGCCTCAAATGAAATTAAATAACTTGCTTAAAAACCGTAAGTGTAATAATCGGGAGACTTAACACCTAAATTTCAAGCTTTCAACTTCCAAACACAATAATCTTTCATTATTAAGCAAAAATTATTATGAGGTCTTTTTTCTTCAAAAGTATACACTCATATCCCCATGACCCAATTCAAGTAACTAAAGATTCATTCAGGTGGCCAAGCTCTTTTTATTAAAAATACAAAAGCACTTCTGAAGGATTAAGCTCATTAGTCACATATACCTTAGTGTTAATTAAGTTATCAAATGAATTATATAACAACAAATTTAAAGAAATGAAAAGAGGAGGAAATGTAATTTTATTCCACTGAGCACTTTATGGAATATCAGCCCTGACAGGCAAGACAGAAGACAATACTATGAACAATTTTAAAAAGTGTGTGTGTGTGTGTGTGTGTGTGTGTGTGTGTGTGTGTGTGCGAGAGAGAGAGAGAGAGAGAGAGAGAGAGAGAGAGAGAGAGAGAGAGAGAGAGAGAGTGAGGAAGCTAGGAAGCTAGGTGATGCACGGGATAGAGCACCAAACTTAACACTTCCTAGCTGTGTGATCCTGAGCAAGTCACTTAATCTCAATTGCCTTGGCCAAAAGTAAAAAAAAAAAGAGAGAGAGAGAGAGAGACAGACAGACAGACAGACAGAGAGACAAAGACAGAGAGAGAGGGAGACAAAGAGAGGGAGAGATAGAGATTTACAGAGAGAAACATGGAGAAAGGGAGACACAGAGAGGGATAGATAGCCATTTAGATAAAGAAAGTATGAGATAAAGACAGAGGGAAATGAGAGTACTAAATATAAATTTGACAGTTTTCTTATTGAAAATCTCACAGGCAAGTAAAAGTCATTCCTCTTTGGGTCTTAAATCAAATACCCCAATCTCTAAACTGATAAATGCTCCAAATGCTTCTTCATACAAATATTACCTAATAACTTTCAGAATATACATGACTGAATAATATTGCCAATGCAAGAAAATATCTATGTGTCACAAATATACATTCAACAAACATTTATTCTGCCCGTACTACAGATAAAATTTTGTTTTAGAAATTTTTCAGTCATGTCTGACTTTGTTACAAGTGGAGTTTTCTTGGCACAGATACTAGAGTAGTTGTCCATTTCCTTCTTCAGCTAATTTTGCAAATGAGGTAACTGGGGTAAGTAGGGTACAGTGACTTGCCCAGGGTGTCACCTCTAGTGTGTGAGATCAGATTAGAACCCAGGAGGAGCCTTACTGATTATAGAGCCAGTACTCTAGTCATGCTCCACTCTAAGTAAATAGGCAGAAGTATCAATTATTCCAATTGACTTAATTTAGTAGTTGGAATAAATGACATTCAAAAATTAGTACAATAAATATGTAAAAATGAATCTTAGTGACCCAAAAATGGAGGGAAGTCCAAAAATTTCAATTTAAGAAGCATGAATTAGATATCAACCTTGTAAAGGGCACCACACTGGGCATTGGTTATACAAAGGCTCTTCCCTCTACCTCTTAAACTATGACCAAATAATTGATTCCCTCAAGCCACTTTCATTCCATTGATGAGATACATAACATGTGCAAATAAAAGGGAAAAAAAAAGAATTTCCTGATGAAGAGAAACTAAGTAATATAAGAATGAATGGAGTTATTCTTGTTTTACTTCCTTGAACAAGAGCCCCAATGACATCAGAGTGATATGTTGATTTGTGTGTTAACTGGATTTAAGGAGGCAGAGTTGTACAAAGTCTTTACCTCTTTCTTCCTGGGTCATCAAAATCCAGTGACTTGATAAAAGTCTAAATGACTGGGGATGGCTCAGGAGTAAGTGCTTGGGTATCTTCTATACCTAACTGAGCTCAAGTGCTCTGCAGGAACTGATAATGTCACCTTCATAGTCCTTGGAACAAATTGTTCTCATCTGGCCATTCCTCTGGGGAAAATCTTCACCCATTTGGAGAAGATGCAGTTGGAAGCTTAATTTGTTTAGTCTCAACTTGGTTTAAGATACAGTTTACTGTATATGTACAGGATAAAAATGAGGCAGGACATAAAATGTGGATGAGAAGCCTGAAAAGGGCTTGGCAATCCCTTTACACCAATGGTGCTCATCCAGGTGGAGGGGGAAGGGGAATCATGTTAGCTTTTCTATAAGAAGTTGTCTTTACCTGTACTCTGAAGGATGTTAGGGATTGTACTGGGATGGGTAAAGAAGGATTCATGCAAGCAAGAAATGAAAAAGAATTATATCCACCTTGAAGTAATATGGGAAATATATAAAGTATTATTATTTTTTTTTATTTGAAGGGTGTCTTTCAATTGGCAAAAATTAAGGAGCATTCCTGGAAATAGTGTGAACCAAATAATGAAGAGCAAATAAATACATAGAAACAGAGATCATGGTAATATATATTTCCAATACAGACATATATTCCAAATTTCATGAAACTCACAAATGAGTTGTGAGAGATAGGACAACTTGGATAGTTTTCATGAAAATTCTGGAAAAGAATATCCACATATTTTTGGGTATCCACACACATTTTAAGCCTGTGGAGGGGGAGGGAATACACAGCGTGATGTCCTCAGAAAAACAGAGAGAGAGAGGAGATGAAAGAGAATTTTTGACAAGTGTTTACCCAGGTGGAATAATGGCAGTTTCGTTTATATGCTAAGGAAGAGATAGATCCACTGAAGTAAAAGATTCCATGGATGTTTGTTTGGTCAAAAATCACATAATGTTCCTTTCCCCCTGCCCAGCATTACATAACCTTTTATCATGATTATTAATACACATATGCATGTCTAAATTGACATGACTAAATATGGTCCCTGATCATCACTGTTCCAATTATAATGTCAAATAAACATAAGAAAGAGAGAGAGAAGGGCAGGGAGGAATAGTAAAGATGCTCAAGCAGCAAGTCCATCATCTGTCAATCTTCAGGAGATCTAGTGGTAAGGAGCTGTTAACAATCTTTGGAAATGACATGGTGTGGACCATTGTTTAAAGAGTCAATATTTGCAAGAGCAGCAGACGTTTGGCCCAAACTCCCAAGGTATACTTGATTAATGTTACACAAAATCCCCAATTAAAAGATGAATAATACCTATAAATTAGATTTTTATTGGAACAAAATAAACAGCAAACTAGATATGGTTAGGGGAGGAGTACAGAATATAATAGCTAGGAAAAAAATTAGAACATTTGAATGGAAGCTTATAACATGCAGAAGTTTTTCAAGCCAATATATTTTTCAGGATTTCTCAATATCCTCACTAAGCATTAATTAAGCACCTCCTGATTTGAGATCAAAGGCAGCTTGTTGGCACAATGGACAGAATACCCAAGGAAGATGTAAATTCAAATCCATCTTCAAACATATAGCCTCAGACTGTCTGGGCAGGTCATTTAATGCTATTTG
Source organism: Myrmecobius fasciatus (assembly GCA_023553655.1). NCBI lineage: Eukaryota > Metazoa > Chordata > Mammalia > Dasyuromorphia > Myrmecobiidae > Myrmecobius > Myrmecobius fasciatus. The sequence goes on along the minus strand of JAJPUD010001622.1, from coordinate 366,223 downwards.
CCTTGGTTTCCTGATCAGTAAAATGAGCTGGAGAAGGGAATAGCCAACCACTCTGTATCTTTGTCAAAAAAAAAATCCCAAATGAGGTCATGAAGACTCTGAAATCACTGAATGACAATAATTCCTTGAGATCAATTTACTGTGAAATGAAGGTATTAAAAATGCATAGAAATCACTCTTCCTAAAAAATTTACAATCTGGGGACAACAAAAAAGTATGTACTCAGAAAGTGACTTGAGAACTATAAAAAAAATAAGTAAAAACAAGGTAATAAGCAAAAAACAATGTAGAAATACTGAAAGGGCTAGGTTAGGGATACATTTTTCTTCAAAGCCTAAAGAGATCTGCACATGCTTCTTGTTTAATTGATATTAGTTTAATGTATGCAATGATCAGAAATAAAGGTCAGAGACATAGGAGGACTTCTTTAGTTAAATTATGAATTCAATAAAGGGAGCCAAAAAGGCTGGTGGGGTAGAGAGAAAGGATTTTCAATTAGGCCCAGTAATATTTAAAATGTTTATATATGAGATGAAAAGAAACATGATTTTTAAACCATAAAAAACTATGCAAATATTTCATTTTTATGACCAAATATAAGAGATCACTAAGGTTATAATTATATATACATATGTATACATACATATATACATGTGTGTATCTAGACATATGTATAAACAAAAAAATAAAATTAAAGCTTTTAAAAATCTTTTTAAAAATCAGTTATATCCACATATGTATGTATGTATATATATATATATGTATGTATGTATGTATGTACACTTGTATCAACAACTCAACTGATAGTAGTCCTTTTTCTCCTTGATTAATTTATATTTAACTAAAATGAATTTATTTTCAATTATATTGTTTTTATTTATTCTGTATATATTTGTATATATCCTTGTTTTCTTGCACATTAGAATGTGATCTCTTTGAAAATAGAGATTACTTCATTCTTTGAATAGAAATTTCCATCACTGCACATAATGCCTGGTACAAACTAGACTCTTAACAAGTACTGGTTAATTTACTGATGAAATGGAAAGTTTCATATTACTGGGATTAGGTTCTAAGGCCATCACAAATGATGTGTGTGACTTTGGGTATAGCCCTTCATATCTATGGCTTCAATTTCATCAATCATTATATAATATTTATAACAATATGTAATATATATAATAAATTATATATAATTTCATCATTATTATAAAATGATTGGTACAGCCAATGTGGTTCCTGAAGTCCCTGTAGCTCTAGATCTTTGATGAAAGTTTACATAATAATGATTTACATTTTTATTGTAGGTTGTTGACTCGGAACAGCAGAAGCTTTCCTTTGTAGTACTTCTTTCATATAAGAAATCAACAGATTATTTGTTAAGTCAAAAATAATTATTTTACAATAACTTATGCATGTATGTGACTAACATTTACAAAATGCTTTTATATGGAATGTTTAATCTGATTTTCACAGAACAGGCCTGAAAGTTAATGGTGTATGTAAGTAAAATTAACATTATTTTTGCAAAGGGGGATAAAAAAGATGCAGAGAAGGTAAATAAAATGTTTAATATCATAGAATGAGCACTTGCTAGCATCAGGCTTTGATCCTAGCACTCAGGACTTCCCATTCAGACTGAATAAAAAAGAAATAATATCATAGACAAATAGCTTATGGAAAGCTCACTCAATGAAGCATAATCACTGTTCCTAAGAGGTAAAGGAAAGGGCAAAGTCATATACTCCACCAAGGTTATCAACTTACCTCTACATAAATGGTCACATTAAAAGGAAGAAAAGTTTTAGGGGTAAAGGTAAATAATAACTTCACAAAATTGGTTCACAAAATCTACAAGCAGGAAGGGCATTCAGAACTCTTCTACTTTAACCAAGAAGTTTTTTTTTTTCTTAATATCCTCAGCAAGTAATCATCAGTCCAATACTTGAAGGCCACCATGAGGTCTCCAATGCAATCTAAACATCTTTGAACAGCTCTGGTTGATAGGAAAAATATCTTCTCATAACAGCTATAAATCTCGCCATTTTCAATTCCCTCTTTATCAAGTTCTAAAGGGTCAAACAAACTTACCTTCTCTTTCATAAGACTTCTTATACTTGAAGATTCTTTCCATTTCCCTGACAAACTTTGTGAATCTAACCACCCACAGTTCTTATAGAATAATCTGCAGTCCTTACTATGCTCTGATGTAGTAGAAATAGTAATAATAGCAATGGTCATAATAATAGTAACAGTAAAAACTATATTAATAATTAATAATTTTATATTGTCTTAAGTTTACAAATTACAAATGTTGCATTATTTTATGATCAGAACAACCTATGACATTTCATGTATGAAACAAATGTACACACAAAACACATATTATAGCATGCCTATATGTACGTGTGTGTATGCATGTATATACATATGTATATATATATATATACTATACATGCATGTGTGCATATCTTGAAAGGTTGAAAATGTGGTTTAAACTTTAAATAACTAATTTTATATAGATAAATGTTTAAAAGTTAAAGTACATGATTGTATACATGTTTGCAAATTTATATGAAACAGAGAAGGGAATTTTTATAACTTGCTAATTTGCATTGAAACTTGATCTTGTTAAAATTTTTCAGTACTAAGGCAGCAACGTGACTTTTGAATATCCCTTGTTATATAACCAAATGATCCACAATCAATCTACTCTGAAACTTTAGTAAAAATACATTTTCTTTTGGATATCTCTTACACTGACAGGGAGTATGCCAGGAAAATTTGTAAGATTGTAATCTGGAAATGACTTGCCAATCAGAACTGGTTTGAGGGATTAACTCATTGCATAGTCTCTACACTGAAGAAATTAGAGATCTAAATTCTCCGATGTGGTTCCTTAAGAGAAGGCTTAACATCAGCATTCTACTCAGATTCAACATTGAGATAAAATGAAAACTATTCCAAAGTCACTGAATAGTCAGCATAAAAAAGGCTTATTTTGCCACAGCATAGCAAAAATAGGCAATAAAGATATGATAATAGCATTTAACTATGGGATCTCTGAATGCGATCCATATGGGAATATGTTTGCTGAGCAGAATGGATATGGAGACTTGCTTGATCTTCAGAAATCCACCACTATGGGGTTCCAGCTCCATGTGGGTAGGAGTTTGATGCCCTTAAGGACCAGGAAGTTCCATCAAAGGAAGCAGGGGTCCTTTTAAGGAAAAAAAAAAAAAAACTAGTCTCCACTATGGAGGTTTTTGGTAGTACAATTAGGGTTATCATTCCAGATGCTCTAACCCAATTCTTCTCACCATCCATCTCTGAATTGAGTCATCACAAGTCATTCACTTCAAAGAAATTGTACCAATCATCCCCCTAGAAACAAATGAATATCAAACATAATTTTTTTTAATTTGAAAGTTTCCTAAACTATGAAATCATCTGTGCTATCAACACACACACACACACACATACACACACACACACACACATACATCCTCTCTCAGCAGAGAGTTATATCAAACACCAAACATACATATACATATAACAACTGGTCTTCTGTGTGTATGTGTGCTTGTGTGTGTGTGTGCATGTGTTTGTGGGGGGTGTATCTGGAAGAAAACCAATGACAGTAGGATTTTCTTGACTTGTATCAATAAATTTTTAAAATCTATGATCCAGTTGTATGAGATCCCCAGACACCTGCAAAGCTTCTTCCCCACTGTTAACAGTCAGCCTGTTCAATTCAACACTAAGTTGATTATTGTATCATTAGTGACTCATCTCATAGTTCAATCTTATAAAAAAAAACACCATCTGGTCTGCACAAAAGAGGGATTTCTGAGAAAGCCAACTTGATGAGATGTAGGAATGATACAAGGTACATCAGAAAATGTCTCATCTTCTCTTAATAGTTTTGTGAATGACACTTTCCTTCTGAGTTCATACTCACCTCCAAATTAGTGTCTTCTAAGTTTATGATATTCATAAAGTTTTAATCCTCTGCCTTATTACCTTCCTAGGCACTTCTGATTCAATATTCCTCCTAAAATTTAAAAAAAATGTGAAGACTCTGGAAGATCTTCATTATTTCCAGTTCAGTTTCTTCCCCTTCACACACATACACTTTTAAAGACACTTGGACATTCCCAAATAATCCCCTACAATGACCTTTCAAGCCAGTTTCCCTCAGACATTTGTTGTCTCCAAGAGAATCAAAGGGATACCTTGTACTGATGGGATTGGCTCTATTTTCACAGCATGTTCACAAAGGGCACGGTGTTTCTGCAGCAATTTATTTTAGTGGCCCTGAAATTCCCTTTCAAGCATCCAGAAATATGTGGAATGGCACTTATAAGGGGAAAAAGAACAACTTAAGACATAAAAAGAAAGTCACTGAGAGACTTAATAATTGTGCCATTAATTCAATGAGCCAGAGGACTAAATTAAACAAAAAAACAAACAAACAACAACAACAATAACAACAACAACAACAAAACAAGCTTGTAATGGCAAATCATCATTAACACAGAAGAGTGGAAGCATGGGGTCGTGCAAAGAAGGTTAGTTACTCTTGAAGACACGATGGATACTAGCCCTGCCTCTGACACATGTAAGCTCTGTGACCAGGTGAATGACTTTCAGAGTCCCAGGGGACTTTCAAAGACATTAGAGAGGATGGGTGATGGACACTGAGGTTTGGTTGATCCAATCACAGGTTCAGGCAAAAAAGTATAATAGAATGGAAATTACTCACATGACTGAGAGCCATAGGAAAAACTCCCGTAGAATTTGTAAGATTTTGAATTATGCAGCAAGAGTCACTGAGATCTTGTCCATTGTATCCAACCTGGGATATGTTAATAAACATGCATTTTCCTGTATACATACATAACTTGTATGTGATCTATTGCATACATCTCTATGTTTAACATGGATATCTAGAGGGATTTTGAATAAAATAATTATTTATCTCTATATAATCATATTTACATAGCTATAACAATATAGTTATATAATTATATATTATCAAAATTATATTATTTTACCTATAGTCATTTTATCCTCAAAACATCCTTGTAATAGGATGTATACGTTATCAGTATGATTTTATAAATGAAAGAAACTGACCTATAATCTTCTCTATAACACAGAAATAATGTTAAAGAGACTATATATTGTCCCAGAAAATATATTACACAGTACCAGTCTCCTGTAATTAGTTTGAGCATAATACCAATATATATACTACCATAATTGATGGTAGCCTCTCTGTGGACAAGGAGTTAAACATCAAGATCTGCGAATGACCAACTGATACTTATAGGTAAGACAAGCATAAGTTCTGAATATAGTGGCACTCATCAGCTGTCTGGTCCTCCTTACATCCCAATCCCTATGGTCAGGGGAGCAACCCTTATGGAATCTGTCCTGTTCACTGTCTCTGAAGATGCTACACCCACAGCTCCTGAAGATCTAGAAAAGTAAGATTTCCCCACTGAAATCCCCAAGAGCACCAAATGGTCCAACCTCAGAAATGCTGTGTTTTTATCCATGGAAATGTCATTAAAGAAGAGCATTAGAATGGGTCTTGCCACTGTACCCTAAAGATTTCACTTTCTATCTAACTTGCATTGGATACATCTTATATGTTGTTTTTGTTTTCCTTTTTTAGAATGGGACCTCCTTGATATCTGGGGCATCTTATGCCTGATTGGTATCCTCAGAACTTAGTCCAATGCCTAAAATATAATATATGTCTAATAAGTAGTTTTTCATGAATATATGAAGAAAAATTAATAAGTATTTACTATACCCTGGGAATTAAGTGCTAAAGAGTGGGAGTACAAAATTGAAGAACATGACACATATATGGAGGAAATGGTGTTTTCCCTCCCAACAGAAACTTGTAGAACATAATTAGAAATAATTTCCCCAGTTACACAGGGGCAATCAATACTAAAACTTAAATGTCCTGATTCCCAGTGTAATGCTTTTCCCACTGAGCCATGCTTTTTAAAAGTAATAACTCCAATGTGGTAAGTGGAGACCAGGGTATGGTGATAGAAATCACATTGAATTTGGAACTACAGGATCTGGGGTTGATACTGGGTGTACCCTTTACTATCTGCATGATTCTGGCAAAGTGATTTTATTTCCTGAGTGTCAGTTTATTCTTCCATATAATGAGGTTAACACTGTGTACCTCCCTCTCTCACAAAAATTATTATCAAAGAGGAAAATCCTTTAAAAAGCTTAAGAAGGTTCAAAAATGTGAGTTCCTATTTTATTTTGTTGTTCCCCCCATACTTGAGATACTTTATTGCCACAGATAAATATTCCAAAAAGTTGTGTTTCTTTTTTATTTATATACATGGAAACAACAAATAACCTATATTATGATTTCTACGAACCAATGTCAGAGACTCAAGATCTCTTCTTAAACCACTGACCCTTTAATTCTACCTTTTGCTATTTATTATTCAAGTTATATGAGGAAGAATCCCCTGAGATGTCCCAGTAGTTGATAATAAGGTGAGATTGGGGGATCCATAGCAGCGGAGAATGTGGACTTGGCCAGTAATTAGGAGAGCTTTGAGAAAGGCTGGTTCCTTCTGTAGCTTTGTTGCATGAATGGGAGTGAAGAAGTTCCAGATCTCAATCTGCTCCTAAAATGATTGGGGGGGGGGGAATAAAATTACTGAGGATTAGAAGTGGAGAGATTAGTAATAGAATGTATTGATACTTTCAGAGGATTTCTGGATCACTGAAACTGAGATCAGACCACAGTAGACTTCCAGAGAAAGTCTCATTGTGGTCAGATCTTCCCCAATTTTCCAACTTATTGTCAAAACACAATCCCACAAACAGAAATAGACTTTGCTTTTGCTGTGCACTATGCCATGAGGTCTGTCCCATGTCACATTACTCTCTGCCTGGGAACTAGTCACATTAACTCCTGTGACATTATCCAAGATATCTTATTATCTCTTGATGTTGGAAAAGATAACAAAGTTCGACTCTATTGTTTTGCCCTAGCAGTATTCTTTCTATGCCTCTTAAGAGCGAATTTGTCCCTCTGAAAATAGTATGCCTAAAAATATATATATTCAGTATTACTAAATCCTTTGGAAAGTCTGGAAAGGGGTATAAACTATGATAATTTGTAACAAATAAAAACATGAAAGAAAAATGTCGTGCTGAACAGAGTAAACCCACATGAGATGAGGCTTTCACATTCATTTTTCATTTTGTCAGCAGAATAGGAGCACCAGAGAATCAAACAAGAGGAAATGAAAGCTAGGGAAAGCCAAAAAAGGCAGACATGAAATAAAGCTTACAATACCCAGCAAGTCAAATTGAAATAAGGCAAATGAAAACTAAAATGGGTACTGCTATCCCACCATCAGCATAATTGAAAAAAAGCAAACAAATAAATAACCAAGCAAAAGCAAATGATAAAGAATGAAGGCAAGAGAGAAACAGTCCAAAGCATGCATTTAAGGTTTTGAAGAAGTAAAAAGGTTTGGTTGACCTTCTATGGAAAGGAAGGGAAGAAGAAGACAGATGTAAGGATGGGGGAAGAATAGGAAGTAGACATGGTCAGCTATAGCAGAGAGTATTACAACCAATGAGGAAAACTTGAAGCATGGCAAATAGGGCAATAACTAGGACTGGGTGTTTGGAGCTTTGCTCTAAGGCAACAAAACAGAGGATAGTGGAGGGACTTGGTACTTTTTTGAAAGTTGGAAACACCTGAGCTTGTCCAAAGTAATTCTGTTGAAGTTATAACTTTGTTGTGTTGCTGTGTACAATGTTATTCTGGTTCTACTCACTTCACTTAGCATCAGTCATTGAAGGATCTCTTAGTGCTTCCCCTAAACATTTGTTCTGTGATTCTTGTTCAGAAACCAGAAGTTTTTGGTTACTATTCATCTGAATTGTAAAGTTACAATCAGGCTTGAAACATAAGGTGACCTTGACTCATTCGTTCATCAAATATTGTATTGCCCATGACTTGAAAAATCCACTGTGACATGGTAATAAGGTTTTGAACATAGATTGTATAGTATCCCTAGTACTCATCAATGAGCTCCTACTTTGACCATTTATCTCCTCAGAGGCGTCCACCATGCTCATTTCACTCCTAGATCAACTAACTGTCCACACTTTCTACTTCTTCACCAGCAGCCTTGCTCTTTCAAAAGTCAATACTCTCTCTTTTCCTTTGCTATATGATTTGAAAGAATCAAGAGTCCAGCGAGTTAGATGAGTAAAAATCATGGACAAAAGACAATTTTTTTGTTGTTTTGGTAATTCTGTACTTATATTGAGTACTTGAATTAATTAATTTTATAGAAGAAAGAAATTAATCTCAAGGATGTTTGGTGAATTGGCCAAATTCATAATCTAGTCAGAAATCACAAAATCTCAAATTTACAGAAAACTTCAGAGGCAACTTGAGAAAGTCGTATCATAATGAGAATTCTCACTATAGTATGGATGATAAATGGTCAAGCAATCTTTACTTGAAAATCTCCAGCAAGTTAACTCCCTAGTACTCAGGCAGCCAACCGCCAGATACTATTTTTTTTTCTTGATTTTAAGCTGAAGTTTATTTGTTTAGCTCCCACCCATAGTTGCTAGTTCCAAACTCTAGATTTGGGAAGGATCAATAGAGTCTTTCTTCCAAGCTTTTCAAAATGGCTGTCCTGGATCCTCCAAGTATTACTTCTTTGTCCTAAACATCCCCAATTATTTCAAATTGTTCTCATATTACATGACCATAACAGATTTGAAACACATATTTTAGGACTTAGAATCATGATTTTTTTTCTAGAACAAATAAGTAAATATTAAAGCCTACCAAAGCTTCAAAATGATATATATTTGAAACAAAGGACATATATATGTATATATATATATATATATATATATATACATATATATATACATATATATATATACATATATATGGGAGGGCATGGGGGAAGGGAGGGGAAAATTGGAACACAAGGTTTTGCAAGAGTTAATATTAAAGAGTTGTCCATGCATATGTTTTGAAAAATAAAAAGTTTTAATAAAAAAAAAGAAACAAGTGACATATAACTGCCAACAAGTGTGTGTATGTGCATGTGTGTGTGTAAGAGATACAAAGATGTCAGAGAATGATAGAGATAACAAAGAAACAACTGGATTCAAAGTCATCGGTTTGAGTCCTATCAATGACACATGTGTCTGCATTATTCTCAATGAAAATCACTTGACTGTTTTGTGTTTTAGTCAACTGTTTTCAACTGTCCATCTGCAGTAGTAAAGGGAAATCCCTTACCAAGAATTTCTTGTGCTAATAGAATTATAGTTCTTTATTACTTTTCCATATATTAACATACATTTATGCAAACATACATACATGCATCCATACCTACAAGCTCATACATATTCATATTGCATGACTATTTTTATTACTGAAATCCTACTGTGTTTCCTCATCATGATACAAAGATTACTATATGTTCTCCAAGATTATACTGCTAAAATTCATCTTTTGGTGAATTCTACAAAAATACATGAGCTTCAAGCCAAAACTCTGAGATGAAATGTCCATCTGCTGTCTAGGACCAATCTAGGCAAGTACTTGAAGAAGTTCCTTACAAACCGGGTTGGTGGTAGAAAGATAGTCTTTTTCAATAACAGCAAGTCAATTAAGACCTCTGTTATGTCAAACATGGGGAAGTAAGAGAGAAAGTAAGAACAGAGAAGGGAAAAGTAGGAAAAAAGAAAGGAGAATAAACATATATTAAAACCCTGCTATATATAAAGTACTATACTAATTGCTTTACAAATATTACTTATTTATTCCTTACAACAACCCTGTAAGATGTGGATTTTTATTTGGAAGCTTATAAATCTTGGACATATTGATAGATGCATGTGCACATGTCATATATTTGTATCTTCACATAGGAATAGGTCTATCTCTATATTATGGGTATGAATGGATCACATCGGTTCTTACTTAGGTAAACAGTGGTATATCAGAGAGATGCCCCTTGTTTAGTCTATGAGCATTCCTTTTCCCTTACAGTATAGATATTCCATTTTTTCCCTTTTCTTTCCTCCCACTTCACCCAAGTATGCTATAGTTAGGTACAGGAATATTTAATAAATATACACACATTTATGTATATACACTCACATCTGTCCATAGAACTACACAGATATACATATACCTATATATAACCATATATAAGCACACACACACACACAAAGAGAAACATGAATATCTATATGTAGATATATTTGTAGATATATACATTTATATGTAGCTATATATCTACATATATTCAAACATAAACATACACACATATACATATATACACATAATTACCCATATATAAACATGCATCTGCCCTTTCTTCTCTGTCCCTTTCCAATTCTTCTAAACCCCACCTAGATAAATCAATGGCATCTTTGACAAAAGGTAAGCAAATGTACCTTGAGAGATAGACAGCTGCAAGAAAAATATCTGTGCATCCACTGTACTTGACCAAGAAATACCAACAGCCAGGAAATTCACTGAGAAGAATTCCTTTAGAAGCAAACATGAAAGAAACAGATGTATGCTTTTCCGTAAATTCTAAGAGATAAAGTCACTAGTATATTTCTGCTCCCCAACAATCTTTCAAAAGGAGAAAGGATTTTTTTTAAATCATAGACTCTTGTCTTCTGGATAAAGGAATACGTTTTCTTGGAAAGTGCCAGTCTTGAGGGTTAACCTCAAGTTCAAAAATTTACAAAATTGCACCTTCCAAATAGGTATTTGTTGATAGGTTATTATAGAGAGAAGACTGCCCTCAGCATTGAGAGGAGGGTGGTGAGAATTGGACCTTGCCACCGAAGAATTATTACAGTAAGATACTTGAGCAGTGGGTTGTTCATTGGGAAGTGTCATGTTTGTTTAGCAGCTATCTAAGTGGAATTTAAAGCACAGAGAGGTACTAAAATCTGGAAGGAACTGTGTAAATGCTGGAAGAAAGTAATTCAATGGAATATGAAAGGGATGACCAAAATGTGGGCGCAAGTACAACTTCCTGCTGAGGCACTCTTATGGGATATTTTTACAGTGTTATGATTTTTGTTTTTTCTATATCTGCATATGGGCTCTTTGGTGGCCTTTGTATACTTTGTTCATGTTCCATAATTTGAATCTAGGCTGTCCTTGACCTGTATTACTCAAATCATCATATGTACATTAAATGCCTTGGAAAAAAGAATAAGAGGTTTTGTTTGATAAATTTATTGCAAGTAATTCTTTGGCTAATTAATTTTGTGTTTACTTACTCATACAGAGAAAAGGTTTGATTTACAATGGCAAATGAGTATTTAAATATCTGCAATATCAAAATATTTGTTTTTCCTTCAACAAAGAATTTTCTTTAAAAAAATTTTACATGTTAAAAATCAGTAGTCATTTTATATTTAATTTCTGTATCAACCTTCTTGGTAGATTACATTTATTTCACATCCTAATTATATCACAACAATCAAAACATCTCATAAAATTTGGTAACATAGCATATATCTCTCAGCCCTGATTTTAGCAAAGTTGTGATTTTAGCTCCAATCACATTCATGATCTCATATTTGGTTTTAATTTGGGATTTGCTAATTTTAATCCCATAATGTGCAGACACAGGGGCCCTCATGTGGCAATGATGCAGTCTTTCGATGCACCTGTTCCTCTCCAAGAATTAGCCTTCCTTTAAGGTTTTATTTTTTATAACATTAAGAAATGAAGGAAATGATGGCAAAAATTATGATAATCAGTAGTCCTTTCAACCTAAGAAGAATGGGGAATATAGAATGACAGCCAAGTACCTATCTGCCTATCAAACCTTGTATCCTACTTCATATACTGAATATTCCAGAGAAATTGAGTTCCTTCTCATTTCTTAAAATGCCCTATATTTTTCAGTCATTTTCTGTATCATAAATCAAAGTGTTTCCTATTGCAAAACATTTCTTCCATTCTCCTCACACCTGAAGAGAGTGTCAAACGTTTCATTCATCATTTGAAATCTACATCAGCTGCTACCTTTTCCATGAATCCTTTGGTTGGCAAACTAGAAGTAAGTTCTCCATCTTCTATGCTCCTGGGTAAGTTTATTTCTCTCTTACAATACATGTTACAGTTTGTATTATATTAGTATTATTTGTGATAGATGATAGATAGACAGATATCTTCCTTACTAAAAAAAAACAAACTCAATAAGAAATAGAATGAACATGTGCTATCATCTTTATATGTCCACCCTCTGCATGACTTTTTTTAAGATCTTAACATATACTAACTGCTTGATAAATAGTTTTTTGTCGTTGACATGGACAGTTGATAAAAGAAATCTAACTACTCAAAACTGACAAAAAGTCACACATATAAAAGAAACCATTTCTATTGTGTGAATGTATATATATATGTATATATATAATATGTAAAATTTTCACAAATAAAATATAAAGCGTGATTCTTTACAGGCTTCTTGAGTAACATATTGACTTTGAAATCTTTTTTTCTGATGATATTTGAAGGTAAGAACACAAACATTGAATGGAAAGATTTCTATAAATGGTCTCTAAAGAACCATATAAAAGTCTAGCCCTTCATTCCTTAAATATATATTTTCCTATCTGTTAAAAATATATATTCACTGAAAAGGGCACAATATATTAAGCTTCATCAGTCATCATCTAGATGTCTTCCTTCACAGGATGGCTAAATGTCACCTCCAATCTAAAGCCTTTTTATGATTCTCCTCAGGAATTAACACAATTGTCTGTTTTTTTGTGTGTACACACACACACACACACACACACACACACACACACACACACACACATATATATATAGACTTTACATCCTACTATACATGTTGCAATGTTCCCAGTGCAATGTATAGTGCATAGGGCAAACGCTATTCTCTGGTTTTATATCCCAAGTGTCCATATCAATAAATTATATGCACATAGTAGGCATACAAAATGGGACTGTTGAATTAAATTGAAATTGAATTTTATTTTACACTTTAGAGCTAATCCAAACACTTTCTGATAATAGATTTTAAAGCAGTGACTATAAGCTATGTCCAGAGGTCGGGCAGATAGAGCAAACTGTCACCAGTGGGAAAATAAAAGGACTTCTTATTGTTGTCCAGTCATTTCTGACACTTTGTGATCCTATTTAAGTTTTTCTTGGCAGATACTGAAGTGTTTTGACATTTCCTGCTCCAATTCATTTTACAGATGAGGAAACTGAGGTAAATAGGATTAAGTAATAGTCCCATATAATTAATAATAATTCTATTACTATTAAGTATCTGAGACCAGATTTGAATTCAGGTTTTCCTGACTCCAGACCCAGTACTTCAGCTTCTGTGCCACTTAGCTGCCTATCCCAAAAAACAAGTGCTAGTAAGTGGCTAAAAGTGCTAATGATCAATGACCTTTTCCTATTCCATCACAGTTCTGCTTAGAATGAAGGTGGCTCACAGACAATAGTTATATGAGCTACAGATGTCAATGGTTTTGCAAAACTCTAGTTTTGACTACAAACTAGAGAGAATAATGAAAGATTGCAAATAAAATCCAAACTACAGAGCCTAACCAAGTTCATCACTTTGGGGGCTGGGTCACCTGTCCATGCTAATATAGGTGAAATCACCTTTGCAATACTTGAAACATGTGCAATAGAGATTTCTAAAAGGAAGGCCTAAACATCTTTAAGCAGTCATACTGAAAGCACAGAGTATACTGGGAAGAAAGCTCTTACTATCAGTCCATTTAACAGAAGTCTAACAGGCTGGAGAACATCTTGTATTGTTTGGAATCAATTCATCATCAAACATAAATGAGGAGACTGTGATACACAAATGTGCTAATGCCAAATGGATACATGTTCTAAAGATGCTGTAGCCATCTGGACTCAATATGGGACCCAAAATGTGCCCATTTATCAAGTTATAATTCCCATACAATATTTCATAGCTGGAATGCAGTGTTGATTAAAACAGGCTTGTTCTGAATTTGTCAAGATGAGTTTCAGTAGTACCATAATAAGATATCACATGTGTTGGAGAAGAAAAAGCAGCTTCCATCACTTAAGTCTACATGGTAATCACACTTTTGATTCCTAGGGATAGAACACTGCTCACACAGCAGGGAGGTGAGCCTTAGGACTACCTGGTGGGGGTACAGGAAAGGTACAAAGAGCCTACCCAGAGCAACTGACTTTGTTACAAGGCCCTTGATTAGATAAATTCTCATTAGACCTTTACAGCAATACTGAGGATTTGGGAAAGATGAATATTATTGATACTATTTTGTAGGATTGGCTAACAAGAGACATTCCCTTTCCCTAAATATGGAAAGAGAATTATCTGAGAAATATTATAAATGGAGCTTAAATGCAAGTCATTTTACCTTTAAATCGGGAGGGCTTGCAGGGTGTTTTTGGCTAGTTTATGCCAGAATTATCAGAAAGATATCGTAAATGACAGGGGACAGATAATTGGCATGGAGAACCAGTTGCATTTGTAGAGATGAAAATGAAGATATTATTTGCTAAGGGAAAGCAGAGACAAAGAAGAAAGTTGTTTTCATTCTTGTGATCACAGTATAAAACAGCTAGAGTATATTGGAAACCTTAAAATCTATAGAAATGTCCACTAGTATTTGTTGTTGCTTTTCTTACTGCAGTCTACTTAATTATCTCCTACAATATTAATACTTCATTTTTGGTCCATCCATTGTAACATGAGTCTATATTGACTTTTACATTTCATCGTGCATTTTCCTGTGCAATTACCTTACCAGTTTATATGAAGGTCATGACTAAAAAAAAGAAGGAAAAGTACAAGAATTAAACATTCATCTATATTTTAGGGAAAAAATATCATGCATTTTTTGTGTATCATACACAAGACCTAAAGTAGTGCCAAGGACAAGCATTTATTAGATCTTTTTTTGATTTTCCAAAACAAAAAGAAATATATTGAAAAGACATTTAAGTTTTAGAATCTAGACTAGACTGCTTGCCACCTCTGCAAACTCAATTAAGTCACTTTAGGCCACAGACTCTTCACATGCTAAGTGATGAGGTTAAACTAGGTAACCTCCAAACTCCCTTCTACCACTAAATCTTGACTGTTTTTAAGTACAGAGTCTGCCCAATTCCAACTTTTTTTTAATCCTTCCAGTCAAATATTCATTAACACTTTTTGGACTGGAGAACCATGGTACTTTATAAAGTTACTCATTGCCTAATTTGATTTAGTTGATTCATCATTAAAACAAAACAAATATATCCTTCTAAATTTTAAGAGCAAACAGATGGTACAAATGGATAATTTTTACTGAAATCACTTCATATTCATATTATTTAATGTTTTATTTATGTGTATATCTCTATTGAATATATAAATCTTATGTGCCTATGAGACAAAATTCAATTACGTTCAACATTTATTGTGCCCACTCTGAATAGAGCACTGAGAGAGATATGATATTTAGATATCATATTGATTTTAATACTTCATTAGAGAATGTTTTATGAGATTACCTCACATGGCTTCAAAAGAGAAAGAAAAATACAGGAACTAAACATTCAAGCTTTATGGAAGAACCTCACATGCCTTTTGAATATCATCAAAAATAACACCAAGGAATTCAGTTTCCTGCCATGGTGCTGGTACCCCATTCAGGTTTCCCATCATACAATTCATAATACAGTGATGAGGTCAGAAGAATGACTCGGTATACCTTTTGTTTGCTGGGCAACTTAATATCTCTTCTCTTCCACATTTTCCTTTGGAACTTCCCAAACACTATGTGTTTGGGAATGTTGATACAGTAATAAGTGTGTCAACACCAACTTCTAAGTAAATACTCCTGTTGTGAAGCTAAATGAACTTAACCATAACATTCAGTATTTCTCCATTTTTGTGGCATGAATCCACGTATGGATGGTGCAGTCTTGGCTGGTGGAGAAAATCTTTTTCTTGTTATTTGCAGCAGAGGAATTGATCCACACTACTTTGCATCTCAGCCCCAGAGGGTACAATGAGTGCACAAAGATCTTTAGACAAACAGTTGCGCACTTACTCTCGCTCTGTACTTAGTCTTGGCTTGTAGCCTTTTCAAGTTAAATAATTTACTGTCAATAGCTGAACTTGATGCTTTTTGCATCTTTGTTGAAGGCATCTGAAAACATTGCTGAAAACGTCATGATAACCAGCACAGGAGCAAGCACAAAGCCTTGCTTCACTCCATTGGGGATCGGGCAATTGTGAGAGTACCATTCATTAACTAGCACAAGTATACAGTCATAGAACTCGACATACATTACTAATAAACTTCTTTGAACAAACAAATTTTGCCATGATCTGCAACAAGTCCTCATAAGTCCTTGATCATATCCAAGTCTTTGGTCAGGTAAATGAATGTTCTCTGTAGAATCCTGACTACATTCTTCCTTCAGTGACTAAGAGAGAAAGAGAGAGAGAGAGAGACAGAGAGACAGAGACAGAGACAGAGACAGAGACAGAGAGACAGAGAGAGAGAGAGAGAGAGAGAGAAAGAGAGAGGGCGAGGGAGAGAGAGAGAGAGGACTCCCTTGGGATTGTCACAAAACAACCTATTTTTTCCCAATGACCATGGCTAGTTAACATCATAACATCTTCTTTATTGAACATTTTCCCCACATTTCTAACTTCTGCTTGGACATTCTTACTTTGTCATCCTTTATGGAGAGATAACAACCCTGTTTATACATCCTACCTGTATGCTCTTGAGAAAATCAAACATTTTCAATGTTTTTTTAATATTCTTATGTGGAAAATAATAGGGAAATTTAAAGAATCAAATTACATAATCAGTCCAAGAAACTTTGAAATCCATGGAATACTATATAAAATGATGATTTTTTCTGTTGGGAATAATAATAATCCAAATTGGAGGTTCTTTTGAATTGCATTCTGAGATGTAACTAAATTCTGTCAAAATTTATCAAATTCACTGACCAGAACTAAATCCATTATAGAACAAGAAGCAAGTTAAGAGGCTTCTGGTTCTGTAATTCCTTATATATGTGCTTTATCATCTGGGAATCAATGGTGTTGGAAGTCACATGAAATACATTCATAGTAACTTTGAAGTCCTAAAGGAAAATTGAAGAACCTGCAGACCAAATATTATTTGCATTTCTTATAAAGGCCAAACTTTCTAGGATCTATCAGGATAAAAGAAATAAATAATTATGCAGATCATTCCAAAGAATTAGATCTGCTTTTTAAAATCACGACATAAAGTATTTATGTAATTTTATAATTAAACTCATTCTATGATCATGGAGGAACTGCAAGATTTGGCTGTTGAGCCAATGGCAGTGATAATGGGATAATGGGAAAAGAGCATGGAAAACACAACATGTTCTACAAAATCAGAGGATGGTGAAAATCATCTGTAGCAACAAAAAGCATAAATCCATAAAATGAAACAAACTATTTCAATTAAAGAAAGGAGCAAAGTATATCAATGAGTAAGTTTGATCTCAATTCCAAGAAAAATTCTAGAATACATCATTAAAAAGACAGGTAATGAACACTTAGAAAAAGAATTAGTGATTCCAAAGACTTAGTATGACCTTATTAAGAACAAGTAAAACAAAACAAAACAAAACCAAGCCAGATCATACAGTAATCTCATTGCCTTTTCTGATAGGAACTGGAAGATAAGGAGAATTATATGGAGATAATTTACTTATTTTTAAGCCAAATAAATTAACTTAGTGTTGTTAAAAATAGTTATAAGAAAATCATGCCATCAGATAGATTAGAACTATTTGGATGGCTGGACTCAAGTAATAGTTATTAATAGTTCCAAATTTATATGACAGGTAGTCTGCAATGACATTTCCCAAGGATATGTGTTTGATCTATGCTATTTAATATTTTTCCATTGATTTGGATAAAGTCAGAGATAAAATATTGGCTAGATGTGTAAATGACAAGAAATGTTATTAATAGCCAGCTTAGTAGAAGAAAGAGTCAGAATTCAAAAAGATCTTGGGTACTTGGATAATATTAGGAATCTAGTAAAATGAAACTTAATGTAAATGTACAATTTTTCCACTTACGTTCCACCAAAAACATGATCATCAACAATAACTTCACAGGGTTAAGATAGAGAAAGCCTGGGTAGAAATCAGTTAAAAAAAACAAAAAAAAAAAAATCCTAATACTATGACATTAATAGACAGCAGTCAAATGTGAGTCATTAATAAAAGGTGCTAGGGAAAAACACCCTAATATTACTTTAGGATATATTTAGAGTAGCTGCTTTTCTAGGGTTAGGAAGATGACTGGATTCCATCTTCCTCAAATCTCACCTGAAATGTTCTGTTTAGTTCTAAGAGCCTTTTAAGGGCTTCAAGAAGTACACAAGGGTCTAGGGCATCAACATAAGCATTGTAAAAATCACTAGTATTTGCCACATAAGGAGTTTTTTAAAGAACTGGGGAAAAATAGCCTTAGAAAAGTGAAGTCACTGCAGTGATAGAATATCCAGCTTTTTAATATTTGAAGAAAAGTTGTGTGGAAAAGGGACTAGACATTCCAATAGGCTCAAGAAAGTAGAACCACAAGCAATGGTTTGCAAAGTTATAGAGGGAAATTTGAATTTGATATCTAGAAAATTAAAAAAATAATTATATTACCTTAATAAGCATTAGAGAACTGTAAAAGTGAAATCAGATAGCTAGAAATGTATTAGGGTCCCCTCTCTTCAAAATTTTCAAGCAGAGAATGGATAAATGCATGTTGGGCATATTATCCTATTGATTCCATTTGTGAATGATTTAACTGGCCACTAAGGTCTCTTTCAAGCCTTGAAATCTGTAATTCAACAATATATTTTTATATGGATGGGTTAAAACAGAGTAATTTGACACTTAGAGGGATAGCTTCAGTTAGCTAGAAAATTCATTTATATGGATTACTCATAAGTTCTTTGAAGTCAGAAACCTTTACTTTCTTATTACTCCATCTCTTCGAGTCGAGTACATTGTAAAAAGTAGAGGTTTCATAAATATTTGAATGACAACTCTCTTATTCCCTGGTAAAGTCAGATCAATTGCTTGTATAGCAAAATCATTAATGGAAATTTTTATGGTTCTATTTTGATCTGAAACTAGAAAATGTCAAGAGCAAAGAAAAAGAGCAGAATGGCACTTTCCCAGATCATATGCTGTGCTAGCCATTGGAAACTCGGAACTGCTTCACTTTGCAATCTTGGGCAAATCACTATCTTTGAATGCCCCAGTTTCCTCAGCTGAAAAAATGTGATTAAAAATAATGACCTAGCTCACGGTGATCTTTTTGGAATAAAGATTTAATGTGTCTGAAGCATTTAAGAAATATCTGGCTGAGAGATTTGATGGAAGCCCAAATGCTTGACAGCTCCAGTCTCTTGCACGTGCCTGAGGGGGCTGGTTTTGGTGGGTTTTCTGTCTTTTTAGTGGGAGGATTCCAAGAAGCTTCTGAAAACCTGAATCCAAGAGTCAGGGGTCAGACAGAATAGCTCCTTCAGGGTGTATGACTCGCTCTATGTGTCTGGATTGCAGACAAATAAAAGTATTGCTCTGAAAGATATTTAGGTTGCACAGGTCCTCGGGGGGTAGCACAGCATTTACTCTTTGCTCCTCTGAGCACAAGATGGAAAATGAATCATTCCTCACCCCACCCACCAACTTGAAGATTCCTCCCTCCTGACAGTATTCACAGTGTTTGGCTGCAGAGATAATGGCTGGGCAAGCTTGGCACCTGTTCAGAGATGGCTGCTGTGACAAAAGTCTCAAATCACTTCAAAAGAGATGGTTCTGTCCTTGTATGGAAGAAGCATCTCCCCAGCCCTCTGAAAACATAGAATTAGTCCTTCTAAATCAAGATGCAAGCCTGTACCTCTGTGCTAGGAGGCTAAATAGACCATATTCTCTCTACTTTTCAAATTGGAGAGGCAGAATGACTCAGTGAACAGAGAAATGCCCTTGAAGCCACGAACATTTGGGTACAAATCCTACCTCCAAACAGGTTGTCTAGACATGTTATTTTGACTTAATCCACTTAATCTTGCAAAGATGGTTACAGAGAGAGCATGCTGACTAGCCATAGTCAAGCAAGGTTTCTCTTTGGCAATTCTCTTATACCAATGTAACATAGATCCTGTCTTAAATAAAACAAAAGATAAAAATCATCTTTTTCCTTATTAGGAAGATTATTTCAAATATAAAAAAGTGTTGTTGACAGTGAACTCCTTTATCATGAAAGAAATATTTTGGAAATTGATGGGAAAATTATATAATGAATTTCTCTGAAACAAAGAAATATTTCTGACATGAAATGTGATAATCTTGATTGATACAAAAAAAAAGTGCAATGGAACTGATGTCACCAAATCATTGGATCAAGTGGAAATGAAGCTTTCATTTCCTCTGAGAGGACAGTATTTATGAAAATTCGTACATGTGGGGAAATAGTGGGATGTGGTAGATAGAACATTAGGAGTGACATCAAAAGATCTGCCTTCAAAGCCAACTTCTGATGTTTACAATCTTTATCAGCTCAATCAAATCACATACATTCCCTCAGTCTCTGTTTCCTCCTTTATAAAATGAAATGTCGGGCCTCAATATATTTTTAGGTCCCATCTGATCCTTTCAAATCTATATGTACAAATATGCTGGTAAATGCTTAACGACCAACTTTCAGAAGTATATGTAGAAGGCACATCTAAAAACAAACGCAGAATGCATAATTAAGTATAATGACAGTTCTTAGCATTTCCTCCATTACTTTGTCTATAGAATCAATAAAACAATAAATGAAACCCTCATTTGTAGTGTTTTGCAGATGTCTAAATGTCCATCATAAAAATTTCACAATCTGCCCCGAGCTCATTGTGGAACACTCCTATTTATATGAAAATATTTTAATTATCAAGTGTCATAGATATTATCTATGTCAATTTTTATTATCTTCTGTAAGTTAGGTAGAAATTTAGGACTGAGAGCTGGAAAGGGCCTTAAGCATAATTTAGACCAATCCCTTTATTTTACTAATGAGGACATTAAGTTCTAAAGAAATTGAGTGATTTCCCTAATGTGATACAAATAGAATGCCTGGCATATAGTAGGCAGTTAATAAATGTTGATTGTATTTTACCATGCTAGAGCCTCAGAAACCGGTTTAAAATCCAGATCCTTCAATGTCAGGATCCCATGTTCTTTCTGTTCTACTATACCTGTTGCCTCCATTGTACAAAAAAGGAAACTGAGTGACTGAGAGAATATTAAGTTATGTGCCTGACAGTGAGGGAATTGGAGAGCATAGAATTTAGGATTGTCAACCCAGGATTTTTGTTCACTTCCTATACTCTTGGGAGAAATGTGATTGGTAGTAACACATTGGGCCTATTTTCACTATTAATGAAAGACAGCAAGAGTGACAGAAACAACAGGTAGTTGAGTTTTTTCTCCCCTTGGTCTTTATTTTATTTTATTTTTCAATGTGACACATCACTTTGGATGAGATTTTAGTTAAAACCAGGGACAAGGATGGTATTTTTGTCTTGCTATGAAAAGCCTCGGTGTCAGTCATCCACTGTGCTTAAAGGGTATCTTCTCTTGACTGACATAGTTTAAAGCAATAATAAATTGCCTAAGGAGCAACCAAGACATCAGACTTCATAGTTAAGAATGCCATTTAAGAACTCCAGGGGGTTACGGTGTTCTTGCTGTTTAACAAGTGTAAGTAAGAGCTCCCACAATGCTGCTGTATGGAATCTGTTTCACATTGCATTTAATCCCCTTCATCATTTCCTTGCCTGCTCCTTAACTTCATGGCTACTCTGACCCTTTGAAGAATTTTTATTTCATCCCTGTGAATCACTGAAAGCCCAATTTTGCCCTTGGATGTGCATTGAAGTCAAGGGGAGTTGCCAGCTTGTATCTGAGGGCCAAATTTAACTCTGTAGGTGGTAGTTGCTTTCTAACAAGTGAAAACAAGCCCCAAAGAACAGCAGCCAGACAATTGCTTGGGAAAGATGTCTAATAGAATGACCAGAAAACACCCTAATAATTATACCTATCTAGCTCACATGAACTTAATTGTGATTTCTCTTCTATTTCAGTATTCTATTTCTTGTCTTGGATCACACAACTGCACACTGTGTAGGAGTCTCATTGTATAGCCTGGGTCTTTATTCAATGAATTTTCATTAGGGCTCACCAAGTTCAAGTTGTTCTAGCTGATGGCATACAAGGTGAAAAGAGATTGTTTTATCCCTAAGGAGTTTACAATCCAGGAGGAAAGAAGGGAACAAACAAAGGATCTTATGTTGAGATCTGAAAGCAGGATTTCTTAATCATTAACTTTTTTCAATCATTTTATTACCCAGTAGCTTTTCTTTTTAATCCTATGGGGTTTATACATTTAAAAATATAATTGATATTATAGTAAACATCACTTATTTGGTTCTGCTCACTTTATTGTGCATCAGTTCATACTAGTTCTATGATTTTCCTTTTTTGAAAGTATTTTTGTGTTATACTTTTCCATTATATCATATGCCAGATTGTTCAACCATTCCCTAATTGTTGGTTCCCCCTCTTAGTTTCCAATTATTTGCCAAGAAAGAAAAAAAAGTCCCACATTTTAAGTGAATATATCTGTATATACAGGACCTTTACTTCTTTCTTGCCTCTCTTTTGGGAATAGACCTGCTAGTAATAGAGCTTCTGCACACTAGATCCCACTAAGCTCTTACCATACAGGTTATGGTTTTTCTGTCCCATTTCTTTTCAGACTATAATCTCTTCATCCGTTAAGACCTAGTGTAACTCCTCAACCCCATGAAGCCTTCTCAGATGAAAACTAAAGTGATGTCTCCCTCTGAGGTACCACAACGCCTTGTGTCTAGTTCAGCATTTTTCATATGTTATTTTATATTTATTTCTATGTAAATAACTCATGGAACTATATGAGGGCAGCATTCATTTTATATTTTTGTTTGTCTTTAACAAGGTAGCTGAATTTGAAAAGAGATAAATTGATAAGAATATGGAAGGACTTTGAAAGTTTCACCAAGGATGCAACTGTTATTATTTTTCTGACACACTATTCTTATTGTCCAGTTCCCTCAGTATATCTTTCTGTGCTTTACTTCTCAAGCAACTTTTTATTTAAAAAAGCAATTACTTATTAGGTTTTTTACAAATATCTCATTCAATCTCACAAAAACCCTGTAAGGCAGATATCATCTTTTCCAAGGATTATATAAAGATAACAAGTTTTGAAACATTATAATTATTGACAAAGTAGTAAATCAATAGCAAAATATTTGTAACATTTACTTGATAATTATTATATTAATTCTTTTGCTTCTCTTCTAATTATATTTCTTGGAGAATGTTTTCAACTTTTTAAAGAAATTAAATAATGTGTGTTTCCTTTATTTCAAAAGTTCAAAAATGAAATAGCATTAATTTGAAATGCCAATCTTCTTTAGAGATATAGGTGTTTATTCATATATTATAATTATATATGCATATATGTTATATGTACATTATTCCCCATATAGCCAATAACTGCTTCAGGAATCATTAAAATTATATCAAACATTTTATATATTAAATATATATATATATATTTCATGAAACTTTGGCTTTTTCTCCTTCCTCATTCAATTTGCACTTTTATTGCTACTCTTTAAATAATCAACATTATATATAAATTTCAATATAATTCAACTTAAATATGTATAATTTGTTGCTTTTTATTTTAGTCTAAGCCATTTAATTATGTTTTGCATCTTTAAGTTAGTGTTCATATACAAAAACAAACACATAACTTGGCCAGCTTACTGTGGATAATATAGTTTTAGAGCTAATTGAAGCAATCATATTTTAACTTAATTAATTATCCTTATTCTTTTCTAGTGTATTAAAGTACAGATAATAAAAGATAAATGAGAAGTAAAAAGTAATTTCTTTTTTTCAGAATATTGATTTTCTGAAATTAATGCTTCCAACAGTAATGTTGGCATACTAGACTGCAAACAGATCGAAGATCATGAATGCTAAATCTAAGCTATAGGATTCTGAACTGAACTGTGAAATAAGTGAATTTTCACAATAATAAAAGAAAAAAAATTGAGAACTATGGTTTCCCTAGAGTTAATCATTATCAAATTTGCAGCAAGGATTCATATGTAACCACACTCTTTGGAAAAGAAAAATTTCAGTACCCATATTAAAGGGTAAAATTTAGTTGAACTGAAATTTAGGGTAGCTTTGAATTACATATAGAGCAAATATTATTGTATAGCATTTGAGTCTTGCCATACATATCAAATTCACTAAATTTATAACCAACAACCTTGCCAGATAATTTTTATCTCCTGTGATTTCTGTATATTTTATTAGGTGGCAAGGAGAATAAACCACAAAAGGCTCACTGACTTAATAGGAGCTTTTATTTATCATTTCAAGTTTTATAAAGTATTTTATATACATTATCTCATTTATTCCTCACAATAACCCCATATACTGGTTAACAATAGGTATCATTAGGATTGTTCTCATTAAATCTAAGATTAATTAAGAGACTTACCTATGTCCCATTGCTAGTGAGTATCAGAGGCAGAAATCAAACACAGACTTCTACATCTATGGACAGAACTTTTTCACTATACTAAATGGAATTCTTGATGTGTGATTCTTATGTTAAAAGAGAGGAGGAAAAAGGTCCTTCAGAATGTAATTTCTTGGATAAAAAGCAAGTAATGTTACAAATTTTGTGGGGACAAGAAACTAACAAGAGAAAGATTACCATGCTAATACCCATCTCAGGCCCCAAATGATTAACACCATTAATATAATTAAACAAGATAAATGAGATAGGAGATGGAAAGAGCCACTTGAATAATGAGACCAAAATAAATATTTTTGTCTTTTAAAAAAATTTTAATTTACCTACTAAAATAAGCATTCCTATAACAGTACAATAAAAAGATAATTATATATGAAACTGAAAATCTACTATGTACAACTTGCTACTGCTTTCAAATATGCAAAAATAAATTATTCTAATTCTTCTGAACATATTTACATATTCATCATACTGAGAAAAAAAATCAGACCAAAAGGGAAAAAATTATGAGGGAAAAAAACAAGCAAACAACAACAATAGAAAAAAGATCAAAATAGTATTCTTTGATCCATATTCAATGTCCATAGTTTCCACTCTGGCTGTGGATGGCACTTTCCATCACAAGTCTATTGGAATTTACTGGAGTATTGAAGTATTGGAAACTAATGCACTTTAATCATTTCATTGTTGAAAATAGCCAAGTCCATCACAGTTGATCATTACATAATTGTTTCATTGCTGTGTGCAATGTTCTGCTTGTTTCGCTTAGCATCAGTTTACGTAGGTCTCTCCATGCCTCTCTGAAATCACCCTGATGATCTTTTCTTACTCAACAATAATATTCCATAACATTCATCTACCATAACTTATTCAGTCATTCCACAAATGATGGGCATCCATTCAATTTCCAGTTTTTTGCCCCTACAAAAAGGGCTGCTACAAACATTTTTGCACACATGGGACCTTTTTCCCTCTTTGATAAGCTCTTTGTGATACAGATCCAGTAGAGACACTGTTGAATCAAAGAGTATGTACTTTTTTATAGCCCTTTGGGCATAGTTCCAAATTGCTCTGCAGAATGGTTGGATCAATTCACAACTCCACTAACAATGCATTAGTGTTCCAGTTTTTCTACATCCTCTCCTGCAGTCATCATTATATTTTCCTGTCATCTTAACCAATCTCATAGATTTGAAATGGTCCCTCAGAGTTCTCCTAATTCACATTTCTCTAATCAAGTGATTTAGAGCATTTTTATCACATGAAATGCCTTTAATTTCTTTATCTGAAAATTGTCTGTTCATATAATTTGACCATTTATCAATTGGGGAATGACTTGTATTCTTATAATTAATATATATATATATATATATGCATATATATATATAAATTATAAATAAATAAAATAAAAATCAATCATTCAAATATTTTAGAAAGGAAGCCTTTATCAGAAACATTAGCTTTAAATTATTTTTCCCCCTCAGCTTTCTACTTCCCTTCTAATCTTTGCTGCATTTAACAGACACATTAGGAGAATCTTTAGATTTCTTTTTTCATTAATATATAATTGAATCATATACTTTAAGAAACTTGTAAAATTGAAACTTGCTCCAACATTTCTAAGTAGCTGATGTGTTGAATTGAATATTGTCCTAGGAGGAATTAAATATCTATCTAAGACTTCTTTTTGGTCCTATATGACTCTATCAAGAAGGGTTATGATCCTATACAGAAGGCTGTCTATATCAAAATCTAAGAACATATATTTGCAAGTGTATGTTATTATAAACTACACTCTTAACCAAGATAGGCTATCAAACCCTATGTACTGTATGGCTGAACTGTTTAAAAAAATGCAAACAAACAAATCAAAATCCTCTGTCCAATATTTTCTCTCCTTGACACTATATTGACTAAAATTCCATTACTTCTGTTATTCTTTTGGGCATAGAATATGGCAACAAAGAAATTAGCATTTATTAAACACTTACTCTGTGCTAGACATTGTGCTCCCAAAATGTAGATTGGGAGGTCAAGCTTAAAAAATGAGGAAGTTTAATAAAACAAAGGGGAAGTGAAGGGAATAAACATTTATATATCACTTTATGACAAATACTGTGCCAAGCATAAGGACAATATTGGGTTCCTAGTAATATTGATACATCTTGCCCATTTCAAAAAATATATTAAAAAAAAAGCAAAACACTTTATTTTTTGAAACTAACCAGTCAGTTTAATCAAGTATCTAGTCAATTAAGTCAAATAGTTTGAGAAAATGATTTTTTCCCAGCAAAGTGGCAAACCTATTGATTAATTTGACCAATCCAATCAGTCAAAACAATCATTTAGGCAGCTTCCTAGATGCAATTTCAGACTGATTGACTAAATTCCAAATCCAAGAGGAAGTATAGTGAAATGGGGTGGGAGGTGTCTTTAAATTCAATAAACCTGGGCTATGTCTCTTTAAATACTGTCTCTTACCTTAGAATAAATCATTGACTTCTTGTTTGTGTTTTCTTACCTAGAAAGAAGAATATTGGATTATAAAAGGTTCATTTCCAAATCTTAAAATGCTATAATTAACTACCATTGTATATCATTCACAAATCTTGTCTATCTATATCAATGAACAAGAGTTGTCTATGGATCTTTTGTAGAATCAGCCTTTTGAGTCAACTTCCTTTTCCCTCAGCCCAAGCCCACTTTCAAATCCCACCTACTTTTATTTTTTATCTAAAAGGAGCTGGTATTGAGAGTTAAATGGTCTCAGAGAAGCATAATAGATACAGCTTGGAAGAAATAATAAGCTATTCCTCTTATTTTTACATTAGTGGATTTTATTGACATTTTAGGAGTACAGTTCTAAGAGCAGTAGTTTGTTCTTGTTAGGATTATTTTTAAATTACTAGGATATAGATTTTTTTCCTATTTATGCTCAATTGAATATTTGTCTGTCCAAAGTTTGTCATTTTAGTGATTCTTAATTGTCCTTCTGTCAATATGAATATGGGCAAAAATGGTTTGATATTGCTCATCTATATGTAGCTATCATAATAAGAATCTTTACACACACACTCACAAACACACATAAAATAAAAGATAAAATATATTTCGGCATAGATGGCATCCTTTTGAGTATGTTGCCTACTTTTGCTTTAATAAAGAAAATGTAACCATGCAAGTTAGAATTTTAAGAATTGGAGAGAACATCAAAGATGGTGTTCAAGGCTTTCATTTTAGATAATGAAACAAATTTAGAGAGATTAACTAAATTACCTAAGGGCTCAAAGGATGTTGGTCATACAATTGCATATCTTCTGAATTTTAGGCTAGTATTTGTTCTAAATGTATTGCAGTATTTACATAAAGGTAAAGCAATGAATGATTTCTACATATTCTGTACATTCACTCCGATTCTTTTTTCCTCAGTTTTTGGAAAACATTTTAAAATTTGTTTGTCATGATTTGTCCATCAAATCATTTATTTGTTTTAGTCAAAAATAATGTTTGGTCTGGTGTAATCCATGTGATAAGACATTCAAAATGAAAATAAAAATTTAATTTCTTTAATAGTACTAACAAACTTTCATCTCCCCAAATGCCAAGATTTCATCCTCAAAATCTAAGTTCCTTCCCTTGATATCACTAGCTATTTTCTCATTCTTATTCCCTGCAATGCTATTTCTCCTATATTCTTGTCCTTCTCTTTCCATATCAATTACTGTGCCCTCCTTGAGCAGAGCCAATGTGCAGCAAAGATAGAAGCACTGGAAGTTAAAGAACATGGCTGATGAACTGGAAGGTGAGCAAATTTGAGAGGACCTCCACATGCATATTGAAGAATTCAAGTACAATGACAGTGGGTACCTAAATTCAGCTACTACATTTCATGAGAAATGAAGGAGAATGACCTGGGTGGTATTAGACAACTGCTGATGGATTCTGGTTGCTATGATCTATGTAAACAAAGTAAATCTTGAAGAAGGGAAGCTTGTTAATTAATTTGAAAGGGGAAAGGTCTTGAAGTAACATCGAGGAGCCTGGAATAGATCTAACTTCCTCAGTCTCAATGTCTCTATGGATGTGACAGAAAGAAAACTCAGTGTTGGAGAGTATGGCAAGATACACATTAATTTCTAGAGACTGTCTAATTTTCTATCACTTCAAAATGCAAGAAATGTGAAATGAAGATAACTAATAATGTTTGTTAATAACAACTATACAGAATTCAAGGAAGGACCGCTTTCCCCCCCAAGACTGGAACTAATGAGGAGATAATGATATGGAAATGTTGGGCGGTTTGATATGCAAAAGAAAGTAGAAGGGGTTTCTGAAGACCTCAATTTTCTTAGAGAAGTATGAAAGCAGAAGGAGGAAGAAGGATGTTGTTGGGAGGGAAATGCCCAAAGTGACCATTATGCTGTTTTGTCCCATCAGATAGCATTCCTTTTTCAATGAAACTTTCTTTCTGTAGCTTTTTTCCATGCCTTAAATGTGATGCTTTCTTCTCTCCACCTGAAGATTATGTGCTTCCTTCTAGACTCAACTCAAACATCCCTTCCTTCCTCATTAAGTTTTCCTTTTCCTTCCCTTTACCTTACCACCTAGGGCCTTCGCACCAGATCCATCCTTTGCATTTTCTTGTCTCATATGAGAAAATGATCAAAGACAATTTCTCTTTTGTTTATATGTTCCCCCAGTAGTGTGCCTATAAATTAGTGGCAAATTAATACACTGATTTAGGATCCCATTGATTAGAGGAAAGAGAACATATTGGAATAACTTTGATGCTGGCATGATCTTGAGGCAGTTATGTGGTGTAGTGTATAGAATATAAGACATGGAGCCAGGAAGAACTGAATTGAAATCTGGCCTGAGATACTTACTAGCTATATGGTATCACTTAAACCTGTCTGCCCTAATTGCCTCCAGTGTAAAATGGAAATCTTATTAGCCCCTATTTCTCAGAGTTGTTGTAAGGAACAAATGGAATAATATTTGCAAAGTGCTTATCTCATTGATTGGCATTTAGTAGGCTCATCCCCTTCTCCTTTCACTTTGATAAATTCTTCAGAGTTCTTAATTACCCCATGTTTATTCTGGAAACAAAGCTCAAACTTTCTTAATGTTAGTATTCTTTGGGTGAGATTGTATGGAAAAAAGTCATGATATACTAAACTCTGAAGAATTTAATTTATGGGTTACCAAAAAAAAAAAAGCAATGGGGCAAGCATATGGTGGGGGTAAAAAGCCTTCCGTATTTTCTCACTGAAGGATTGTTCACAAGTTGTGTCATAAAGGGTTTCATCAGAGAGATATATGTCCAGGAAAGGAGATAAAGCAGTCATGCAGTAAAAAGAAGTGATAACTTATGAATAGCCTGTTCTGTTCCATTGATAGCCATACAATGTCAAGAAATCTTGAGGAAAGCACCCAGCATGGTGTAGAGGATTTATGGGGGCTGAGAGGAAGAGCACATAGATAAGAGGAGGATAAAAAAGGAACAGACAAGGCATAATCTGTACTGATGGAGAGAGTATACACATCAGTGAGATCAAGGATTCATCCACTTAAACTATTCATTAGGATTTTCAAGATGCCTGCCTCACAAAGTAGTAAGATCCTTGTCATGACTATTCAATCAGAAAGAACCTGTCTTATTAAATGAGGCAGAGATGGAGAGCACTCATGTTTAGGCAAAAGCTAGAACTAGATGAATTCTAAGTTCTGAGCCCATTTGAGGTTGTGTGCATCTGTAAGTCTTATTTTTTCTGGAATTCACATTTTCCTCTTTTGAAAATCTAATTCCTTTTTTTCCCATTCTGACACTTCTCTCTTTATCTTTGATCCTCAGATTTTTTTTTTCCAAAGTCAAACCTAAAAACCTATAGAGTAATTTGATCAATCATTTAAAGACTTTAGAATCCAAAACATTCCTTTTTACTTTTATATTTTTTTTTTGTTTTATTCACAAAAGACACCACTGAGGTCCAGAAAAAGTTCAATGATTTTCCCAGAATCACTCAAGGAGTGATTCACCAACTTGCCTTGGGACACAGACCTGGGTCCCCTGACTTGATCTCCTGAACTTCCCTCACTACTCTATTTCCCATATATTTGGATGTAATTCCTCTGAATTGAAGGTTTAAAATCCATTCTTGATGTCCATGAAAGTCTTTGGTGATAAATTGAGTCACATATACCATCTCATAATGTTTGTGTTTCTCTGAAGCAGAACACAAACATCCAGTCCTTATAATGATATTTTTAAATATATATTTTTTTGATTCAAGAGAATGTTATGAAATATCAGAATAGTAGGATGAAAACTGACTAACCTATTTCCAGTTTATATTCACTTTTGGTTAGGAGATTTGTGCATTAAATTAGTTTGAATGGGTAAAGCTGCCACATCCCCTAAAATTCACACAGTTATACTTTTAACAAGCTAGCAATTGTTAATAAATGATTTTACTAGTAGCTGGACAGATACAGCACTGAATCAGTAAATATATTTTAAAAGTCCAAACACTTTCATTCTTTTTAATTCTAATGTAGGACATTTAAGTGGAAAATATCTGCGTCTAAAAGGCAAGGAGTACTAAATTGCAGATGCTCCTAATCAGTTATGTAAGGATGGGCAACACAATAAATTTTATTAGCAAAAGTGCTGTATACATACTTGGACTAAATGTTAATTCTACACCACTAGCACCCCAGTATATCTGAATTAGTTATGTAGAGTTCAACCTATGGTATCATCCATGTAGAAGTGTTCCTTCTGGGTACCTAGAAAATTTTCAAATTTATTTCCAGCAAGTAATACACATTTTATCGTATGTGGTCAATTAGATATGTCTATGAACTGTTCAGCCACAGGCAGTCTTGAATTATCATCCTTAAAGATCTCTGGTCTGTTTGCCAAGTAACACACAAAACTAAATTTAGTTTCTCTTATATTACAACAGCAATTTTTTCCCTCTTTAAACATATTAAATTGTCACAATATTTCATTGAACCCAAACAACTTATTTCACCACTTTTTTCAGCAATTCCTTTCTATGACTTGTTTTTAATTAACCTTCCTCAATGTTAGCAATAAAAATGTTTCCTACATGTAGTGAGTTATTCTGTACTCAATGAAAATCTCTGAGGATTTTGCTATAGCTTCTATCTCTTAAAAATAATTTCCACACCATAAACAATTAGGTTTTATTCCACATATCTGCAAATCTACACAGTGCTTAATGTAGAGCATTTCTCCTAGAAAAGGGGGAAAAAGATCATATCAAACAAACAATAGGTCACCTAGCAGGATTTCAAAGCTAATATCAAAGCATTTTAATAAGGGAATAAGCATGTCATTGTCCAAAACATAATGTGATATTAGAAACACTCAAGTAATATGAATATGTAAGTCCTAATCCTGTTTTTGTCTAATATTGGATATATAATAACCTTGAGTAAATTCATTGAATAAACTCTTTGAGTTCAATTTCATCTGTAAAATGAAATTATTGGATTGGGGGACCACTAAAATGCCTCCTATTTGTAAAATCCTGTGATTCTCTATTATTGCCCCTCCATTCTCATGTAAATAATAACTCTCTGTTCCATATTGACCATCAGCATATTGGAGAAAAAGTGACAATATTTGAAAAGCTGTTTACTGAAATGATATCCCTGGACATCGCATGTTGGATAATCTGTGGGTACACAATTTTCTGGTTTATGTTACCTTTGAGAGGGAACCCTGACTTTCTGGTTAGAGTTCTGACTTCAAAGGAAGGAACAATAGATACTAATCCTTCCAAACCATCTGGCCTCAGACACTTACTAGCTGTGTAATCCTGGGCAACCCATTTCACCCTGTTTATCTTAAATTCCTCATTTGTAGAATGAACTGGAGAAGGAAATGGTAAACCACTTTAGAATTTTTGTCAGGGATCTCAAAGAGTCAGACAACTGAAATGAATGTGAGACATACACATATGCAGGTGTATGATGCATACATGTATGTAAGCATACTGCATATATGTATGCCTATATAAATAATAAATCAATAAATGAATAAATAGATAATCCCAACCTAATTTGTTTCTTTCCCACCCTATTTATTTCCAAGTATTCTTGTTCAGGGATCATCCCTTTTTTGTTCCACCTCATATTTTTGAAATTTAACTCCAAAAGATTACCATCAAATATCCTAACTGCTGCTCCTAATTTCAAGCTATATCAACTATTTTGAATGAGGTTCGTGGGACTATAGATTTAGACCTGAAAGGAACCAAGATCCCCTTTTGGAGGTAATCTAGCCAAAATGTTTTTGTTCTTTTATTTTTAACTAGATGAGAAGACTGAGGCTAAATGAGTTTAATAGAGTTATTTAAAGTAAAACAATAATAAACAGAACAAGGATTGAACTGGGGGCCTTTCACTGTAGATTCAGTGCTTGTGGTCAAGTTCAAGAAGAACAACAACAACAAATGAAATAATTTTAAAAAGCTTATCATACAAAGACTAGAATTTTAAGTATTGTCCTCAGAAATTTGGAGAACTCAATGGTAGGAAACCAGCTGCTGAATAAGCAGGCTTTTATTTCTTCCATGATTAATTGCATTAGGGTCTATTTGCTTAACCTCAGATAGTCATTGACTGTACTACCAAAAACACTTTTCAAAGAAATCACCTATGTTTCTATGACTAAGTCATTGGGAAATACACACAGAACATAGAGAATACTCCCTTGGGCTGCTTAAGTTTCAAGGTTTGCTAGAATGAATTACGTTCCACAGAAGAAAAAAAAGGGTTAAGATCAGAAACACTCTCCTGAACACATCAACTATTTTACATGGAATCTCATTTGGAATCCCATATGGAAGGAAGGGACTTCAGTCCATTCCATATGTGATCAATAGTTCTTTATATCCATAGTATTATGGACGAAAGGTCTTGCAGCATTTTGTTAAAAATCATCAAAATTTTGTTTTTCTAAATACATGTAAAGATGTTTTTCAACATTCATGTTTATAAGATTCTGAGTTACAATTTTTTCTCCTTTTTTCCCCTTATTTTTCTCTCCCCACAACAGCTGAGATTACTCACTGGATGCAAATGACATTATCTATCCCAAATCTATTGGAATTGTCTTGGATTGTTATATCGTTGGGAAGGATTAGGTCCATCATAATTTGATCACTACATAAAATTGTTATTACTGTGTACAATATTCTCCTGATTCTGCTCACTTCACTCTGCATCAGTTCATTTAAGTCTGTCTAGGCTTTTCTTAAATCAGCCTGCTCATCTTTTCTTATAGAAAAATAATCTTTCATTACAGTCATATACCATAATTTACTCAACCATTCTCCAAGTGATGAACATCCACTCATCTTCCAATGCCTTGTCACTTCAAAAAGAACACAGCATCCTTTTGGAGACCTGTAAGGGTAAGCAACTCACGATCTCCTAAAGCACCCTTCTCCACTTTTGAATATTATTGATTTTTGGAAGTTGTTTCCCTTATGTGTAGACAAAAACCTGTCTCTCTATTTCTACCCCACTGTTTCTAGGCTAATATTCAATTAAAAAATTTGAAAGTCTTCATTCTAATTATATTTCCAGCTTCTTTCCTATAGGCTAGTACTTCCTTTCATCCCATCCACATTACTTTGTATCTGTTTTGTATATATCTATATTGTATTTATTGTGTTCTCTGTGAGACTAGAAGCTCCTTTAAATAAAGAATACTTTAGCTTTGTTTTCCTTTTAACCTCAGTACCTAGCACAATGCTTAGCACATAGCATGCATTAATTACTTAGTAGGTATTTGCTGATTGGTTAATTGATTATAAAAAACTAACTCACCCTTAACCTTGGCAATGAGGAATGATGTTGGCTAGGCCAGTTAATGCCAATGTCTTATCTTCCAAGTTTTATCTTCTGTAGCACAATTAATTATTGTCCCCATGTCCCCATAGCTGTCACATTTTGTGGTACAACATGGAATAGCAGATAGATAGATATAGATGATACAGATATATAAATAGATACATAAATAGATATAGATGAGATAGAGATAGATAGATAAATGATAAATAGATACTAGATGATAGATTGTAGAGAGATAGTAGATACAGAGAGATAAATGATAAATAGTAGATACATACATAGATGGGTAGATAAATGATAGATAGACAGGCAGATAGATAGATAAATAGATAGACAGATAAATGATACATAGTTGACTCAACCAGGGAGATTGATAGATAAATAGAATTTAGATAGATAGATAGATAGATAGATAGATAGATGACATATCAACCACAGTTACGTATTTGTAAAATGTGGATTGATTGAAGCATCTGATCTATCTACTTGCCAGGAATGCTATGAGTATGCCATGAGATAATATAGAGTCAAATGTTTTGCAATGTGTAAAAGGTTGAATCAATACATATTATCATTGTCCTGGTTTTCCTATAACATCTAGTGAAAATTATTTGTTGATGGCAAGATTTGTTGCATGTATGAGTTCTTCAGCTAATAAGATTTAGATGACTCAGTGAAAGTAGTCACAGCATAATTCAGAATAAATAAATCTTACAAATAAGGAAATTTTCTCTTCTCTTTCAATTGAATAATTTGCTTTAGGTGAAGTAGACGAAAATGATGAGATCACTAAATCACTGAGATGTAATGGTGCACCAAATAGATGGATGTAAATACAACAATTAAACATATACCTCAATGAAGAGATCATATAAACTCCCTTGGTGTTTAATAAACTTTGTACTCAGGGAGTTTTTCTTATGATGAATTTAATTTCTTTACAGCTATATTTCTCCTTGGTCAGACTTTTGAAGAAGAAAGAAAACATATACAAGATTATCATCTTCATGCTAGTAATTCAAACAATCTTATGGCAATTATTAAATCATATATACTAGCATTTATTTTGTTACCAATTTTAAGAAGTTGATGTTATTGATGTGTGAAACAGGAAAGTGGTGATTGCTTTCTCTTCTGATGATATCTTTAGCCAGGGTATAAAAAGACTTATCCCGATGGGTTGTTTCTTCCAAACTGGACTTCATGTTCCAGAATTCATTATGCTATGAGGAAGGAGTGGAAGAAAATCAAATGAGACCTCATCTTATAGAATATTGCATTTCTGGAAGTTTTAGTTATAGAATATACCTATTCTCTTTAGACCATGTTCACCAAATATAAAGAAGATTACCACCAAAAGCCTAGTCAACAAGTTTTAGCCACTATGATCTATTAAACAGATAAAATACAAAAGGGGACTCTCTTCAGCCAAGATATTATCCCTAGTCATTCTGATTTCAAGATTGACTCTTTACTGGCTATACCATGTTATCTCTCAATAATATTTAAGAGTATGAGGTCAGAAAGAAAGGCTGGACCTAAACAAATGCATATAGAAAAATGACCTATATAAAAGGTCAGTTTGTTAACAAAATTTATTAAATGTTTACTAGGAAATTTATACGGTGATTAGTTGGGCAAACAAATACTTGCAAAAACAGATAGTCCCTCTGTTCAAAGATTTTATATTCTAATAGTGAAGAAAACAGAACAAGCTGAAAAAAAGGGGATGGATAGGGAGGATATGATAGCACCTGGCATTGGAAAAGTTCAGATGAGTACAGTCTGCTGAGAAATAAACTGATGGCTCGGTTAGAGCAAATCCCCTAAAATGAATGTTCTGGGAGGAACTCTTCTATCAGAAAAAAAGTACCCTAAAAGCTGTAGTCACTTGTGCGGTATGGTTTTGTGAGTTCTAAGGCTGAAATGATCTATGATGAAAAGGTTTCTTGGGACATGATGAAGATTTCAGAAAAGGGCAAAATAATTAGAATGGTACTTATGGGTGAGTTCTCTGCATATATATTACAAAGTAAGGTTTCTCCAGAAAATTAAAATACAAAATGACTTAAAAAGTAAAGAAGTCAATAATTATTTTAGATTTTAACTCATACATATCTTCATGACCAACATGGTAGAGTTTTGAGAATATTGGAATTTGAATCAGAACACCTAATTTAAGTTTTATTTCTAAAACTTACTAACCATAAGATTATGGAGAGATATTTGAATATTTTGAAACCTAATGCTTGTGTCTACAAAGTAGGAATCATAACCTTTATGTTACCTATTATGCAGGGTTTTTTTTTTGTTTTTTTAGGAACATTTGTTTGCAAATTTAAAACATTTATATGTAAATATGTATTATTATCCTTTAAAGAAACCCAAGGAAGAGCACAGGAAAACACATAGACAAATTTCATGGTAGATAATTTTTGCTGTAAGTCACTTTATTGAGAAGTATGTAGTCATTGTTGCTATAATAGTAATAGTGAGGGTTCTGATTCTGTGGAGCAAAATTTACCTTAAAATCTTTTTTCTAAAACAAAGTAACATTTAGGCATGTTCTGCTATCATGAATGATATAAATATTTTTGACAGGTGGTAGAGAAAATCCATGAACTGGACCCCAAATTGAGAAGAAAGAATAAATGTTGCATCACATTTTTTAAAGAACACAGTGCTTTCAATGTTCTCTTACTCTTCACTGACATAGAGGCTCCTCTTTAACAGTAATATTTTCCTGGTGATGATAAATAGTTGTGAAAGAAGGAACACATGAATCTTGGAGAGATCAGAATTACAGATAAGCTACAGAAGAATGGAAAAGAAACATAATGAGTGCAACTCCACACTAGCCCCATTACCAATGAAAACTTGCTCAGGAGAGGTGACATAGAAGGTATCATTCAGATCACAGGGAACCTTAAAGAATGAAATAAATCTGTCAAGATTAAAAGAGTCCAAATGGGTACAGCATGACGGCTTCATTGGTACCTCGAAAACTTTAAAAGAACAAGAGTAAAGACATTATTTTGTGTGGATTCTATATCTAAGGATTATTTATGAAATTACACAGACAAGGATTGCGTGGAAAAGGGATTGGTTGTTGATAGGTAATGTATTGGTTGAGGAAATAGACACATGAATTAAATTCCTGTCTTGTCAAAGTATTTGCCAGTTTGGCCCTTCACACATCAATCTACAACAATGTTTCCAAATTATTTGTAGAATTTATAGATAAATATCATTCTATTAGATGTCTTAACAATAAAAAAATTGAGTGGAAGGATCAGTAAGTGACTCACAGGTTGTTATAATTCTATTTAAATCTACCATTATTTGTTCTCTGTTTTAAATACAAAGCCAACACATTCATAAGTAACTCATTGACTTTGGGTTATATTCATTTATGATTTTTGGATATTTTTCCCATTTACATTCATGATTAATAGAAAGACTTAGAAAACAAGGGAGAAAATGTGAGCCATCACTCATCTTTATGTATTAGAAAGTCCTTACTCATCTTGTATCTCCAAGTTGAAAATTGTAGTTTAAAAGCAGATAGTACAATTATTTCAAACTGTTTTTCAAGGAATAATGTAACTAAAAATATGAGAAAGGAAAACATCACAAAGAAGTATAGAAAATCAGGAATTTATTTCTAATAAAATATGTTTATGATTAGGAGCTATCATTAATCAATTTAAATCATGGGATGGAAAGAAAGAAGGCACTTTCCCAATCAATTCATCAATTAGCAAGCATTTTTAAAGGATTTACCAATATTAGTTGCAAAGTAAAGTGCTGAAATTGCTAAATAAATTACCAAAAATGCCTGAAAGAACATACAATTCTTTGGGGCAAATATACTGTGTACATAACAAGAGAAAAATTCAAAATAAGAGCATCTTGAAAGAGATACTGATAACTGGGGTGATTTAGAAAAAAGAGCTGTATAAGTAGTAACATGCTGATTTTTGGATGGAGTTAAGGACAGTAGGATTTTTAAGGACAGTGAGAAAAGAGAAAATCTTTTGGATGGGTAGGGCAGTCTCTGTAAAAGCATGGAGATGGGAAATGAAATATTTCATATGAAAAAACAGCAAGGAGGTCAGTTTGACAGACCCAAGATTGTGTGAAAGGGAGAAATACAAAACCCCCAAAATAGTGTGGAGATAAATTGTGAAGGGTTTTGAAAAGCTCATAAAAAGACTTGCCTTTGATCTCAAAGATAATAGGAGTCATTCCAGTGTATAAAGGAGAATAATGTTGCAGAAGTATACATTAGAAAATTCACTGTGAAGAAAAAGAAAAAGAAAGAAAATTCATTGTTTAGAGAATTCTTTGGATGAAGTAGATACCGGGAGTAAGAAAAATATTAATGTTATTGTAAAACTCTAGTTAATGAATAAAATGAGAGTACTCCAATGTCCTCATTTTATGGATTTAAAAACTGAAGTTCTAAAAGTTTTAATTGTTTCCTACAAATCTAGATAAAAGTAGAACTATGATGAGAACTCCTCTTTCCTAGAAACGCACCTTTACAGGAGAAATAGTGATCAGATTATTATTTCCCACCCAATGAAACGATATTTTCATGACTTCTCCATCATGATGCATTTGAAATGGTAACCCAAGGCAACAAGGCTCTCCATTCCATTACTAATCTCATGAACTATCTATTCCCATTCTTGACAACTTTTATTGTATTTTAATGCAAATGAGTCACTGTTCAATACTTCTGCTAACTGCATGTCTCACAGCATTACCCAGCTGACTGGGCCATTACATGAAAGATGAATTTGTATTTCAGAATACAAAATATAAACATTCCTTCAGAGGTTTGCTTTCCCTTCTAAATTAAAAATAAGTTATCATTGAAAAATGGTTTGATATTTGCTTTTAGATGCTTCCTGTTAAGGACAATTTATAAGATGGGTTATGCAGCATAATTC
Organism: Myrmecobius fasciatus; assembly: GCA_023553655.1. NCBI lineage: Eukaryota > Metazoa > Chordata > Mammalia > Dasyuromorphia > Myrmecobiidae > Myrmecobius > Myrmecobius fasciatus. The sequence continues at coordinate 326,607 of JAJPUD010001622.1, read as the reverse complement.
ACAGCATGTTCTTAAAGAATATCACAAGCAATAAATGCCGGTCTGTAAATTTACTCTTGTTTACCTGAATTCTTATTTCGGGCACCTCTAAACTATGTGACACCAAAGAAATAATTTTCTGAGCTTCAATTGCCTTATTTGAAAAACAAATTGGAGATAATAATAGCACCTTTTTCATAGGGCTATTGTTGGGATAATAGAGAACAATGACAGAACATTGTCCACTTCCTCATATGATAATAACTTTAATTTCTCTTTATGGAATAAGAGTGTTAAGACTCTATATACAATTATAATAATTTATTTAATTGTTTAAACACTTTATGTAAGCATGAAACACTTTATATATTTAGTATACTTATATTTAAATGCATACTCCAAATACCAGCTATATAAAGTGTTTTGTAAACTTAAACATAGTATAGAAATATAAGTGGATATTATCACATTGTAAAATGGATCAATGCCCTTTAACTGTTCTAATGAATGAGGAGAAATTAAAGGATGAAACAGAATAGTCATTAATATAGTCAAGAGCATTGACCATTAGCATGCCTTGAGATTACACCAAAAGGTAATTTTTATCAACCAAGATTGATATATTTAGTAGTGGTCTATGTTTTGTTTCAATTCTTACCCTTAGTCCTTGAATGGGTATGGCCTCAGAGTATCATCACAATTGTTTTAACCTTTATCTTCTCAAAGGATTCTTATGATTCTGAAGGAGAGAGTGAGATTTGCCCAGCTCTGTCTCACTCAAATCCAATTCACTCACAAGTGAAGACATCATCCTCCACTTGGAGAATGAAGGGTGAAAAACAATAACACTTTGGGATTGCTTAGCTTTCAGAGAATCACATAGAAACTAGGCTAAAGTAAATAAAACAGATTTAATGGAAGTTAAACTGGTATTATATAAACACATAAAAAACATATAATATGCTCTTAGGCTGCTGATTTTTTTTTCTTTTTAATTTTCCTGTATGCTACTGTTGTGACATTTTGGAAATTAGCTAATGTGCCATATGAACAGGGGTGATTATGTTAATTGTCAATTATGAGGTTTTATAACACAAATATTCAATTATTACTTTTATTTTATATGTGACCACCTACCACATTTTATGAAATTTTCTGCTCCAACCAATTCTTAATCTTAAAGGATCTGATTACAAATTAGAATGGAGAATAAAGAGAGTTTACAAATCTTCTATTGCAAATAGTAGTTAACAGGGGAAAAAAAAAACATAATCTGACATCAAGAGAAATAAAGTGATTTATTCAAGATCAATTAAATACTTAAGGCCAGAGGCAGGACCAAAGCTCCAATCTGCTGCTTTCCATTATGCCACATTTTTTTTTAAAATGAGGTTTCTATACTTACCTTTAGATGTTTATCTATTGCTTATTTTACTGCTTCTTAACTTTCTACCTTTTAAGTACTTTGAAACCTTTCATTGAAATAAAATCATCCAAAAATTAAGGAAAGAAAATCAAAATAATTCTGTGTATAAGAAAAGTCAAAGTGAAGTATTAAAAGATTCCTTTTAGGTAGGCAGTTAATAGCAGGTGTCAATACTGAGATTACAAGAAAAATTCTATTCTTCTGGCAAGAATGGGAAAATTAGGATGAAGAGCTTGAAAAAGAAAAGAACTCAAGACAAGCCCACACCAGTTTAAAGTTGTGTCCATTCTTCGCAGCTGTAAAGAACACAAGATAGTGAATAATATTAAGAAGGCCTAGCTAGAAGGATAGAGGGCAAACCAAATGAGGAAAGGAAATAGGAAGTCAACAGAGGAAGGGAATAAAGGAGAAATGGGTGGTTAACAAAGTCAAATCCTTGGCAATGCCAGAAAAAATAGGAATGAAAAAGGAACCATTGGATTTGGAGATAAAATCATATTAATGACCTTGAAGATTCCAATTTCAGTCCATACTAGATATAGATGGCTATATAGTTTTGTTTTTTCAATCTTAATCTCATCAACTTTTTCCCTACTATTAAAGCATTTTCTAGATGATACACTTATTTGAATTTGATCATTCATATTGATATACAAATCTCTTTTGTAAATTCCTTGACTAAAGCTTATTTGAATAAATTATTTGAGTAAACAAAAACAAATCCTGAAGTACTTCTAGGAAACACATTGCTCTGTTTTTGCAATCTCCTTTTGGAAAATAAATTTTTATTCATGCTTTTAGGTTTTTGGCTGTTGTACATCAAAGTCATTTTTCATTAAACATACCCATCTAATTGAAATTGCCCCTTAATATAAATGCCCTCTAAAATTCAACAAACTGAACTAATCACAGCTGGCAGTATATAAACATTCCATACCACCAGTTCATTCACCAACTTTTGCACTAAATTTAAGGAAAGGTATATTTTACCCTCTGTTCTCTGGGACAATATTGTTTATTGCAATAATCTGAGACCAGCCTTTCTATATTGTTTTTATGTCCATTTTTCTATTCATAGTAAATGTTATATTCACCTCTATATTTCTTGCTGTATCAGTTTAAGTTTTTCCATGCTTCTTTCAAATCCTTTCATTTGTCATTTTGAATGGCATTAAATATGTAGGTACAATAGTTGTTCAACTCTTCAGAATCTTCCTTTGAAAAGTACAGAGAAAAACATCTTTTTGGGGCCCAAGGGGAAAAATAATCTTTCCATTGAAAGAGTCCAACTCTTGATATGTTATGCAGGACAAATATAGTTTCCAGGCAACCTTTGCAGCCAGTGGTTAAACTGACTTGAGCTCTAGCTCTGGAGCAAATGATCCTGCAATTGCCTCACATTCTTTAAATTTTCAATTGGTATTTGAGGCAGCACTCCCAGATGAGCTACATGGAGAAGTCATTTTCAGTTATTCTGAAAAATAAGCAAAAAACATGCCTAAGAAATACATCTTTAAAATATTAAATATAAATATCATGGTTACCTTAGGATAAAATGGCATCGCCATCTTGTAAACTAATGTTTTTTTTTGATCTTAGAAATTGAAAATATTTACCATATTAAGAAAAAATGTGTGAGTCCTATTAACATCCACTGATGTTACTTCCCAGTATTCAACTGTGGTTACAATTGAGAACAAGGAGTCAGCTACATGATTTTTAAAAGGTTGAAAAGTATAGCAATCAGTCACCTAGATGTTTTGTCTACATGACACCAAACTACTACTTTTATTGATCTTTCTCTACTAAATACACTATGAAAAATACATTTTTATTAAGATTTTTGTTAGACAATGTTTTTACTAATACACAACTGGTAAATTTCGCCAACCAAGGGAATTAATGGCAAATCAAATCATAAAAGGGAGGTTCCTTGTATAAAAACAAAATGTGTATCTACATATATATGTAAATATTCATGTATATATGTTCACATAATCATGTGTCCACTGTTTAGATACAACCTTAATTAACTAAGGTAAAATAACAGGGAGACCTGAGAGACTGATATTAGGATGGAGCACCCAAAGGCACATAACAAAATTTATTTTAATGTTATTTTTTAAATAAAGGAACTTATTTTCATGCCAAAAAAGCACCCTCATGGTTGTTTTATCTAATGTTTTGCTGTTGTCCTGACATTCATTTATTTGCAAATTAAGGAGCATTAGTGTTAATCTAGCCCCTCCATAACTCCTTTTGTTGTATTTGTGTGAATGTGTGTGTATATATGTATATATGTGTGTATGAGAGAGAGACAGAGAGATAAACAGAGAGACAGAGAGAGCAAGAAACACACACACACACACAGAGAGAGAGAGAGAGAGAGAGAGAG
>JAJPUD010001622.1:250717-306219 GCA_023553655.1 Myrmecobius fasciatus | reverse complement strand
TATATATATATATATATATATATATATATATATATATATATATATATTAAAAGCTAGCATATAATAGGGTTTTAATAAGTGCTTGCTTATTTCAGATAAATGAATTTACTTCTCAACTGTATTTTGAGACCTGAGGAAAATTTAAATAAGCACAGAGTGTATGATTGGTGGACTAAGCCAGTGTGAACATCGACAAAGAGGAGAGAAATCTTTGAAGTTTGAGAGATAAATAATTCCATTTGCCAAGGTCATTGGGAAGAACTAAGAGAGATTATTAATAGAAATAAATTTAGAAAGTAAGGTCATATCCAAATTGAGAGATAAATTTGCTTGGTAGCTATCTTATAGACTTCCTGCAATTGTTCCAGAGCTAGTCTTTCTATGTAAAAAAAAATACCTTAACACATTATTGAAAAAAATTATCTTGATTTTTCAAATACTATCATAAATATGTATGTTAATGAAATTAATATGTATTATATATTTAATAATTATTTTTCTGCATTCAGATTTTGGAACATCTGTGAAAATAAAGAACAAAAAAGGAATAACATTCTCCAATGTATAAATTATAAAGAGCAGAGAAAAACATTTGACAGCTATAATTTGTTGCTCAGATATCTTAACAAAACTGTTTTTAGAAATTAACATATTTTTCCCAATTGGAAATATCACTTTTAGTCTCCAAAGACCTCTATTTTCAAAAATACTCATTGCTCTTGTCATGAAAAAGAATACGACTTTTAAGTTAAAACATGCTGTAAATGTCCAGAAGAACATCGAGATGAATTTGTAATTTAACCCATAAAAATTTAAACATATAATACATAACAATTACAGTGCATGTTTTACTTCCCTTAAAGAATAAGATCTTTTGTAGAAGTGAATCTGCAAATTAAAAAAAATTGTAGGGAGACTGTTCATCTTAAAAAGAAATAAATGGAGGCTTTTTGTTCATACTGAACAGTCACCTTTCAAAACTAGGTTTCTCAGTAGGAGGGTGGTACTAGGACTGATTTGTTAATTGGCAATGGAAAGCATAATTATCTGTTTCATTAGTCATAGAACAACAGCTTTCAAAGCCTTGAGAGATTGATAAACAAGTTGGTTTATAAAATCCTGAATTTTAGAGCAAGTTGGGAAGGCAGGAGGGAAATCTACTCATCAAAGACTTCATTAGAGTTTTAATTTTAATTTGTCTGGAAATATCTATTTCATTTATGAAACAAAGTCAATATATTTAGCAGCAATTCCTTGTGATCAAAGGCAAATTTGGGGGATTTTCCTAGGCCTAGCCTAGGCCAATATTTCTCTTCTGCCCAGCTAGATGTTAAAAGGTCAAATGTTTGAAATGTAGTCACTCACCAGATCTGTGACCATGGACAAATTGCCCAGTCTAAGATTCATTTTCCTGAAGTGTAATTTAAACAAAAAATATTACTAACTACCAGGCTTGTTTTAAGGGCAAAATGAGATAATCTGAATAAAAATCTTTGTAAAATACAATAAGCTATAGAAGTATTAAAATTATCATCACCTTCATTATTGTGGTCCATGATATTTATTTGGGCATGCTTTTCATGCAGCTCTGAGCAAATTCTTATATGTTGGGGAAATCTTAGCCAAATTTTAGAAACTTTATAATGTGGTCAGCTGGATACTTATAGAATTTCCTGACAGGTTTAGTCTTTAGCATATGGCCTATGCAGAATATCTAGTGAAAGAGGATATAATGTATTTTAGATAGTGTTAAATAATCACAGAAACTTGCGTGCATTAGCTTCTGTCACAATATACAGCTGTTACCTTAGGGGATGGAGAGGTTGTGAGTAACCCAGAGTTGGTTATTAAAATTTATTCCACTGAACAAAAAATATTATTTTATCTGATTACACATTTTTAGATAAATCAATATTTGAAAATACTAGGATTTTGTGAAGCTGGACTCTAGCACATTTTGAGTTAATCATATTGAAGAAAGAGTTGAAGAAATCCTAATAAAACTAAAGAATTATAATTCTCTCAACAAACTACAAAAAGTAAACTGCCTAAAACAAGATTGCACTAATTTCCCCTAGATTTTACATGTAGGTGCTAATTTAATGTAATTTATGGAGCTTATTCCTAAACCAACTAAATAATAAGGTCCTTTTCTTTGGAGGGTTTTTTTAATCTGAGGGGAAAAGAAAAACAACAAAAAACAATTCTAAGATTGTAGATTCAGGTAAACAGTATCTCTGTCAAGAATAAGAAAGAACAGCTCCCCTCAGTTTATTAAGACAAACTAGGTAACACAAAAAATGTTTATATGTGTGGGGTTTGTATGTATGCATATGTATGTGGGGGGGTGTTTGTGTGTGTTTGTATGTGTGTGGGGAGGAGTTTGGGGGAATTAACCCAAACTTATTCTCTGGGACCACTGAGTCTCCTTGTATAGGGCCATCTTACTTTGGACCCACCAGATAACTAATTTGGAGATTGCTGAATGTCAAAGTTGAAACCACAGTATTAAGAGTAATGGAATTCTGCTCAATAAGGTTTCTAATAAGTGAAATGCAATATGGGTATGCAAAGGGGAACACTCATCCCTATTTATAATTTCGATGAGAAATGAAAAGATGGATAGACCATATTTTCTCCAATAAAGTATGGAGGAGATGTCATAAAGGAACATTTAAAGAGCCTCCTGAAGGGTGCTTTCCCCCTTTCAAGAGGTAGAAGGTATAACTTCAGACTCCTAAATTAATTCAGGAGACAGGGTGGAACAAAAAGAGTCATGTGATATAGAGAAGAGTTGTTTGATTGGTAGAGTGGAAACCAGAAGAACATCCTCATCCACGACAAAGATCCAGGTTGGAATGAAGTAGTCATTTCCCTTATCAGATCATATACAGAATCTTGAGGGCAAGTGGGAGTCTTTTCGTTGAAAAAAGGAAATAAAAATCTTTCTTCTAACATAACCCAAATTAAAAGCCAATGACAACTTTGGCATTTAGGAGATAGGAGTGCAATATAACTCAATAATTACATGTTGATAACCTAAAATGATTTGTATTTTTTCTCTTTTGATATAGCAGGTAGAGATTTTTGTTTTCATATGTTTGTTGGGTATGAAAATATATCCTACCAAACAATAAACACATTTCATTTGATAATATATTATGTTTGTTTATACAAATAACTGAAATTAGTTTTGTTTTGTGACTTGTCAACTATTTTCTACATATTGAAAGATACTCTTGAGACAATAAAAATGAAGAACAACTTGCATTGGTGGAGGGAGAGTGATTTAGGGAGTTATATTTATTGGTGAAATTATAGGTCTAGACCAAAAGCAGAACAACAATAAAAAAAAACTAAATTTCTCTTAATTAATTTCTCTTGCAAACTACAAAATTCAAGATAATGTTTAAGATGAACCAATTCTGTCATTAGGAATATTAGGCTGTAGGATATTTTTGAGATGAAAAACAAGGCAGTGAGCGTGTGCTAGTTAGTGCTAAATAATCACAAATCTTGCTTCCTTTAGTTTCTATTGCAGTACATGTCAGGCAGCTTAGGGGATGGGGAGGGTGTGAGTAACCCAAAGTTAGAGTTTACCTTCTCTAGAGACTTGTTAAAAAGTCACAGGCAGAAGAGAGGAATTGGTAAAAATGAATTGTAAAATCATTTTGAGATGATAAAAATTTTATAAAGCATCAAAAAAATATATGTTGGTGAAATTTTCATTCATGAAAGCAATTTCTTGTCATGTCTAAGTGGCAGGGCCTCAGTAAGCCCACAGGGAGGTTAACTACTTAGCTTCTAAGAAGTAGAACTATATATATGACTAAAGGAACTTTAGTTTAAAAGAGGAAAATATGTGTATTGAGAGTTGTTATCCTTTTGGGTTTTCAACAATGAAATGACTATTTGCCTTTGAAATCAATATCCTATTCTGAACATTTTTATGCAGATCTCACAAAGTTTTATATATATATATATATATATTTCTGCACACAGTGAACCTCAATCAATACTAAGTGAATGACTGACAATCTCTCCAAAACATTACCTCCATTACCCCCTCCTCTTTTAGGTCTTGGCCAGGGGGGAAAAAAGAAATGACACTTTTAAATTCAATTCAAGTAACATCAAGTTCCTATAATAGATGCTAAAAGAGATCCAAAATTATGTTCAATTCACCAAGATTTAATTAAATAATTATTATATGCAAAACATTGAACCAGGTACTGGGGATTAAGAAGGAAAACAAAAGGTTCCCTATGCTTAATAAATCTTCAGTTTGACTTTGAAAAAGCCTTTCAAATTTGCCCTCTTCCTACCTTCCAAATCTTCTGACATTTTGCATCCCTTCCAAAAACTCTATAATCCAGTGACACTTGCCCTTGTTCTTAAATAAGACCTTCTATCTCCCAAAGAATACTTTCGTTGGCTCTCCCTCATTGTTTAATACTTTTAATTAGATTTATCATAAAATTTGTCTTCAATTTTGTTTTATTCTCACTTATAATATCATTGAAGTATAAGGGACTATATTTTTTCATGATTTTCTCTTAGAAGCTAGTATTTGTTGAATCAAATTAATAATATTTTATTGAAAAGAAATTTCATATGGGCATATGTGTTTTAAAGATTGGATTTGCCATGGCTTATAAATGATAGTATAAATTACCATAAATAACCAAAGTTATATGTTTGGAATCAGGGAAGATAACTATGCCTTCCAAAGGACCATCAAGATGTCCATAAAGATGTTTTTGTTTTGTTTGTTTGTTTTTTAGCCAGTGACATTATTTTTGTAAATAATTTCATGTTTCCATCATGGTAAAAAGGGAGACAACTGGGAAAATTAGGTGGCATAGTGGATAGAGCACCAGTCCTGAAGTCAGGAGGATCTTAGTTCAAATCTGGCCTCAGACACTTAACACTTTCTAGCTGTGTGACCTGGGCAAGTCACTTAACCCCAATTGCCTCAGCAAAAAAAAAAAATTAAAATGGTTTTCTATATGGTTGGAATCAGGGAAGATAACCATGCCTTCCAAAGGATCATAAATATTACCATAAAGATGTTTTTGTTTTGTTTGTTTATTTTTTATCCAGTGATGTTATTATTTTTGCAAATAATTTGGTGTTTCCATCATGGTAAAAAAGGAGACAACTCAGAATATAGGGTATTTATCAGTCATATTTTTGTCATTATTTCTTTAGTCCTTTGGTTTGTTTTCTGATGACATATAAGGCAACTATGTGTTTTCTGAATTGATATGAAATAACTGGGTTCAGGAAAGGGAGTTTAAAAAGTTTCTTTTTTCAAGTTCTCTTTCTTATCTCCTTTGGTCTTCAAACTAGAGGCTAATGATAGCCAGCTGTGCAAATAATTCTTGGAAATCCAACCCATTTGCAGACCTATGTCCCTTTTTCATTAAAAGGCAGTTCCTACTCTTCTGAAATGGGCTTTTTAACAGCTGGGTACCAGGGCCTGTAGCCTTTTTTGCCTTTGAAATAAAGGACAGATACAATGAAAACATGAGGGGAAACTCATCTTCTTGTTGTTGCCAAAGGAAAAATAATACAGAGGAGAAAATATGGAGGACACCTTAAATGAGGACTATATGTAAATTTATTTAAAACTTCAGTTTTTTTTCTTTCAATTTATCATGATAGTAGATAGGAGAAAGAAAAGAGGGAGAAGTTATAATTTCTCATAATTGAGATATGTGAAGAGCTTACTATCAGAGGGGAAGATGAACTTTATGCTTATTTCAAATAAACAAATGAGAGTTGAAGATACACAGAATTTGCTGTAGAAAAATAAAACTTTGAAGAGAAAAAAGTGAGGATGAAAGGGGAAATTATAAGGAATGATAATTTCAAGAAATGATTAATTTAGTGCAACAACATACATCCTGATACTGTATGGGGGATGAAGGTATTAAAAGGGGGGGAGGAGAAAGAAATAAATATACTTTAAATGAATCTTTACAATTGTCCCTTAGTCAATTAGATAATGGGTAAACAAATTTTAGTATATGAATATAATGCTACAATATTATATGTAAGAATCTATGAAAGGTAGAACCAAAGAATCCTGGGTAATGTGAACTGAAACAGCATGAACTAGGTAGAACCAGGAGAAAAAACATTATGTAATACCATCGACATTAAGAAGAAAAACAAAATGAAAGACGATCTGTGATAAAATGTTTTTATTATGCATTCAGAGGCACAAGGGACACAAGGTTTAGAAAAATGTGTTTGGACATTGTCACTCCGTGAATTCATTTTGTTTTCTGTGTTTATTTGTTATAAGGTTTATTTGTTTTCTCTCTGTTGGCTATGCAAAGGAGAATTGGTAAATAGTGATTTGATACAGCTGTTCCAATATACAATCCTCAGTATTCAGGGATATGAGGACAAATGCAATCTCTCAGCTCTGACAAAAAAAGTTTATCTGTGCCACACCTAGTAAAAGATATCTGATTGGGACTGAACAGATAAGCTAATATTAGCTTTACACTTTTATTTGTAATCTGCTCCTCTGCTCCCTCCAGAATACACACACCCACACACACACACACACACACACACACACAAAGTTGTAATGTTCTTCTCTTCTATAGCTGTTCAGTCTCTAAGCAATCATTCACGAGGGACCAGTTTACATCATTCTTCCAAATCTTCAGGAAACCTTTCACATATCAGCCTCCTATCTTTCTTCTCTGCATTTAGCACCTATTCTCTTCACAAATCTTTGCACTTTATTCTGTCTTGTAGTATTTTCCAGGATCTATGTCTCATTTTGAGGATTAAACAATTAAGTATAACAAAAATGCATTGTGACATCTAGGTCCAATTCTCAGTGGACACGAGGATAGATATAATACTGGTTCTACTCTTAAAAAGATTATAATGTAAGGTGGGAAGGAGAAAAGACCAATGCAGAAACAAATCTGAACCAAGAGAAAGGAAAGTATCTTTAGCAAAGAGCAGCCTGAACATTATGAGAAATTAGGGGGCAGAGAGATAATTTACTATTGAGAGAGATCACTTGTAGAATCACTAATTTCCTTTCATTTTCAATTGAATTGCTACCTTATACTTGTATACTTATATAAACAAAGAAGTGTATTTACCATGTCGGTGAATATCATCTGCCCACAGATTTATGTGTATATGTATTTTACATATTCCATATATATATCTATATATGTTATATATAGATATATAGATATATATATATACACACATTCAATGAATGAGATGATAAAAGATATGCAAATATACATTGTTTCCAAGTAACTCTAGATATGTATATACCACTGGGTAAAGGAAGGAGTAAAATTTCCAGGGTAGTAGACTGAAACTTTCTTTGTCAATGTTCACCCTAGAGAGAAAGTGTTCTATTACTAACAAATAGAAATCTAAAATCAATTTTAAGAATTGAGATATATCCATCCAGAAATGAAAATTTAAAATATACTTTTAAAATCTTGAACCATAAACAAAACTCTGATATTTATTTCAATGAACGGAAAATTAACTGAACAGTTCTTCTCCTAAATCCCCCCCTACTTTCAAATCCAATTCCCCACAGGAACAGTTTAAATTAGAACCAATACTTTATTTTATTTTCTAAAATAACAGAAAAAGAAGAACAAAGCTATAGCATCTTGTAACCTAATTTGAACCGAATAAACTTGTTATTTGTTTCAAATCTTTAATCTTGCCTTATCATTCAGTGTTCTGATGGATTTGTTATGTTATTGGTAGAGATATTCCCTGCATATGCCCAATATTAATTTCAGAGAGTCATCTTCCTAACCAAATATTTGTCTGTGTTCTTCCTTAAATCCTTTATAGGGTGTTATGTTTACCTTTTTGGTTACCATCATTTTGTCCAGAGTACGAAAAGATTTGTGTAAAGGTCATTTATACCCCTGAATTGTCTTGAATAGTGTCTTATAAACAAAACACTGATAATACTCCCTTATCTGTATAAAACAAAGTATCCTAGAAAAGTCAATAATTATTAATTGAATTTTATATTTGCAAGCAACAGTATTGTTCCTATATTTTACAGATGAGGAAATTGAGGCTTAAAGGATGTGTTATTTGTCTAAAGACAAATAGGAAGAAAATATTTAAACTCATGTCCTGTAATTCTGAATTCTATGCTGCCTCTCTTAAAAATAATAGTAACTATAGTGAAGCTGGGGGATTCAAATTTGAATACTCTCTCTGCTAACTTTAAAAGAGATAACCAAAGTAAAGGGTCATTATTGGCAAAATAATCAATTTCAAGATATCTATAATGTAAAATAGAGAATAGGCTTGGAAAATTTTCAGAATTACCTCAAATTTTCATTCAAGACTTGTTAAAATAGAAACTATCTACCTAAACCCCTAAGAGGTCAATTCTGCAAAAAATTATCTATGGCCTTCTGTGCTTTGCAGGGCTCCAGAAGGTGACAGATTTTGTCTCTGCTGCAGAGTAAGGTATTCAGCTACTAAGTTAGGTGGTCTGCAGAATATATTTTGGCTCATTAAGTATGTCTGGATCAGTTTGTTCTTCTGGAAAAGGACAGAAAATGAGGGAGAAAGTATAGCTAAGTAAAAAAAAAATGAACTAATAGAATTGACTTAACATATAACATGAGACAGATTGTGGGGCTTCTTTTATATGATAGTTTTAAAAGCTCTTCACTGTGAGCCAAACAGGGCTTTTTAAACTTTTCTACTCACAACTCCTTTTTGCCCAAGAAATTTTTACATGACACAAGTTATCTTGGTACATAAAACAGTTATACCAATAAAACATTTATTGATAATCAATCAAAATTTCACAATTACCAAATTTAATTACAAGACTTCATATGGGGTTGTAAAGCACAGTCTAAAAAGATTAGAGGAGGCTTCTTGATCTCATTGGGAAGACATGGATGATCATAATGAGAATAGACCAGTCACAATGCACAATCCAGACAAGTTCTCAATCTGTACATTGAATGCTGAATGAATAACATAAAACTCATTCTTTACAGAAAACTGAAGATAATGAAGTTGTTTTATTGAAAAGTTCTAAATTATAGCTGGATTCAAGGAGGATTATAAATAAATAATTTCTTTCTGGAAATTTTGGTTGTTTCACACAGTGCTCTCCCTTTTTTTTTTTTCATTTGACTTCAAATTTTCCCCACCACCACCCCACAACTAAATCATGGGACTAATTCTGTACCTAAAGCAGGAAAGTCAATAGGGAATGAAAAAAGTGAAGAATAATAGAGAATAAAAATTAAGAACAGAATGCTTTTTTCCCCATTTGATCCCAGTTTGACCATAAATGATTTTCTGAAGCTTTCTTCTCATATTTAAAATGTGAGTCTTAGATATTAAATCTATGCCATTATGCACCAAACCTCAGAATTACACAATATCATTATGCTCATTTTACTAATAATGAAATGAGAGTTTGGGAAATAAACTCCTTTGGGAAATAAAACCATTGGGAAAACCCATTTCCCTCCCTATTGTTATATGAATCTGTCTTTTTAGGATTTGCTTCTTCTAACAGTGGTATGAAATCAAGGAAGTTAAGGTAGTAAGGGCACTGGGTTTGAAATCAGGAAGCTTGGTTTTAAATGCAGGATTAGCCATTTTGTTCCTGTTACTTGGAAAACTAATTCTAATTGGAAAGGAATCTCTGTTAGACACGAATTACCAAAAACTAGAACAAAATTTCCTGGAAAATAAATAAAGAGAAATATCTAATGCCATAAATCAAAGCAAACTACCAATATCTAATAATAACTGAGAAAGGTCAAATTAGAGCAAAAGCAAAATAGAAAGGAAGGAGAATTTTCGGTTGAGAGAATTAGCAACTAAATAAATGATCAGGATTTATTTTCAAGGGTGGGATTGCTTTCATTTTGTATTACCAGACCTGGCACAAGACCTGGAATATGGTGGGCATGTGCCTATGGAATTGAACTAAAATCCCATCTTTTACATTTGCAGCTTGTATAAAGCCTCACCAAGATACTGAAACTCTTAGAGTTTCAAATAATTCCCTAGAAATCATTTATGAAGTTACGCATGTTGTGATCCTTGTTGGAAGAAGGAGTTCCCATAGTAAAGAAATTATGGATCTTTCATGTATTGACCTATATTGTGTGAACAATATTGATGCACCTAGAATTACAGAAACTACTGAGTACTGAGTTAGGAGAGCAATCTCTGCATCAGATTGCTCTGATAAAAGCCAAATTACTTAGATAAATATGCATTCCTCAATATAAACATGAACAAAATATATGCATTATTTTTGCCTTTGGCAATTGGGGTTAAGTGACTTGCCCAGGGTCACACAGCTAGGAAGTGTCTGAGTCCAGATTTGAATTCAGATCCTCCTGATTCCAAGGCTGTTGCTCTATCCACTGCACCAACTAGCTGCCCCAATGTATGTATTTAAAAAAAAAAAGATGTGAATTCTACCAGTAAATTTAAAAAAAAAATCATGTATATCAATAATAATCAAGAAAAAAACAAATTAAAACACCTTAGATTTATTCTTCCAGGAAATTGACAAAAGTGATAAAAATAGAAACAATCAGTTTTGGAGGGTTTGAAGAAAATTAAGCACAGATATGATCTTGGAAGATTTATGAATTGCTCCCATGATTTTGGAAAAAAATTAAAAGAAGGCAAACAACTTACTACACTATTTAAACTTTGTGAACCAATGATCACACTTTATGTACCCTATGAAGGTCAAATATAGAAAGATAGCTCCCATATGTACCTACACATTTATAGAGCACTTCGTAAAATAGTAAAATAAAAACAACAATTAAAATTAAAAAATTGAGAAAAATATGTAGGTACCTTTACTTTTGGAAATACTCAAATTGAATTAAATTGATGCAAGTCTTATTATAATGTATTTGAAGATTCTTTGGAACAGATGTAGCCTAAAGAAAGCAGAATTAAGACAATATAATGCACATGACTACAATAATGTCAAAAAAAATTAAGACATTGGAAATCAAATTAAATGTAGTGTCCAATCCTGGTTTCAAGTGACAATAAAATGCATTACTCCTATTGGTAGAAAGACAATGGTTTACAAATGTGATATGATGCAGATACCATCAGATGTAGTCATTGTCAGTTGATTTTGCTTAATTAAGGGAGATTTTCTGGCAGACACAGGTTAGTGGTGGTGATGAAAAAAAATTACTATGGAATTATGTCATTAATGAGTTAAATTAACTATTAAAATAATTCACTCAAAGTGATTCATTATTAATTGATCCATTAATTATAGTATTAAAACTATGATTTAAAAACAAAAACCTTCAACAAGTCACCATACTTTAAGAAAAGGCATGTAACTTATTAGCTTTTCATCAGTAAAAAGAAATGACTTGACATCCTCCTCCTCATCAAAGTCCCCTCAAGCTCTGTGATTAGCTTCTAATAAGTCATTTATTTGTAATATAGCAAAGGTTTGATTCATATGATTTTAGTTAATCGAAGCTGCTGCAAATTTTGCTCTATGCTAAACCTTTTGGTCTTCATTTCTCTGGCAACTGAAAGTAATGGTGGACCAAAAATATACCAATAATTATTTCTCCCATAACATTCTTTCCCCATTTTTCATTCCTAGTGCCTTTAATCCTAATGAATTACTAGGGCAGTGAAAGCTAGCGTAGATGGAAAAGATGCTAATCAGTGGGTCATTTATAACAGTTGATCTCTTGATCCAATCCAGAAATCTCTCAGATGTTAAATTTCCTTAGCTGCCATTATAGAAAAATGCCTCATTACTGAATTTTTTTACATACTTAGGGGGAAGAAAAGGGTAGATAGAAATACTCTGCCTCCTTTATTCAATTTCATGCAAATGGATGTGAATATCAATGGTAGTATTGCCATTAACTGCAAAGAACAACCAACTAATTTTTCTAGCCCTCCTTTCATAATGCAAAGTAAAAGGAATCTGTCCCTTGAAAGTCTTCCCATGAGATGAAATGTCCTAACACAAATATGACATCTCATCCTAAGTCAGTAAAAACCTATCATCTGTGGATGCAATTAGCTTTCCGATAGCTGGAAGCCAGCAGTGAATAACAAAAACATTTATGTGTATTTATCTTTACCATGTTGTGATAAAATCTATGTCCTCTATGTGATTCATTTACTTAATGAAGCAGAAACTGTTTTTAGTTTTTTTTTTTTTTTTTAGTTTTCTCTCCCACCCTTTCCTTCAACCTTTATTCCCTACCACTGGCCAATTTTCTGTTACAGTAAAATTCTGTACAGTATTATGAATCTTATCTCCATATCTCATCTTTCCAATTGATATCATTGGAAAGAATTCAACATCTTATAATTTTACCCTCCATTGGACTAGAATAATTTCTGCATTTAGTTTATTCTAAGCCATTATCAGGACTGTGTTTTCTCTTAGTATTTAGTTCCAATACAATCTGCTGTCAAACATGTTAAAAACAAATAAATAAAACAGGTCAGACCAATCAATGGCAAAGAATATAGATGTGTCCTTCTGATTCATTTGAAAATTAAACAGCTAATTATGCTTAGGGGCTTAGGCATATGTGGAACATTCTATTGTGTCACAAAGCAATACTAGAAGCAAAAATCTATACAGAGGCACATGGAAGGAGACATGCCCCTTCCTGAAAATAAAAGGGTAAGGTAACCAAGCTACCCCCCCATAAATTCTCGACTGCAGAAAATAAAATTAAGGGGAGGGAAAAATCAACCCAAAATTGCTGTTTGGTCCTGGGGAAAAAAGAGGTACAATCTCATTGAGGGCATAAGTGTCTCATGTAGGAAGAACTATAATATACTACTACTACTAATAATAATAATAATAGTACAATTTAGGATTATAAAAATAGCATAATGGGCCATTGGGTAAATGAGAATTATAGCCTCTTGTTTTCAAAATGCTTTGATAAATGTTAACTGTTTGACTATGAACAAGATAGAACAAATCTCTATTTTATAGATAAAGATCACAAAGCTCAGTTTAATAGATTTACAATGTTACTGGTAATTGGTAGGGTCTTCAGTTTGGATTAAAATACAGGGAATATGTCTATAAGTTCAGGGTTCTTTCCAAAAATTACACTACCTTGTTAGTGTTTGCAAGAATAGATCTAGACTTCAATAGCCTCCCTCTCTGCTCATAGAATATATCCTATATCTTTCATCTGAAATTCAACTCCTTCTCCATTCTGTCTCCTGCCTAACTTTCTAATCATATTTCCCATTGCTTCCTCAAGTGAATTCTCTATTGTAGCCAAACTCACTTGAGTTTTGCTGTCTGCGTTTGCTTACTGTTTCTTCCAAACTTCCCCATCTTTACTGTTCATTTGTTTAGTCATGGTCAATTCTTTGTGACTCCATTTGCGATTTTCTAGGCAAAGATATTAGAGTAGTTTGTCATTTCTTTCATCAGGTTCACTTTACAGATGAGAAACAGAGGCAAAAAAAATTGTGATTTGCCCATGATCATAGATCATGAGCCCAGATTTTAATTCATGTCCTTCTGACTTCAACTATTATTAAGATGCTTGAGATGCCTGATCAAGGGGAATTTTTTATCTATGAAGTTTTCTCTCCTTAGAATTCAATTATCACCTTTACTACTCTGACCTTTATTATGCAGCGTTATTATTGTTACTATTTTATAGGGTATTAGTAGGAAATCATAATAATGCCACATAATAAAAGCACCAAGGATGAAGTAGGCCTGAGTCAGGAGACCTGAATTCAAATCTAACCTCAGACACTTATTAGCTTTGTGACCTTGGGCAAGTCACTTAATCTTATTTGCCTCAGTTTCCTCATTTATAAAATGAGCTACAGAAAGAAATTAAATGGCAGAAAGTTAAATTAAATGGAAGAAAGCCACAAGTGAGGTAAAGAAGAGTCAGAAATGATGGATGAAATGAATGAAATGGACTATTTTAATGTATTTGGATTATATGCAGATATGTTTATGTTTATATAATTATATATTCAATATTATGTTTAGAATGTTATAAATAATTTGTGGCAGAAAATTATACACATGTTATATGTGCATGTGTATATGCATGTATGCTTCTGTGTATAGAATCATACCTTCATTCTTTACTTTCCTAACACAGCACCTTGCAGATGGTAGTTGTTAAAGTAAATTCACCATCTGTCCCCCTAAACTAGATCTTTCTTAATAACTTCTGAAATCCTCTGTAGTAGATATGAACTCATTTCTCATTGACAAAAATTACATGGATTATAATGCCAAAAATTGGATATTTTTGTTTTTAGGTGGAAGACAAAAGAGAAATCATATAGATCAATAACATCTCACTGTTCCTGAACTGAAAGAATAATTACAAAATGCTGGTGATTTCAAAATTGAACAAATATACTTTGAAAGTGATGATGAAATGAAATAAACTAATTTTATATATTATGATTATATGCAGATATATTTATGTTCATAAAATATTTTATATCCAATATTACATTCAGAATGCTGTATAGTATTTTGTTGTATAATTTTGTTAGCCTCCAAAAAGCTGCATCAGAACTCCATGAGGCAATGGCACTGAGCGATAAGTATTTTATCATTGACTTGTGACATCTGGAGAGATTTTGTTCACTGCCCCAATACTCTGAGGAGGAAAAGGAGGTTATGAGAAAATTAAATTATAGTTTCCTTGGGTCTAGAAGGGGCTCATACTTATTTGTGTTAAGGAAAAGAAAGCATTGTTTTTATTTGATCCCCTTTTGTTGTTTTTGACATTTAAAAAAATCTGACATTGTTTTTCAACTTAGAACTTTTACATAGTCTAAATAGAAAGTGTTATATTGATGTGGTTTTGAACAGTGTTTTTTCAAAGATTATTACATCCCCAAAATTCACACTGGACCTGACAAACTAAAAAGGGTTTCCAAATAGAGAATTTTCCGAATCTCAGTTTTACTCATGTTAATTTGATCACCTATGCAATAGAAGCCTTCTTTGGCTCTTCTCTCCCCTTCTTCCTCCACATGCAGACATTTACAAAAATGTACCATTTTGACATATGCAGCATCAATGAACTCATTTCCTTCTCATCACTTCAACTCCACCACTCCCTAGTATATACAAAGATTGTTGTTCAGCCCAAACCTTCTTAGAGTTAAACATCTTAAGCTGGAGTAGGGGTAACTAACTGGGGGAGAGGGGGTCACAAAAAATTTGACAACAGTAAAAGCCATCAAATATTCCACCAATAATTAATTTTTATGTAGAAATAAACAAACATATCTGTCTCATTAGTATGCAAGTTTGCTTTCATCTTTAATAAATGGTAAAATTATAATAGTACTTTTCATCAAAAAAGTAGTATCCCTGGGAATTAGCTGCTTAGGAGAAATGGAGGAACAAATATTTATTCATCTCTCCTCAGCCCCTGTATCCCCTCCAATTTCAGAGTCCAATAAATCTGTTTCTTTGTTGTTTCCAGTCCATTTCAGAATGGGTTGAAATAACCTGGTGAGGATATTTCCCTGCATGCCCCATTTAATCTCTTAATCTGCTATCAATCCAAGGGGACTTTTTGCATCAGACATACTGGGTAAATCCTGAAAAGATGGGGAAAGAAGAGGAAGGTAACAGAGGAAAGACCTGTCATTCTTGATATAAGCTATACAGTGGTGGATTTCAATTAATCAGTTAGCAATCCACACTCATTTGTTATGTACTTATTGTATTCCAGATCCTGTCCTAAGTATGAGGAATACAAAGAAGGGCAAAAACATTCCCTGACTAAAAGAAGTTCACATTAAAATGGGGGAGATAACTTTCAAATAGCAATGGACAAGAATATAGAATATGTAATAGGGATCATCTCAGAGTAAAGATACCAACATTAAGGAAAGTGGCATTTAGTGGTTTTTTGAAGAAAAACAAGGAAAGCAGAAATCAGAATTAAAGATTAGGACCAATCTAGGCATGAAGGGGAAAAAAGAGAAAATATATTTATCTGGAAGGGGATATGTCTTCTTCAAGACCAGTGAGCAACAAAGCCAATGGCGATGGATGGTCAGGTTATGTGGGGGGACATAAAGTGTGAAAAGATTGGGAAGAAAAAAAGAGCACATGTTGGGATTGGCCATAAAAGCCAAAGGGAAGACTGATTTTTAATTCTGGAGGTAAGAGAGAGACCTTGGAGTTTTATTGAATGGAAGAATAGAAGGGAAATAAAATGTTCAGACTTGGGCTTCAGAAAGATCAACTTGACAGATAACTGAAAGATAAATAGGAATCTCAAGAAATTTGAGGGAGACTATAACCAGAAGGCTTTTTTTAAAGCATTTTATTGAAGATTTTTAATTGCAAAACATATATATGGCTAATTCTTCAACAATGATCCTTACAAAGTTTTCTATTACAAATTTTCCCCCCTAGTCCCCACCCTGCCCCTAATGGCAGGAAGTCCACTACATGTTAGTAACCAGAAGACTTTTAAAAATTGCCCAAACATGAAGTGAGAAGGGTATATTGTACAATGTGACAAGGAGAGAGAAGAGCACTTAGAGGAGAGAAGCTAAAAGGGTAGATTTGGCACACCTTGGTGATGAATTGGTTTCATGAAAGGATTTAGCTCAATCTGAGAGAGAACTTGTTGTTTTTGAAAAAAAATAAGAAAACATGGCACAATGAAAATGGTCCCGGCATTGAACCTAAGTTCAAAATTCATCCCTGAAGCTTAGTCCCTGTGCAGCCTTGGAAAAGTGACTTAAAATTGCTGGGTCTCTGTTCCTCAACTAAAGTGGGACCAGAGGCTTTGCACTTCCATTTCTGCTTTATGGCCATGATAATGGGATCCACCACAAGGATTGGTTAGTTGTCATTTTTTTTCTCAAAAAGGATCAAAATGGCATAATTATGTTGGGGCCAAATAACCATCTCTCCTACTGTGATTGATCAGACCAGTACGGATTTGGAATACTCTACCATAGGTCAGGTACAAATAATCCACATGGTGATATCCCTGACTATATGCATCTCACATTAATTTTGAGCTACTGCATTCCTGCTGTATATTGAACATTGAACATAGCATCTTTGGGGATGTGGGGACACCATTCTGGGAGGTCCTGGGCCAGTGTCTCCTATGTTACAGTCAATTCCACAGTTCTTCAGAGAGAACTGAGAGTGGTCCTTGTATTCTTCTGACTTCTATGTAAATACTTGCCGTGTACAAGTTCACTGTAAAACAGGGTGGTAGGCAGACTTATGTGTCAATGAATGTTGACCAATTCATTGAAACCCACCATTGTTTTGCCTATAACCCAGAACTTCAGATCTTTACTCTATTTCTTTCCCCTATCTTTTCCCTATCTCTTCAGACATATCACATGTGAACAATGTGATCAGCCCAACAGAGCTGTGATCTCGGGCACATAGATGCATCAATTTATATTAAGAACATATTTCAGTGAATGGTACCTTATCTTGCCAGATGAGCTTCAGAATCTAAGACAATTCAAAATCAATTCAATTGCTTAGCATGGCACTGGTATACTCTCTAGATTTCACAGAAATATCCCATTAGGGTCAGCTCTATGAACCTTTACTTTGGTAGGTAGTTTAACGTCTTTTTTTTCTCCCACAATTTCCTTCAGAGCACTTCAAACAGTGAACCAGTTCTGGCAATGTATACATCAATCTCATAATCTATATTATATCCCTGTAAAGTATACTGTCAAGGTAAGTGGATTTATCCACAACATTCAGTATTTCTCCATTTTCTGTTATCAGTGGTTCCAAATATGGATACTGTAGTGCTGATCGATGAAAAACTTGTATTTTTTTAGTGCTAATTATTAGACCAAAATTAGTATAAGCAGTTGATAATTGATCCATACTTTGTAACTTTTCATACTCAGAAGTTTCATTGAATGCACAATTAGCTGTGAAGAAAAGAAGTGGGACTAAAAGTATCTCCTCTCCATTTTAGTTTTATAACTATGAGAGTGGGATTCACCATTTGAAGGCTGGGTGTCTTTGGGTCTGTTGTAGAGGGAAATTCATGCTTTAGGAACAGGTGAAATTAGTTCATTCTGTATGAACGTGTGATTTAATGAAGATGAACACACTATTTTAGGAAGCATGACCTGATAATGGCCTACAGGGTTTATTGAGGAAAAAAGAGCAGATTAAAAACAGAGACACTACTCACAAGACTGTTGCACTAATCCAAGTGTGGCATAATAAGAGCCTGAATTGAAGGTGGTAGCAATAAAATGGAAAGGGATGAACAAATCTGGGAAACATTTCAAAGGCAGAAATTATGACTGGTTGTAGATGATGAAGCGAAGGGAAAAGTTAAAAATGACACAGATTTCTGGCTAGTATGTAAGAGCAGTGACAGAAATGGAGTACTTATATGGGAAAAAGATTTGATTGATCAAGACAAGATGAAAAGCTTGGTCTATGACATTGTTAGAAGCCTTTTTACTTAGCTATTCTTGGCATTATCATTAATACTGACAGCAAGTCACTATTGTGTCATAAAAAAGAAGAATTCAAAAGAATAACTTAGATTCCTCCAGAAAAATAAGTAGATACTAAATCAAGTCAGGTCAACAAACATTTATTAAGCACCTACTAAGTGTCAGAAAATGTGCTAAAGCCTGGGAATATAAAAAAGCCCTGTACTCAAAGACTACATAGTCCAATGGATGAAAAAACACATAAACAATCATGTAGAAACCAGAAATATACAGAATAAATGCCAAGAAGGAGTTGTCTTGAGTGAGGGAATGATTCATCCTTAACGGGGGAATTCTCCCTTAATTAAAACATGGCTTGTATTGGTAAAAGAAATTGTATATTTTCTTTTTATTCTACAGCCCATCACATGATCTATCATGACTGCTGAAATTATCATACGACAAAGATAGAGTTTGAATTTCTTTTAGAGCCATTATTATCATCATCTTTGAGGACATTTATTTAACACTATGCTTTGCAAAGTACATTATGCTAATATTTTGCCCATTTTTTGGTAAGTGAAGGTAAGAGTGGTTAAGGTACTTCTGGATATCACAGTGTTTTGAGGCAGAATTAGAATCTCTTCCCAATTCACTGTCTGATGTTGTTTATACCATGCCAGGGGACAGCTGGATGGCACAGTAGGTAAAGTGCTGAGCCTAAGGTTAGGAACATCAACTAGATGGATGATCCTAGGCAAGTCACTTAATTTCTGTTTTCCTTAGTTTCTTCATCTGTGCAATGGGATAATAATAGCACCTACCTTCAGCATTGTTGTGAAGATCAAGTAAGATAATAATTGTAAAGTACTTAGCACAGTGCCTGCCATATAATAATTGCTGTATAAAAGTTAGTTATAATTATGCTAGCTACTTTTGTGATCTCTCATCTAAAGATAACATTTGAAAAAAAAGATCATGTTTGAAGCCCTGAGCATACTGGAATAAGTTCCTTAGAAATAGAACAGATGACTAGAAAGAAAACATGGCATATATACTGGAGAAGTCAAAAAAGGAAACAATAGAAATTAGAGGCAGACACTCCAGAAAGAATAGAGATTCAGGCTACAGCAAGACTGAAGGGATGAGAAGTGAGAAAAAGTCAGAGCACAGAAAGCAGCATGGTGAAAAAAAAAATCCACGTGCTGGATTTGGAACCAAAAGGCTTGGGTTAAAAACTTGACTCTGCCAATGACAACATTAAATGATTTGGGGCTCAGTTTCTCCATTCAAAGAAAATAACTATGTCTGGAACTGCAAAGAGAATGAGAAATAAAATATTTCCATATGCCAGAATACAAATAATTCTCTATATGGCAGATGTTTACTGGAAGCTGAACTTGTGACTTCTGGGGTGGGAAGTTTCACTTTTTCTCTCTTAGTTTAAGCTAAGATGCTATCTCAATCCCTCTGGAAGAACTAAATCAGTCTTGTGTATTTTTTGACATATTGTCATCTGTATTATTTCTCTAGTATTTTTTTTTCCAATTGTGTGCTTGGATACATGAATTTGTTCATCATTTTCTATTACTGATTTTTTTTTTGTGTAATCAGCATTGCTAAGTGCTATCCTTGCCTTCATATTGAGCAAGGAGAGCGACTTTTGGCTCTCAACTTCATTTCCCTAGTTTTGACTGATATTTCTGGTGTTAGCAGTTAATTCTAACTGGAAACTATCTAGAAGAATACCCAGACTCAAGTTCAGTCCTCCGGCTTGTGGAGCCTTTTGTAAGGCAAAGGGGAATTAGTTAAATTGCTTTTAAGGGTCCTTGAAGCTTTAAATCTATACACCTGTAGTATAATTAGTAGCTCAGTCTTCATGGATAAAAGAACATTTTCTGCATGGAAATGGACATTAAGTTTGGGAAAATAGGAAACAAAATCAGGTGTTTGGAGGCAGTCATATTATGCCTTTTTTATAGAGTTTGCTAGAAAAATGAACAAAGGACAATAGTAGCTTGAAGGATTAAGAGAGTCAAAATGAAGATTTATTTATTAGTGTTTGTTTACTTTAGAAAATAGTGATGAGCTAAAGGTACTTCTAGTAAGAGGGGAAAAGAATCCATAACAGGCGATGTGGTGTTAGCCAAAGCCTGTGTTGTGGAAATTTATTATTAAAAGAAGAATTTATTCCTTAAGAACAAATGCCATCCCAAGACACCTAAAGGTACATCTATTTACCAAAAAAAATGTTTTAGGCCATTCCCCCCAAAAAACTATCAGTGTGTTGACTATGCAATTGTACAAGTGTCTTTTGGGAAAAAAAGCTTATTATCACTCCTATGGAGGGCAATGTTTCTTTCACCAGAGATTGAGAAAGAAAGGAAAAAAGACATTTTCATTTAGAAAGAAACTATCTTGGATAAAACCATAGAACCAGATCTTTCATGCTTAAGGCAAAGGAAAGCCACCCATAGTTCCAGAGAAGGGGAGAGCCTATCTGAATAGTCCATTCAATTATTTCAGTCACACAAATAAGCAAATTGAATCTCTTCAGTAATATAGAAATCAGACATCATATGTGGTGGTGGTATTGAGAACCAATAGGGGATAAACAATTTTATTAGCAAACAGTCAATTAAGCAAGATGGACAGAGACAGTGTTGGTTTTTTGTTATGCTTTAAATTCAATTTAATTCAATTTGACAAACATTTAAGATCACACTATGAGGAAAACATTGTAGATACTATGGATGCAAAAATAGATAAGAAACAGTCTTCAGAGATATAACAAACAAAACTACTGTATCTGTGTATATGTATGGCGGAGAAGGAGGAGGTAGGGATGAAATAAACACAAATGAAGAGGGCAGAATGAGGGGAATAAAAATATGAGGTACTGAAAAAGGATGTAATCATTTTCTTCTAGGAATAAGGCCAAAGGGAGTACTTCTGGAGGTAGTACTCCCATTTTGACCCTAGAAAGAAAAGAGAAATTTGTATAGGAACAGCTTGGAGTTAAAGAAGAAGAATATATTTTAGCAAAGAAGGATGGCTTGAATAATGGCAGGAAGGTATGTAGGTTGGGTTTGAATTATAGAGGGCCTGAAATAACAAGATAATAAATTTATACTTTATTTAGTGAGCAATAGTAGACAAATGAAGGTTTCTCACTTAAGTACTAATGAGAAAAGTGCATTTGGAAAATTACTTTGTCAATGATATAAAGATTCGCCTGGACAAGGGGAGGATTTGGAAGAATGAAGATAGGTTAGCAGAATATTATCAGAATAGAGATGCAAATTCATTTCATTTGACATGGATTAAATCCCTGCTTTATGGAAAGCACAGGATCAAGTACAACAAATAAAGTGTGAAAAAGAAAACAGTTGTCCTGGAAAGATTTACTTTTTACTTGGTGTAAAGGAAGGGAATGATGTGAGAGATATCACAGAGTTAGAATTAATAGAACTTGATCACTGCAAAGACAGGTCAGATTTTTTCCCACCTCCTACTCTTTACTCTGAATTAAATTTCTAGAAAAATGTGTCTACAGCATTGCTATAAGAAAAAAAGAGATGGATATGAGAAGGTACAAGCATCAGGACACAATGGAAAAGAGAATTGGATTTGGAAGAAGGGGAACCTAGTTTCGGCTCCATTTGTTACCTTAACCAAATCATCAAACCTGACTATAAATTTACTAATCTGTAAAGTGAGGAGATAGATTAGATTGCCTAAAAGGTCTCTTCCAGCTCCAAACCTATGAATCTATGGGAAAAACAGGGAAACACTGGAAATCTTATATGAACTGATTCTAAGTAAAGCAATCAGAATGGAAAAAAAAAGATATCCAGGATGATGACAATGCAAATGGAAAGAACAACAAAATAATCAGAAACAATTGTGGGGAAATGCAATGATCAGGCATAGCTTACAGACAAATGAGAAGGCATCCTCTCTCTTCCACTAGAGGAAGCGCTTATGGATGTGAAACATTAGATTTAATTTTAGATTTTAATATGCTGGTGAGTTGATCACTTTGTTTTTTGGGGGATGGATTTAATTCTTGACTTTCTGGGGTCTGATATCATTCTGAGTGGCAAATGTATTTAATATGTTAAAAAACAAAAGACAGTGCTAAATTTATATGAAAGAAAAAAAGGTGTCTATAATTTATGCCATTGCTTCTGTGTATCTTTGGTCCCTTCAATGATTCACGTAATCTCACACATACTAGTTTGCTGAAATTGCTGTCACAAAATTCACCAATGAAGCCTAAATCATAAAAACAAATGTATTTTAGTTATCATTTTTCTTGGGCTCTTTGCAACAATTTATGCTGTTTATCAGTTATATCTTTCTCTATTTGATACTCTCTCTTTCCTTGTCTGCAGACCTACCTCATTATTTTTATCTCCTTTCTACCTTTTCATCAGATCATTATAGTCTTTACTAACTAAAGTCGATGTTTTCTAAAGCTTTGTGATCAGTTGTCTTTTCTCAAATGTATTTATATTTTCTCTTTACAATACCATTAAATTCCAAAGTATCACTTTTCACTCCTATGTAAATGACCACCTAAATTTATATTTCTAATAGAAACTTCTGACTTTTAATTATTCTTCAGTGGCTTCCCTACATGATATTTGTACCCCTTTGTCATAATTAAAATTCAACATGTACAAGACCAAGTCACACTTTGGTTGTCTTGTTGATCTGTCACTAAAAAAGTATCCTCCAGAAATCCCAATGAGGTTTATAAAGACTATTAACTGTACAATTATCACTCTTTGTAAAATAGTAATGAATTCAGGCTAATTGGAAGATGAAACTATAAATAAGGTTAGCTGGAACTGGTAAGATTAAAATCCACTTTCACCTATATAGTCTTTATATCAAATAATTTTAAATAGTATACCTATGCTTAACAAGACTCTGAGTCCTCTGCTTCATGGACCCTAAAACCCAGACCCATCATTTCATTCTATTATGCTTTTCTTGGGCATTCAAATAATCAGAGACTCTCTGAGTGCGATTATATAATAAAACCCACACGAGAGGAACAATCTTCACTAAAGCATTGCTATTAAGAATTCATATAAACTCTCCTTGAAATCCATCATTGAAGTTGCCTGTGATGGTCGTGTATTCCATTTCAGAGTAATTTTAATTGTTATTAAATCTTTTTTCCTTACATCAAGCCTAAATCTTCTCATTTATAATTTCTTCCAACCTCTTCTAGTTCTCTGGGACCAAACAGAACAAACCTAATATCTTCTTTCTGTCAAAGTCCCTTAAATATTTGAAAAATTACAATAAGTATTGTTCTCTCCTACTTATATTACATATGTCAAGAGTCATATTAATTAGGCTAAATATTTCCAGACTCTTCAACTAGTCCTCAGAAAAGCAAGTATTCAAAATCTTTTAATCATTCTCTTTACTCTTCTCTGGATAATCTCCAGTTTTTCTGTCTATTCTAAAATATGTGGCTGAAAAAAAATTATCTGGAACCATTTTCCCACAAGCATCTAAGTCATAAACACAATTTTGAACCCAAATACAACTTTCTCTTATTAAATTTACCCATCATTTTATCCTAACACATCATTTTGCCTCTTGTTTATGCCATGTACGTCTTAGCTTAATGTCCTTTCCATATTTGATCAGTATGCCATTTTTACCTTTATCCCAATCAGTGATAAACCTACTAATTGATATGGGACCAACAAAAGATTGCTGTAGCATTAAAATGGAGCCTTCCCTTCTGTGAACTGTTTTCTTTTTCCAATTCACCAGTCCTATTTTCCAGTTTTTGATATTTCTGTTGCCCTGATCTCAATTTATTTCCCCATTCTTCTTCTAGCTCTCTTTTGAGATTCTTAATGCAATCATCCAGGTAAGCCTTCTGAAAGGGAGACCAACTTAAGTCTGCCTTTGTGGCTTCATCTGGGACTGTTTTCATGTCAGGATCTGGGGACTGTTCTATTTTTTCTCAGTAAAAGCTTTCTATGATGAGAGCTCTCTTCTGCTTCTTGCTCATGATTTAAAGTTGGGATATTGGTCAAAAGCAGAGAAAACTGCAATGATTTGTATTTGCCCTGGGGCAGTTTGCCCTGTTGACTTCCGGTCTGAGGCTGGTGGGGCTAGATTCGCACTAGGACCACGTTTTCAGCTGCTCTCGATCCACCCTTTACCAAAGGCAGATCTGCCAAAGCACCTGCCTGCAAGCAGAGCAAAGTGGCCCGAGGCGTCTCCCAGGGGCTTCCTGGGTGCCTAAAATCCACTCTTCTATTGCAGCCCTGACTTCCGCCACAGCTGGAGTCTGATCTCGACCAGAGGCCGATTTCCCCTGAGGCTAACATTCTCTGGAGTTCTTTCAAGGTAGATTTTTGATAGAAGTGCGTTGTAGTCCAAATGTTTGGTGGAGCCCTCACTCAAAAACCAGTTCGAAGGCTCACTTTGTCTGGGTCTGAGGGAAGGTCCCAAGGAGTTCACAGAGAAAGCTGTCTGCAGTTCGCCATCTTCGGAGCCTTCCCTTCTTATTAAATTAATTCATTAAAGATATTCTTCATCTAGTTCTTTGCTTTTCTCAATCTTGACATTAATCTGAGATTTTAATTTGCATTGTTTCTATTCTCTTTGCACTGGAAATCCCCTGCTCTCTTTCCTTCTCTGTTCAAAGAAAAATAAAGTTTCCCCCCCTTAAATCTAATCAATTCTGTCAGCTTCATTTTCCCTCAAATTAGCACAAGATCCAATATAATATTCTCATGCAGGAATCATACTCTTTATCCTTTTCAACGATCGAGGGGGTGGAATTTTGTGTCATGCTTTTCTTCTTTCCCATTTCATTTCCCCCTCTTTTTTCCTTTATTTACTTCTTTGAATCTACCCTTCTTTTAGCCATTCTAGTGATACTGATAAACCTGACTTGATATTGTCTGAAATTAAGACTGATTCTGCATGATTTTTTTTATTCCTGCTTGTTACAATTGATTGATTTTGTACTGCAACTGTTTTTGTCCTGGAGTTGTTCATGAATTTCTATATCTAAACTCAGTTCAGAATTCAGCTGGCCTACAGTGGGTTAAGTTCCCAAATCCAGTTCTCGTGCTAATCACTAATCTATTCTTAACTCAAGGAAATCAGTTGAACTTGAGGTTTGCCTGTAAATACCAGAGTGTGGGGTCTAATATCTTTATACCAACAAGCTATCTTTCAAGGATATCTGGTTTACTGTCCAAATGTCTGCTCAAAAACAACAAACACTTCTTCATCATGGGGAAAGAAGAGTGACTGTTGCTGACCCCCATTATCAAATTTCCAAGAACCATATTGTTCTCCATGTCCTAATAATGTCACTTATCACCTATCTTGTTCTGTTCTTTGTTCTGTACTCCCCCCAAACTACAAAGAAAATATTCTTTATTATTTGTGCTCTCTGCTTCATGGGGAAGCTGAGAGCCTAATTATTGATAAATTCACACTTTACCATTAAATTGATTGTGCTCAGAACTTTGTGGCTCAATTAACCTTATTTTCAGCTGTTATATGGTACAATTTCTGGCTTTAAAAACAAAAAAAAATTTGGCTCTTGGAATATATACTGCCTTTCTATTGATTATATTTCTTGTAAAAGGCAAAACAGATTTATGCTACTGAGGACCAAAGCATTGTACATGCTTTCTACTTAATGTTGAGCCATTTGAAATATACCCAATACCACAGTGAGCCTGACAGATGAAATGTAGGCTTCCTTTGGACCCTGATCATTGTTCCTATTTTTAGTAAATAGGATTTAAGCACCTGCTTCATCCCTTCATAATTTCCACATCTGTGAAAGGCTCTTTTGGTGCTTTGTCATTTGCTAAGAGGCCCTAGTGAGAATCTTTGATGGAGTCATTTGTCATTGTTACACCTGGAACAGAATTTTCAACTTACTGTTTCTGAGCTAAAACTCACACACAATGCTGCTTTGGGTTCAATGAGTTTTTGTAGGGCTCCAACAAAACATACTTTGTCGAGTTAGTGCAATTCACACTGAAGACATGCACCACAAACTTCCCAATAAAGCCTAGAGCTGTCCTCCTTGAGTGGATAATGAAGACATATCCCTCTTCTCAAGCCAGCCTGACTGGGGCTCTTAGCTACTTCTCCAGTGGGTGAAGTATAGTGGTTAATCTTCAGTCATCCTCACTATTTCAAAATTGAAATGGAAAAATACATTCATTATGGCTCGGACTGATAATACTATTGCTCATGTATTTCTTCTGCTTGAAAATAAAGTCTCTCTCTTAGTATAATTGACTTTGTCTTCATTTCCTCAGCTCCTCCAGGGGCTGGTTTGTACACCTTGAAAGCTTGCCTTTGGGCTACAAGGCATGGATATATTTACGATGCCATTTTCACCAGAGATTTTCTTACATCTCTAATTTTATAAATATTTTATGATGCTAGGTGCTTTTGGAATAATTATGCCTTTAGACAGAAAACTTTTTTCCCAAATAAAAAGCCAGTGGGTGTGGCTGATATGTCAGAATTAGCCCCTGAAAAAGGTGATTTTAAGAAAATCCTTGATAAATAACTAACTTTCTCTGCAGCATTTTTATCTTTGTCTAAGATGTTTATGTCTTTCTTATCACATTTTTGGAAATCTATAGTCACATTTAATTATAAGATAAATTGCAATGACATTTTTTTTGCTTTTTTTTGGCTTTTTTGCTGAGGCAATTGAGGTTGAGTGACTTGCCCAAGGTCACACAGTGCAATGGTATTTCAGGAGCTTTTTTCTAAATGTTGAGAATTAGGTACTGAATGGAAAATATGTGAGTGATGCAGACTATTCTTCCAAGCTGCTAGACAGAAGGATATAGATGGCAAGAGAATTGGCGATATTTTGAAAACTAATGTCATTCTGGAGACCCTAGATTAGACAGCTTAAAGAGTCCTCAGAGAGAAAGTTTCTAGATGATTTCAAGGTAAGAATATGATCCCACAAATTGGGGGACATTTTGTCCAAAATGACAAGAAGAGTGGGCACTTTCTCCACTGATACTCTTGTAAGGAACAAAATAATCAAAACAAGGACAGTGGGAAATCCCCTTTACCTTCTAGAATCAGGCAAGCAGAAATGAGAGAAATGTGACTTGACTTTAATGACCAAAAGGTATATTCAATTTTCAGTTATTCATACAGAGAGAAGTATACATGTATTTGTGTGTATATGTACAATATACATCTACATATATATGTATTCTTGTATATGTTCATATGTATTTGTATGTGTATATTTATTCATATCACATATTATGTATATATAATATAATACACATATGTGTTTTGTTCCATTTTTGATACAACATTTTTAAATTAATTTGAATTAATATTCTGCTTCCTTGGGCTTTAAATAAACTACAGAGCCCTGCACTTAAGGATACTTGCTATATTTGACAAGTCTTCCATCCCTGTTGGGATGAGCTATTTTCCTGGAATTCTCCACATTTGTGTGACTAGTCCCACCACTACATATGAAGTACAATGGGGCTGATACTACCTGCTAAAATAACCATGTCACTGGGATTTGTGGTTCATACTGTCTCCTCTGGGTACATTTCATTCTTAAATATGATAAATGCACATCTGCCTAAACAGTCACAAATATGGGTGCTGGAGAGAGGGTCATGGTACTGCCTGGCATAGAATCTGCAGGAGCTCCCTCTTTATCCTGTCAGGATGTTTTCATAAAAGAAATTAGAATTTATTTGGCATGGAATGACTCAATTGCCCAAGTCTTGGAAGAGATACAAAACAAGAAAAAGACCAATCACCCAGAATGTGTCTGCATATATTATATGAACTTTGGAGTATCCCACCAAGCCAATGATGATTTTTGTTTTTGTTTTTTGTTTTTTTTTTTGTCTTCTCTTATCTTTTAAGAGCCTTGTACATTGCTCCTCAGCCATTTCCATGGGATCTTTTCTCTACTCACATGACCTCCACTGCTGCCTTCCAGCTCCTTTTCAAACATTGTTTTCCATCCATTAGAATAAATGCTCCTTGAGAGCAAGGCTGTCTTTCTTATTTATATTTGCATTTCTAGAAATTACCATAGTGCCTGACATAAAAATACATAATCTCTTTTTCTCTCTTTCTGATTTCACCTGTCTCTTTGTCTCTGTCTCTATGTATGTGTGTGTGTCTTTCTCCATGTCTCTATGTCTCTCTCTTTTTTCTCCCTTTTGTCATCCTCCTCTGTCACTGTCTCTCTCCCTATCCTCTCTCACTTTTTCTTTCTCTCCTTGCTTCTGTTTTCCCCTCCACCATACGCACAGGCACACACACACACACACACACACACACACACACACACACTCATACAGAGAGAGAGAGAGAGAGAAAGAGAGAGAGAGAGAGAGAGAGAGAGAGAACAGAGAGTGAGTAATGGATGTTATCTTCCTGATTTAGAGGAAAGTGAACTTACTGATATTTGAAACTAAAAATTTAAGTGGGGATGGTGGTAGAATATTTAACAAAGGAGACTGACAAATTTGGGGGTAGAGACAAAAGAGACCCCCACACTAAACAGTCTCATAATAGGAATCATGAAGATGACCATCAGAAAGGAGATGTCCTATTGTTAAAAGGCAGCCAGTATGTTTCAAGGGGAGGTCACCCACAGAGGGCCTGAAAAGTCAAGAGCAAAGTGAATTCAAAATGCCCGAGGCATAGTTTGGATCATGGAGCTCAGGATGTGCATTGCAAGTGAATCAGGGCCTGCTCTTCCATCATCTGTTTCAAGCAGTTGTGTTCTACTCCCTTTTGCTTGGAAGGAAGGTTTGGCTTGTCAGAAATTGGAACCACCTAGTGTGAATGAATAAATATGCTGGGAATTCACAGAAAAGAATGGGCTGGGGTGGAAGGATTTAAGCAGTGGGAATTCAAACACATATAAAAGACTCAAGGGCTTGGATAAATTTCATACTATCTATCAGGTTGATGGTGATGGAAACCTTATCCAATTGAATCTGAATCCAATCAATCATTAAACCTTTGGGGATTCACCCATTTCTAATTAATAAGAAAGGGAAATATCCTGTCCTGAAAGAAATGGATGAAAGAGAAGTGTATTTCCTGATGATCAAGGACATGAGCCATTCACTGGCTCCATGATGATGCTAGTATCACTAATGTGATTCTTCCATATAGAGGAAAGGAGAAAGTATCAACATATGTTGGAGTGGCCTTTTTTAATTCCACGAGTATCAATAGCAATTACTGTGAGATCCCTCCCAGGACTTCACATTGCACACTCAGAGTCCTGCTGCTCGTGTTTCTGCAGAGCTGGAGATTCAACAACAGCCCAGATCCAGGCTGGCCCTGTGACTGAGCTATTCTCTCAGGTGTTATTGTAAGGAGTGCAGGGTCCTGCAAAGGTGAGCTGCTTCTGATCATCTAATTAAATTTGTGCTTCACGGATGTGTGTGAAAAGCACCAGACATATTTGATTAGCCCGTAGTTGTGCCCTTTGGGGAAAGGGAATTGACATGAAGAAATAGACTTCGCCACTTGGTACCAAAGGAAAAAAAAGCAGAGCATCACACCGCAGTCACACACTGAGGGAGGCCAAATCAATGCAATATTTGGAGCAAGCGCTTTTTGCTTGAAAATGAGACCGGTGTTTACCGCAAAATTATCGGTCCGGCAAAACCCCATGCTTCTTTTTCAAGTACCATGAGTTCACTGGGGCATCTGTTTCTTCACGGAATCACAGATTTAGAGCCAAGGGAGCCTGGCCTTTCACTCCTAGCATAATCTAGTAATGGAGAATGGAAACTCTCACTAGATTTTGTCTTGTGTTCAGATCCTAATTGGGTTACCTGCTACCTGTAGGACTCAGACAATGCATTTAATTTATGTTACCTCAGTATAGAAATCCATAAAATAAAGAAATCAAAGTGGAAGACAGCTAATGTTTTAAACTTTAAAATCTATTTGTTTATAAAGTGGGTCTATAAAGTAATGAAACTGATAATTCCTGAAAATCCATCTATTTATAAATTGTGTCAACAACTAGAACAAACATCATTCAGGAACATTTGACTAGGAACTGCTTAGGATGTAAGTTTACAGAGGGGTGCCTCATGTGTATCACTGGCATACGGTAAATGCTATGAGGCACACTACAACCTTTAGAGAGGATTTACAGAGAGATCTGCTCATACAGGAAGAAAAGGACCAGTGATTTGCAACTGGACCATGGGGACCATGGAGGAATATTCATATTTTAAGATCACAGACTGAAATAAATGGGAAAACAATTCTGCCAGTGAGTAGGATTGATTAAAAAATTTTAAAGGAGTTAAGGAAGAAATAGACCATTTTTATATGTAATAATTAAGTGAGCCTTCAAGGAGAAAGGCAGTGTTTTTGTTAGGGACCATCATGCGATTGTACCTCTTTTAGGATCCTGTCTATAGCTATTTATTTTGATTTTTAATGGAAAGTTAAAGGGATCAGGAGATGCAGTGAAGAAAGACAAAGAATGGATACGAGAAGTAATGAGATGAAAATAGAAAGGGTATATTTTAAGTGTCTAATGATTGTTGATGTAAATGATTAGTCTCTTCTTGGCAGTGGTAAAGATTGTTAACTGATGGGTTTAAATAAGGATAACTTTTTTGCCTTTAAAATGTTACCCCAGAAGTCTATAATTCATGCAGTGACACTCAGACACCTCAGTGTAGCAAACAGCATTGCTCACTTTTGAAAAGGAGAAAAAAACCCAAGATATAATTTTCAAGACATTTTACAGAGATATCTTTGTTTTAATTCATACTTTATATTAGTGCTTCTAAATTTCATTTTTAAAGACTTCTATATAATTATAATACTTAGCATTTATATAAAAGTTCCCATGATCCAAGAAAAATTATAATACAACCCAAGTGAATATTTATAACATATCTTTCTCAGGAAATCCCAGGGTACTTACAATCATCATCCTGTTCAATTTTCCAACTTTCTTGTGAAGGAGAAAAGTCACAGCTATTCCCCGGTTTACAGGTTTGGGGAAGCTGAGACCAAATATATTTCAATAATTTGTTCCAGGTCACTTGGGCTTCTTTTAGATGAAATAAGTTAGACTGTGATTTCAATCAATGTTGATGGGGACAAAACTGCCACTTTTCTTTTGGACTTTTATTTATAATGTCAAAGTGAAGGACTGAACTGAGACAATTGGGTAAATCGAGAAATACTCTAAATTACCTCCTGATAGTTCAATTGAAAGCATTTGGCGATAGGGGTGGAAAGAAGGCTCAAATTCTATTACTATTTTCTTCAATTTCCCCTTCATTTTGCTAGTGTTGACTCGGTTTCAATAATCTAGGTGTTTATTCTTTTTTTATTTTTTTTAGTAATTATCCAAGTAACTGCATTAAGTTTTAATTTTTCAGGAATCCTTAATCAGTCTCTTGTATTTCACAGGGTGAAATGAATCTTCCATTGAAAGTAAACAGCCTTCCAGCATAAGAGACTTTCCCAAAATATCACTTTTCATCTGGCTGCCACTAAAATCTGACTTTCCTTTAATGAAACCTTTCTTTGCAATACTCTGCAGTCAGGGCTATTCTTTCTCCCAT
Source organism: Myrmecobius fasciatus (assembly GCA_023553655.1). Taxonomy (NCBI): domain Eukaryota; kingdom Metazoa; phylum Chordata; class Mammalia; order Dasyuromorphia; family Myrmecobiidae; genus Myrmecobius; species Myrmecobius fasciatus. The sequence continues at coordinate 274,066 of JAJPUD010001622.1, read as the reverse complement.
TTTAACATTTAACTGAGGGTTAGGGAGTGTGAGAGGATTCAGAATGGGGATCATGGTGAAAGAATACTCAACAAGTAAATCAGAGCATGAAAGAACAAATCACGTCTCTGTCACTTAGTTCTTTGTGGACAACTCATGTCACTACCCGGAGTTTTCACTCACTACCTACTCCCTCCTGTCATTTCTAAAGTAATACTTCAGCACCATTACACAGACTTTCCTGTGGGAAAGCCAATGGGATCTGATTTGATTATTGATCTTTAACATGGTCTCTACAGAGCTCCCCAATAAGAAATATTCTTCGTGTACATCAAACTCTCAGCCTATTTCATGTCTTATACCGGACACCCGTTTCCCAACTCTAGGTATTTCTAAGAGATGCTCCCTTTCTCAAGCTCAGGATGTTCTTCTTCTTCACGTCTTAATTGCTTAGCTTCCTCTTATTACCTTATTACCTCAAATTTTCTCTCTATCTCCGCTATCTGCCCTCTCTCCAATTATTGATTCCTTCTTTCCAAGATTATTTTCCATTTACCTAGAGATAGATAGATGACAGACAAATAGATGATAGAAATACATATATATGTGTATGTATATATGTATATATACATGTAGCTATATATCTTAATTCTCTCTGTGTCTGTCTGTCTCTGTGTCTCTGTTTCTCTCTGTCCCTCTCTCTTCCTCTCTCTCCCTCTCTTTCCCCCCCCCTCTCTCATATTCATCTAATCTAATCTTGTATATATTTGGCTATATTCCCTATTGGAATATAGCTCTCTGAGAGCAAAAACAGTATTTTTTTTACTATTCTTTCTATTCCCAACACTTAACAAAAAGACTGGCGCACAGGGAGTGTCTACTACATGTTGATCAATCCATTGACTGTTTATCTTTTGTCCTTTTGGTTCTTGTATCTGCTGAACATTCATCGTGACTTAATGAATAGAGCAGTGGTCTTGGACTACTGGAGTGCAGGGTTCAAACCCCAACTCTGAGACTTACTAGTAGTGTGAACCTGACCAACTCATTTAAAGTCTTTGAATTGACATTCCATATTTATAAAATGGGGAGGGAAGAGTAAGATTCAGTCATCTTAAAGTCCTGTGCAGTTTGAGATGTATCATCCAATGCTTTATACTATTTCCCATTCTACACCAAACTTTTAGCCTTTAAAGAGAGAAAGAAATATTATTCACTTTGGTAAACCTCTCTGCAATTAGGACAACTCCCACATCATAAATACTTAATACATATTTATTGAATTGAATTGAATTTTGCTCATGTAATTATAGGAAACATTTGAACTGGGAATTTAAGGCATCTCTTTTTATTTCTCAGCTTCTTTTAACTATAATATGATTCTGCCTTGAAGAAAATATTTTAAATTTGCATGAATTAATCCTTAAGATACCTACTGTTATAAATAAGTATAGAATCATAAATAATAACAATAATAACACCTTTCCATTTATGACAGCTCTTGTTCATAAAGTATTCTCACCCCCAGAGTCCAAAAGTTTTGGCAGACTAAGGACCATTATCCCCATTTTAAAGCTGATGAAAATGGGGCTCAGAAACCTTTCTCCTTATACAAGAAAATAGTGTTAACATTGGATTTTATGCCAGTTCATTGAATTCTCTCCACTCTGTGTATATATAGCACGTAGTCATTATTCCAATTATATTGAAACAGAATAGGACAAAGACTTGTCCTAAGACAGAATCCTTCCCCATTTTGCAAAGGGCAAAGTTTGGCAATATGCATCTCAGTAGTTATCACATATTAGACAGAGTGAAATTTTTCTAAAATGTTCTATGCAGATAGATTTTTCTCAGTGCCAGGATCTAGTCACATTTTTAATTATGTAAATTAGCCAACAGGTATTCTCTGTGATTGATGAGAGCAGAAAACACCTCGGCAAATTTCTGAGATTTTGGAAATTAGATACTATTTTAAGGTTTATTTTTTGTATCAACGGAACTATTTATATGTGAGGTGCACCTTGAGGTATTAATCCAAATAATATAGGACCACAATCCCTAAACATTCCCCCCCAAACACACACACACACACACACACACCCTCACACACCCACAATTGGTGTCTGAGCCACGCAGGTTGAGTATATTCTTGTTTCAGTTTGCATACAGAAGAGACACAGGTTCTGAATCATTCATTTTCACAGAAGACCTGTAAGATACACCTCAACTTTCCACAATTGCTTTGCAATGGATTATTTTAAAAGAGCAAATTTTGTGTGTATTTTTACATTTATAGTTATTATTCAGAGGGAAAGAGAAAATGGAAATATATATTAGGTCCTTAGAGTATCACAGGCCATATCAGCTTTGCTATTAAGATGGTAGTATCATTGAGCTGGAAAGGACTGAAGGAGGCTAGATAATTCCCCCATTTTACAAATGATTAAACTGAAGCTCATTATAGGTAAATGAGAGCTCACTGGGGGATAATTTCAGCAGAGAAATTTGAACTCAAGACCTTTGAAAATGCAATCTGTGTTTTTTTTCCTACAAAGACCACACAGAAATTCTAAATATTTTCAAAAATTTCGACTCATGGTTCTTTTGTTCTTTTCTCTTGAGTCTACATTTTCTCTTTTTCATTGATAGAAAAATTGCTTTCTATAATATAATATATAATCATTAAAATAGCAGGGATTTCATTGAAATAGATGTTCCCCAGAGCAAGGTGGATTATAAGTCTACATATTTTAGCAGATAATGTCCTTGAGGAACTTTTGGGTACCTGGCTTATTCATGCTTATTATGACTGCCAATGTGAAGATGATCATATCTGAACGTAACTATATTGGTCCAGGGCCACAGGCAAACAATTCATCACAGGGACCTTATGAGAAGCCTATTTGGGCTAAGGAGATCTTCCAGAGATATATCTTTCTGACATAATTTTTGAGATTGCAAGTTCACCTTCCTTCACTTTGAGGAACCTCAGAGATATTATTCAAGCAGATATCTCATTTATAAGACCTTTATGTAAAGGAAGAGGATATGAAAAGATATAAAATAGCAATCTGAAATTACCCACTCTGCACATCTAAGAGGAAAAATAAAATTAGAAGAATCACCTTTGCTGAAACAAAACATGGAAGATTGTCAAGTTGTACAGTGACAGCCTTGGTAGGCCACACAGCCTGTGTGAAATTGGATTCAGTGTGATTATTTTTGGGCAATAATTCAGAGCAAAAAACATCAAGGAAAGTTTGTGTAAATCCTGACAGAAAAAGTGGATTTAAATCAAACTAATAGGTGGCAAAACATATGAAATATGCTTTGTACTGTGCTTTGGAGACACATTGCCAAATCCATATTCAAAAAGTAAAAACAAACCAGAGTGATTTGAGGAATAAATTACTTGTCATCGTGATCTTTAAAAATGCCAGAATTTAATGCAAAAATATAATCCTAACATTTATTGCCACAAAAATAAATGTCAACATATTAGACTTAACTGGCTAAGCCTTGTGGTAGCATTTCTAGAGTGAAAGGAACATGACAAGCTGTATTTCAAATTTATTAGAATTAGATTTAGTCTTCTTTATCATAAGCAGTAGATTTAAATACTTTATTTTAATTTACTTCATGATATGGAAAAAAAAACCTCGACTCATATAAGAAGGGGGATTCCACATAAAGCTGTCTTTGCAATAGGTAAATCTTAGATTCTTAATCCACAACATGAAACCATCAAGCTTTTAACATTTGGTGCACTCCGGGACAAACGCACCACATAAGTGGTCCATTCTGTATGCATGATATAACTATATCTATATATATCTTGAGATATATATATAGATATAGAGATATATCTCTATATCTCTATCTATATATAGAGATATAGATATATTTATAGATATAGATATATCAATATATATACATATATGTATATGTGTATATATTTTGATATATATATCAATATCTATATACATATAGATATATGTGTATAGATATATAGATATAGATATAGATATATATGCACACAAACACATACACACACACATATATATATATACATAACAGACTTTTTGATATATAACAGAAATGTTTTTCCTTATTGTTTTGTGTCATCTTCAGCTCTGACAGAGAGTTCACCTTGCTAAATGCTGCTTAGCCATCCTACCTGTTTTAATTGTCTATTTTAAATATTTCTAAAATGCTTTGTGTCAATCTGATTCAGCCATTTGAGATGCTTCTTCCATGGCACCGACACATTTCTGAGCATGTACCTTTCCGATATATCACCATCCTTCTGGGAAACAGGGCTCACTCTCTCAGCAGGGAGGTTATTCAAAATAATCAGCTAACTTGGACAAATGGCAATGGATGCTTGTCTGGCTAGATAGGTGTTTAGTATTATAGCACTCATCACATGGAGAGTAGGATGTACATATAATGAATTGTATGTAAAATCAATGGATCATAAACATGATCAATATGTATGCATGTCAATCCAAAGAAAGTTTGCCTTCATGCTACAAGGGAAGAAACAAATATGTAACTACCTTTGCCAGGAGGGCAGAGAAGTGTTTATTTGCATGAAGAAATATGCAATTATACATGCTAATTTTTAAATGTCTAGGAGGAAAATTAGTGATTTCAGCACACTCCAAGCCATAAAGATATTTACATTTAAATGTGACTCTATTTAGCACTTTCGGAAATAAACAAAATTCCACATGTCTCGACATCAATGTGTTTTATATAAATATCTTAAATGAAGGAAGAAATATGTAATTATATACACTCAGCATATGCTGCTCCCCCCCAGACTGACAAGTAAACACTGTTTTTAAATGGATTTTATGCACAAGTCTTTTTTAAAGCACTTAGAAAATGTACCATATGAGCCCATTGAAATTGTCTTTTTAAAACATTTTAATATTTTTTACAGTTAATTGGAGGCCTATTTTTATAGCCAAAGTTTTTCTTTCTTTTTAATGCTTGAGTGATTACTTGGGAGATTCAGGAATATTTTCACATGATTCTGGACGGATGTGAGGGATAATAGTGATATTCATGTGAAATAGTTGGATGCCCTCCAAAACAACCCTGCACTCAATTTTGCTCTCATAATTATATGACAGTAAAATCTACTGATCCTAATGTACTTTCTGAGTCTTTCTGTCTCTGTCTCTGTCTCTGTCTCTCTGTCTCTCTCTCTCTGTTTCTCTCTGTGTGTGTCTCTCTGTCTTTCTTTCTGTCTCTGTTTCTCTCTGCCTCTCTCTTTCTCTGTCTCTCTGTCTCTGTCTCTCTCTGTCTCTCTGTCTCTCTTTCTCTGTCTGTCTGTCTCTCTGTCTCTCTCTCTCTCTTCCTTCCCCCCTAGTACTTAGTGAAATATAAGGGCTTTCAAATCCAATTGAATGAAGAAAACTTGGCTGTTCTCTTTAATCTGGCATACAGTGGGTACTTAATAAATGATTATTGCTTAATTGGGATCCATTTGGAGGATTTTATCACTCAAGAGGATCCTTTCATGATCCAGAACCCATTGATTGGAAAGTTTGATGAAAAAAAGAGATTAATCGTGTTGCAGCTAACTGGGTAGCCATAGAAATAGTCATAGAATCTGTGAAGTTCTTTACCTGTTTCTTACAAATAAAAAAACACAGAATACACCATTTTCCCTCTCTGTCTACATAGCTTAAAAGGGAACAAGAAGTTAAACTTGGCAAATAGCCAAGTTACATCCAGAAACTAGGGAGTGGTGTGTGTGTGTGTATGTGTGTGTGTGTGTGTGTAGTTTTAACAAAATAAAAGTTTGAATAATGACAGATGTGTTAAGTTCCACCCTCTGAATTGTGTGGGCATGTGCTTACATTTGTGTGTGTGTGAGAGAGAGACAGAGAGACAGAGACAGAGAAGGGGAGGAGATGGTGAGGAAATCTTTCCTGTTCCTCTATAGATATGTAAATATATATATATATATATATATATATATATATATATATATATATATATATATACATATACACATACACAATTGCTTCACTTTGGGCCTAGGTAACCAGAGTATAGGCGTTCTTTAACTTGATTCTGCTATCGGTCCCTTTAAAAAAATATTCAGATGAACTGGTCCTCTTCCATCAAAGCTTCATTCTAGGAAAATGTCATTTTAGAAAGCAGAATAGAATTTTAAAATTAACTTTCCAATGTGGTTCATGAAAGTGATTGCTTTTATAGATCATATTTCAGATTAAATGATGTATTTTTATGTTTCATTGCTTCTACTTAGAAAAAAATTTCAAAACATAAACTACACTCATCACTTAAGTACATCTCCCCAAATGATTAAAAGATATTGCATTTAAACTTGTGGTTGTTCATTTACATTGCTTACTCTAATCCTGTGATCTACAATATCACCCCAAACAATCTTATCCTATGTATTGAGATACACCTTAGGGAAGCCTTATACAAACCTTAATATAATCTAGTGTATTAGACAGGCGTTGCCTTAAACAAAAAAGTTCTGAAAATTAGCTGCTTGTTTTTTCAGGATCAGAGCCCTGAGTGAAGAGCCCTCCTCCCTTCTGCTTCAGTCCTCTACAAATCAGGTGTGTTCAATTACCTGTCCTGCCTTGTGATTGGTTTATGCTCTTGTGGGAAGGATAAAACAGACCTTATGAAAGCCCCAGAAGGAAGGCTGTGGAACCATAAAGTTGGAAGATCTGCCTTAGAAGGAGCATGCTGCTTAAATTGCAGAAGTGGGGGACTATGGACATAGACTTCTGCATACGTGAGAAAGTCAACATCTTGGTTAGTTTTTCTGATTTTTTTTCTCTTCCTCCCTTTCCTGTTTGAAATACTTGTTACAAAGGATAATTGCTGAGGAGAGGGAATGCTATTTTCGAAGTTAATATCATACAAAAATGAAAACTCTCAGGGTATTGCCCATAGAAGTTTAAACTACAAATATATTATATATGAGACATAAAATGCACATTATATGTTTATCACCTATACACCACAGGTGTATATCCTAAACATGTTTTTGGCTGCCTCAAGCATAGGATTTTCTATTGTCAGGATCTTTCTGTTGAGGCAATTGGGATGGTTGTATTTTCTGAGATCTTTTAGTTGAGAAAAATATCACAGTGTTTGGGAGTGGGGGCAGTTTGATCTGGCAAGAGAACCAAGGACAAGTTCCGTTGGGCAGCCCACGCAAGAGAAGGGGCAGGGGCCGGGCTGGGTCAATCTTCAGCTGCCTTTTCCCAGCTGGCTCTGCCTCTGACGAGCTTGATCACTGCTTCCTGGGATGAAGTTCCAGTGTTTGCTGCTCCTGGAGGAGGAGGAGGGGCTGAGAAAGTTCATGAAGAGCTAATAAAACGGGCCTCAGGTAGGTGGGGGACTTGGGAGGGGCCGAGCTGATGCTCACCTGGAACTGGTCTCTAAGGAGCCAGAGACACGTGCTTTAGTTTAAGGCAGTGGATGACTAGGGATCGTGGTTCCTTGACACCCCTAAGTGAAGATGCTTTTAAGAGAGTAACAGACAGAAGCATGGGCCCTTTAATTAATCATCCCATGCTGTCTGATGGCTCCAAGCTGGATTAAGTGATGGACTCCAAACTATGTTTGTCCACGTGACTCAAGCCCAGCTTCCACCTGGGCACCCAGTTCTCCAGTGATCACGGGGAGTTTATCAAATCTAACTAGGTCCAGACAAGGTGTCCCTATCCCATTCAATAAGGCAGCATGTACTCTCTCCAAGGCCAGATAATTTCTTTCATACATGATTTAATATACCTTGTTGTCAAACATGCTTTATTTGTAATATACTTTATATATTTTCATGTGTTTTATTGTTAAAACAAACTTATTTTTCTTCATTGCTCAACATAAAATTGGTCTTACTCTTGATGATACAAAGCTGCCAGCATTTCCCACTCTCCTAGAATTTCTTAGAACACATTGTTGGGATTTATCTTTTTGTCCTAGTTATTGTTCATCTTATATATCGTTTCTTTATTAACTGAACTCTCCATTCTCAAATTATGCCATAATCTCTTTCAGGGCAGGAATTATGTGAATTTGTTGTCTCTAGGCTCTTGATGAATGTTTATTGAAATGAATTGGAGTCTTAGAATTGTGACAGGGAATTTTGTACCTTGAATTTTTAGAATTTAGTATTTTTGGTTTTGCACAACTTATGTCTTCTTCCAGCTTGGAATGTCTATTATACTTTGTGTGGAAGGGGTGTGTGTGTGTGTGTGTGTGTGTGTGTGTATTTCTCACTGGCATTTGGAAAGGTAAACTGATCAGGTATAGGAAATTCTCTGCTTTCTTAAGATACTCAATGGAGTACCTGTGTCCAGTATCAGAGGCTCCTTTGAATTGCTTCCTTGAGTCAGTACCCCAACTCGGAAATATTGGGCTTTAGAAATATCCCAATTTTCTCCCCAATACTCTTTTTCTCTATTTTTCTCAGTCTATCTGGGCCACTCTCTTTATATGACCACCAGATTTTCTTTGACAGCTCCATAAGTGAAAGGAAATTTATGTGCTCACCAAACAAAGTTAATTTTTTTCCTACCTGGAAAAAGATAATTATGCAAAAGTGAAAAATGAAATTTTCCTAATTCTAGGCAAAGTATATCTTGCCAATTAGAAGCCAATTAGATTAAATAACCATTTATTAAAACCTAGGAACACATACACATATACACATATATGTATATATGTATATGTAGCCTGTATATCATTTTAAACATATATTACATATGTTATATAGATATATATGTATGGGTACACACACACATATATATATATAAATATATGTACATATATATTTACATGCACACATTTAATCAAATATTTTCTTTGTGGAAAAATAATACTTTCAAAAGGCTTTGCAGTTTGGATTGCTGGTTCTTCCTCTTAAAACTTGAGTCCTTTGCAAACCAATGTAAGTACTATTGATTTACATACAGAGAGAAAATTTTATTCAGCATAACTTTATAAGGGACATCAATGAAATCATAGAATCTCAAAGAATGGTCTACAGAAGAGTTAAGGTGTTCAAGGAGAAATTTATTTATTTATTAATTTTTCTTCTATTAATTTAGGAGATAGGAGAAAACATTTTTCAGACTTGTGAAATCAGTTGTGCATATAGTGCCTCATCTTGCTCACTAATAGCACTGGAATCTCAGAACAACCATGAAAACAGTAGTTGACCCTGGCCTTCTAAAAGGGGATATCCAATTGTGAGCAAGGGTTAGAAACCCAATGAGTAGTTAGGTGTTGGAGTGCTCATGTACACTTTTGGCCAGAACAAGATAGTGAGCAGTATGGCACCAATAACCAAGGAACCAGAATGCCAAGAGACAGAGTGCCAAGAGATCAGATTGTCTTGTGATGGTTTTTAGAAATAGCATATTTCAAGTGAGGACCAGTCCTTTCCTTCAGCATGGAACAGTTTTCCTGATGAATATTGATGTCCCGTTATTTTTGCTACATGATTACACAGACTCTAACCAAGACCCATGATCTCTATGTATCTCTATTTAGAGAATAGAGTTAGGAACAGTCTTCTGGGAAGGAAGTTTGTCAGAGACCAAATCTATCAGAAATGGAATAAGTTGGTAAGAGAAAATTGAGTACCACAACATTTTAAATAAAAAAATGGTACGTTAGCCCTTCTTTGAAGTGCAATTTAAATGTTTTGTTCAGATATCTCGCACTCATTCTTTTGATTTTTTTAATCCAATACATAAACTTGAATTTATATCTTCATACAAGTCTAACAGTGATAATACAAGGCTCGTTTGTTTTTACTTTTCAATTGTATGGATAAGAAAGAAGCAAAACTTGAAAGGCTTTAGTTCATAAGTCCTTTAAAGAGTATTTTCAAATACCATTTTCAATAAATAGTATATTTCTCTTTGTTTTGGTCAAAATTCAATTTCTTTTTAAACAGAGTTGACCTTTATTCGCAATTTCAGATTCCATTTATGTAAAAACATTGTTGAATCCCTTCAGCATCTACTCTGTTTTCCTCTGGTCTATTTGTAATTTATACAGGAAAATATTATTGCTTAAAAGTATGAAAACTTGGGGCAACTAGGTGGCACAGTGAATAGAGCACCTGGCCTGAAGTCAGGAGGACTTGAGTTCAAATTGGGCTCACACTCTTAATACTTCCTAGCTGTGTGACCCTGGGAAAGTCACTTAACCCCAATTGCCTCAGGAAAAAACAATAATTAAAATTTTAAAAAGTATGGGAACTTTTATGATTTCCTTTACAAATTGCAAGTGATTTTCCTTTTTTCATAACTTGCCTTACTTAGTAGTTTTGTATTATGTGGTTCTCTCTGCTGATTATGTTTTACTTCTAAAAATTAAATTGACTTTTTCCTGTGGGATATTGATATTCTTCACTTCATTGACTGATCTAATTTCAAAACATGGAGAGCTACAGAGACCTAGGCTGGGCTATCTACCCTTGCTTGTTCTCTTCTTATCTTTACAATTTCTGGAGTCTTTTTGATGAGGTCAAGATAACAATCCTTAGTTTGAAATAAACGTGATATTCATAATGGTTATTCTCTCTGCCAAAAGATGGGTTTATTTAGGGAAAAAAGGTTACAGACAAAATAAGAGTTAAATAGGCACCAGGTGTGGCAAATGTGAAATAGAATTGAGAAAGCAATGGGGTTACCAAGGAAAGGAAATTTAGAAGAATCCATTAAAGGAAAATGTCATGACTAGCACCATTGACTAGCAGATACTCAGAGACTAAGGAGTTTAGCAGAGTAATTAGAGTTACCTAGAGTACGGAGAAAAATGTCATTAAAGGGAAGATACTATGAGTGGGGGAGAGAGTACATCATAGTGGGCTTAGTCCTGAAAATGATTTAGCAAAGATCTTCATGAGCAAATCTTTTACAGGCAAAATATAGTTTTAGTTGCTTCTCTGGACCAAGGAAGAATTGGATAACTCAGAAGGTGGGGTCAGGGAGGAGCCAGAAGGAATACCTAGCAGACCACCTAGGTCCCAAACCTGTCTAAATCATATACTAATCAATATCCGATTGTTGAAAGGTTCCCAATGGTTGAGGGATAGATAATGGAGGCTGATAAAGAGTTCCATCCTCACAATTGCCCTATACAAACAGGATTGTCTGGGAATTGGTTTTACCTGGTAGGAACCAGATGGGTTTCTTATTGACAGGGGAAGAAAGTAAGTCTAGATGAGTTTCAGACAAAAACAGGCATGAATTTTAATTGTTGGGTTTGGGATTTTCATCCTCATACCCTTTAGCTCATTAAGTCTCCAACCCGGTCATCTCAGGTAAAATGCTTATGACTTCATGAATAATGTCTGGAGCTTCATTGTAATCAGTGAATGATTAAGAATCAGAAATATGACATATAGTTTATTATACCGAAAGGTGCAAAGGCAGGAGGAGGTCATGGGAACATGCTCCAACCTGTCCTATAGACAAAACACTTTGGTGAGTTGGCTGAAAGAAAGACAAATTGAAAAGATGAGAGAATTGGGGAAGTTGTGAGGTGCAGAGGGCCTGGGCCAGAATGCATTCTCATCAGAAAAGAGAAGGAGGTTATATCCATGAGTTGTTGCAAAGATGCAGTCAATAAACCTTGACAGTAGATAGCTATGGTGTTTGCAGTGGAGGGGTTGGTGAGAAATCCTTCAGAATTGAAGGTAACACTGAAGTTATGAGCCTAGGAGATTGGGGGATGATGTTACCTTTAACAGAAGTTGAGAGATGAGGAGGGATTGGGGATAATGAGTTCTGTTATGGAAATTTAAGATTAAAATATCTACTGGGCTTCTGGCTCCAGATGTCTAATTTTTCCTCTTTAATTGATTTTCAGATATGAATAAAGAAGTTAGAGAAGGATAAATAGATTTGGCAGCCATTAGCACAGAGAAGGTAATTAAATCATGGGAGTTCATGAGCTCTTCTAGTGAAGTAGTATAGAGGGAGAAAAAAAGAGGGAGCAGCAGCATAGACACTTAGAATTGGAGGGTGTGATATGGATTAGATCTAGCAAAGGAGGATGCGTTGTATTGGTCAGATAGTTAGGAGGAGAACTAAGAGAAAGTGGTAACTTGGGAATATTACACACATTCATTTCTGCCCATTCTTTAAGAGTTGCCCATATCCTCTCATTAGTTTGCTATGAAGGGTCCAGCCCATATTTGGGGGGGGGGGCTATCCTCACTTCTGAACTTTACAATCCGATGAGATAGTCAGTCAACCAAGTTTTCCAAATTACATGTTTTCCCGTTCCAGATATCCAAAATTCTTTGATACATCCCAGCTCACCCATGTATATTATAAAGCTCATTACTATCCATTGTGTGATGCTCACTTCACTTCTGCAGAAACTGTTGTGTTCCTTATCTCAAAACCCTATAATGATAGTGATAGGATGCTGGTATTAAAATAGATACCTCCCCCCACACACACACCTTCTAGGTACTTGGGCATCATTAGAAAATCTTTTCAATTCCCTAAGGGCTTGTAGTCAATCTCTAATGCTTATTTAATACTTCTAATGATCTAGAAATTAGACATTCATCCATTTATTTTGTCCCATATAGATGATTTGCCAAAACGGAAATGTAAATATTATTGGAGACTACAAAGTATTCTGGTTCTTCATGTAAAAAAATATGATGCATTTTGCAAGATTTCACCTTATCTGGTGGGGATGAGCAATCCCCCCCCTTCAAGGATGAGCAATCCCCCCTTCAACTTAGCCTAATTGTTGGATCTCCTTCAATACAATGGTGAACACTTTTGTTGAACATGTCTCTGATTCATACCACACTCTATATTTTTCATCAGATAGTTATTGAAAAAGGCTGTGTCTTTTGTTATATTTTTCAAAGAAACAAAAAAAAATGTTCATATGAATATGTAGTTTGTTATTAGAAGAACTTTATAAATACTATATGATTGCAAATTAAAATAATTATTTTAAAGTATTATTCTTGTTTGTCTCTCTAGGATCAGATTCTGGTAAGGGGCTAAGTACATCTTGATAAAAATGATGGTGTTAGACTTGATACTTGATAGAAATTTCACAATCCAGGATGCAGGAGGATATTGTAGATACAGGGAATAGTGAGGCAGTTACAGGAAACTAGTAAGATATAGTCTCTACTTTGGGTAGAAAGAATACACCATTTTAGTTATAATGTAGAATACAAGGAAGGAAGACAGATGAGAAGAGGTTGGAAAGTAAATTGGTAACTTATTTCAGAGGTCTATTGAAATTGGACCAATTTTGAAGATTTTTCTGTATGTAGACAATTCACAATAATAGAAAAACATGAGCAAAGGAGAGTAAAATGAACAGATCTCTATATATGGAATATAGATGAATTAGAGTAAAAACAAAATGGAGGTGATAAGACAGAAGGATAGATTGGAAAACATGCTAAATTTGACCTTAGAAATCTTGAATCGGAATCCTAGCACTGACACTTACTACTCAAATGACCTTCATGAATTGATTTAATCTCTCTATGGCTCAATTTCATTATCCACAAAATTAGAAGTTTAGAATAGGTGGCCCTTGAGTCCTTTCTAATTGCAAATATATTTCAGTAGTCCAGATACTAGCGTCTTCTCTTGGGGCCCAATTCTATTGAGTTCTGTAACAATAAAAACACCAAATCCAGAAAAAAATGCCACTGAATTATGTCAGTTTCCCTAAATATTTGTGTATCCCTTCAAATGGGATTCAAATAAAACAACTTGGAAATCACCAATATTTTGATTCTAATTCATCTCGCAAGGGTTTTAATTTACATAAATATAAACCATTTGTTATAGATAAATTGAATCTGGATAGAGATTTGTTTTCATTCTTGATTCAGATAGTTACTATTTTAGAATAACAACAAAGTTATTGCATTATAATAAAATGTAGGCAATATTTTTTACTCACTGAAAAATAGCATGAGTCCAATTGCTCCATTATAGTTGGCATTTGGTTAATTACAAATTTGGTTTAATTATGGCTTTTTTGCAGTCCTTTTGAATTTATATTCTACCTCTATTTAAATTTTTACTTATTTATCCATTATCTATCTTCAGTCCTTAACTTCAGTTTTTTGAAAATGAAAACTTGAAAGTTAAGGAGCTTGTTAAAGATCACTTAACTAATAGATTTTAAAGGCAGCAGTAGGACCTAGGATTTTGTGATTATGAGGGAAATTTTTATCATGTGTGTGTGTAGAGATGAAGCATATAATGCTGTTATATACATATAGATAAATATGATAGAAAAGTATATTGTTGAGTCTTGTCAAAGATGCTGGAGTGGTTTGCTGTTTCCTTCTTCAACTCATTTTATAGATGAGAAAACTGAGGCAGTGGGGTTGAATGACTTGCCCAGGAATATACAGCTAGTAAGCATCTGAAGGCAGATTTAAACTTGGGAAGTTGAGTCTTCCTGACTCCAAACTGGAACTCTACCCACTGCATCATCTAGCTGCTGCCTCAATAGGTATACTTATATATGAGTGTAAAATACTTTGTCCTTGTTCTCTGCAGTCTTTTGTATAGATTAGGAATTTAATAATTTTTGGTTTATTTGATTTTGATGAATCACTTGATATTAGAGATTTCATTTTTAAATAAGTACATTGTTTTAATTGTTAATCATATCTCCTTCTGCAGATTAAATAGAAATATTCTTCAATCTGCACTTACAGTTGAGTAGTCATAGATTGCTGTACTGCTGAGAATAGCAGTCATATAACTGGTTATCTCAAACATTGCTATTACTTTGTGTACAGTGGATTTCATTTTACTCTTCTCCATGGAGAACTTTCTAGGTGCTTTTTTTTTTTCTTTGAAAGCATCCTATTCATCATTTCCCATAGAATAATAATATACCATCATACATATGACAGTTTATTCAGTCATTCCCCAATTGATGGGCATTCCCTCAGTTTCCAATTTTTTGCTCCAAAAAGAAAGCTGCTATAATTTTTTGTACATATATCCTTTTCCTTTAAAAAAAACAAAAACAAAAAAAAAACTTATTTTAGTATTCATGCCTGGTAGTGGTGTGATTATATCAAAAGATAGGCATGAATTAATAGCCCTTTGGGAATAGATCATATATTTGATCATTTATTAATTGGGCTTGCCTTTTTATTTATTTTTTATTAAAGCTTTTTATTTGTATAACATATGTATGGGTAGTTCCCCAACATTGATCTTTGCAAAGCTTTCCATTAAAAATTATTACCCCCAGTCCCCTCCCCTCCCCTAGATGGCAGGAAGTCCACTACATGTTAATAATGTTGAAATGCTTGAGAAGTTATGCAAGAAAACTCCTATCTACAAGAAAAAAAAAGAATCAGAGAAAGGCAACACAATGCAAGCAAATTTCAATAGAGATCATGAAAATGTTATGTTGTGGTCCATATTTCATTTCCCTCTCTCTGGGTGTATATGGTTTTCTTCAGTGAACAACTGGAACTGGTTTGAGACAATTCTTTGTTGCAGAGAGCCATGTCCATCAGAATTGATCATCATATAATACTGTTGTTGCTGTGTATGATGATCTCCTGATTCTGCTCATTTCACTCAGCATCAGTTCATGCAAGTCTCTCCAGGCCTCCCTGAAATCGTCCTGCTGGTCGTTTCTTACAGAGATAATATTCCATAACATTCATATACCATAATTTATTCAGCCACTCTCCAATTGATGGGCATCCCTTCAGTTTCCAGTTTCTAGCCACTACAAAAAGGGCTGCCACAAACATTCTTGCACATGTGGGGCCCTTTCCCTCCTCTAAGATCTCTTTGGGATATAGGCCCAGTAGAAACACTGCTGGGTCAAAGGGTATGCACAGTTTGACAACTTTTTGAGCATAACTCCAAATTGCTCTCCAGAATGGTTGGATCCGTTCACAGTTCCACCAACAATGTATTAGTGTCCCAGTTTTCCTACATCCCCTCCAACATTCATCGTTATCTTTTCCTGTCATTTTAGCCAATCTGACAGGTGTGTAGTGGTATCTCAGAGTTGTCTTAATTTGCATTTCTCTTATCAATAGTGATTTGGAGCAACTTTTCATATGACTAGAGATGGTTTTAATTTCATCATCTGAAAATTGTCTGTTCATATCCCTTGACCACTTATCTATTGAAGAGTGGCTTGAATTCTTATATATATATGAGACAATTCTCTATAAATTTTAGAAATGAGGCCTTTATCAGAACCATTAAATGTAAAGATGATTTCCCAATTTGATGCTTCCCTCCTAATCTTGTCTGCATTTGTTTTGTTTGTACAGAAACTTTTTAACTTAAGATAATCAATTATCCATCTGGTGTTCAATTAGGAGTTCCAAGTATTCTTTGGACATAAATTTATTCCATCTCCACAGGTCTGAGAGAGAAACTATATTACGTTCCTCTAACTTGCTTACAAAGTCCCTCTTTATATCTAGATCATGAACCCATTTAGATCTTATCTTGGTATGTGGTGTTAGGTATGGGTCAAGCCCTAATTTCTTCCACACTAGTTTCCAATTTCCCCAGCAGTTTTTGCCAAATAGTGAGTATTTATCCCCAAAGCTGGGGTCTTTGGGTTTATCGAATACTAGATTGTTAAGGTTATTGCTTAGATTGTCCTGATATCCTATCCTGTGCCACTGATCCACTGCTCTATTTCTTAGCCAGTACCAAACGGTTTTGATGACCGCTGCTTTATAATATAATTTTGGATCTGGTATAGCAAGGCCACCTTCATCTGCCTTTTTTTTTCATTAATCCCCTTGAGATCCTTGACCTTTTGTTCTTCCAAATGAACTTTGCTACTATTTTTTCTAGATCTGTAAAATAATTTCTTGGGAGTTTGATTGGTATGGCACTAAATAAGTAGATTAGTTTGGGTAGTATTGTCATTTTTATTATGTTGGCTCTGCCTACCCATGAGCACTTAATATTTTTCCAATTGATTAGGTCTGATTTTATTTGTGTGGAAAGTGTTTTGCAATTTAGTTCGTATAGTTTCTGACTTTTCCTTGGCAGATAGATTCCCAAATATTTTATCCTATCATCTGCTACTTGGAATGGAATTTCTTTTTGTATCTCTTGCTGCCGAACTTTGTTGGTAATATATAAAAATGCTGATGATTTATGTGGATTAATTTTGAATCCTGCCACTCTGCTAAAGCTGTGAATTGTTTCTAGTAGTTTTTTAGTTGAGTCTCTAGGGTTCTCTAAGTATACCATCATGTTATCTGCAAAGAGTGATAATTTGGTTTCTTCATTACCTACTCTGATTCCTTTTATCTCTTTTTCTTCTCTTATTGCTAAAGCTAACATTTCTAATACAATATTAAATAGTAATGGTGACAGTGGGCAGCCTTGTTTCACTCCTGATCTGATTGGGAATGGTTTTAGTTTGTCTCCATTACATATGATGCTTGCTGATGGTTTTAAATAGATGCTACTGATCATTTTAAGGAAAAGCCCATTTATTCCTATACTCTCTAGTGTTTTTATTTTTTTTTATTTTTTATTTTTATTTATTTATTTATTTTTTTACTAATAACATCTCTTTATTACACTTTGAAATATATCTGGGGAAGGGTATGCTCTCTACAAAGCCCTTTATTTCAAATAAAACATCTTATTTTCAGTATTTTAGGTGCAAGTCCAAAGCAGATTCAAATCCCTTTTCTAGGGAATGGTTTCATTATATCTACTAATTCAAACACACCCCTACCCCCTGGCTTGTTTTAGCTTTTTTTTTTAATTTTTAAAATTTTATTTTATTTGCATAACATATGTGTGGGTAATTCTTCAACAATAACCCTTACATAGCTTTCCGTTACAAATTTTTCCCCCCAACTCCCCACCCCTCCCCTAGATGGCAGGATATCCACTACATGTTAATTATGTTAAAATATTGGCAAATAGAATATATGTATACATATTTCCAAACTTATCATTGTTGTGCAAGAAAAATCTTATCTACACAAACGATATATCAGATAAAGGACACACAATGTAAGCAAACATCAATCAAGGAGTATGAGAATGTTATGTTGTGGTCCACATTTCGCATCCCTCTCTCTGGGTGTATATGGCTTTCTTCAGTGAACAATTGGAGGTGGTTTGAAACATTTCATTGTTGAAGAGAGCCATGTCCATCAGAATTGATCGTCATATAGTACTGTTGTTGCCGTGTATAATGATCTCCTGGTTCTGCTCATTTCACTCAGCATCAGTTCATGCAAGTCTCTCCAGGCCTCTCTGAAATCATCTTGCTGGTCATTTCTTACAGAACAATAATATTCCATAATATTCATATACCATAATTTATTCAGGCATTCTCCAATTGAAGGACATCTATTCAATTTCCAGTTTCTAGCCACTACAAAAAGGGCTGCCACAAACATTCTTGCACATGTGGGGCCTTTTCCTTCCTTTATGATTTCTTTGGGATATAAGCCCAATAGAAATGCTGCTGGGTCAAAGGGTATGCACAGTTTGATAACTTTTTGAGCATAGCTCCAAATTGTTCTCCAGAATGGCTGGATCCGTTCACAGCTCCACCAACAATGCATCAGTGTCCCAGCCCTCCCAAAAGGCCTCCAACATTCATCATTAACTTTTCCTGTCATTTTAGCCAATCTGACAGGTGTGAAGTGGTACCTCAGGGTTGTCTTGATTTGCATTTCTCTGATCAACAGTGATTTGGAGCACCTTTTCATATGACTATCAATAGTTTTAATTTCATCCTCTGAAAATTATCTGTTCATATCCTTTGACCATTTATTGATTGGAGAATGGCTTGAATTTTTATAAATATGAGACAATTCTCTATATATTTTAGAGATGAGACCTTTATCAGAACCCTTGAATGTAAACATGATTTCCCAATTTATTACTTCCCTCCTAATCTTGTTTGCATTGATTTTGTTTGTACAAAAACTTTTTAACTTAATATAGTCAAAGTTATCTATCTGGTTTTCAATTAAGAGTTCCAGTTCTTCTTTGGACATAAATTTATTCCATCTCCATAGGTCTGAGAGGTAAACTATATTACATTCCTCTAATTTACTTATAGTATCACTCTTTATATCCAGATCATGAACCCATTTAGATCTTATCTTGGTATGTGGTGTTAGATGTGGGTCAAGCCCTAATTTCTTCCACACTAGTTTCCAATTTTCCCAGCAGTTTTTGTCAAATAGTGAATACTTATCCCAAAACCTGGGGTCTTTGGGTTTATCAAAAACCAAATTGCTATAGTTATTGCCTATTTTGTCTTGTGATTCTATCCTATTCCACTGATCAACTACTCTATTTCTTAGCCAGTACCAAATGGTTTTGATGACCGCTGCTTTATAATATAGTTTTAGATCTGGTACAGCAAGTCCACCATCGTCAGCCTTTTTTTTTTCCATTAATCCCCTTGAAATTCTTGACCTTTTGTTTTTCCAAATGAACTTTGCTACTATTTTTTCTAGATCTGTAAGATAATTTCTTGGGAGTTTGATTGGTATGGCACTAAATAAGTAAATTAGTTTGGGTAGTATTGTCATTTTTATTATATTCGCTCGTCCTACCCATCAGCATTTTAAGTTTTTCCAATTGACTAGGTCTTATTTGATTTGTGTGGAAAGTGTTTTGTAGTTTAGTTCATATAGTTCTTGACTATCCCTTGGCAGATAAATTCCCAAATATTTTATACTATCAACAGTTATTTTGAATGGAATTTCTTTTTGTATCTCTTGCTGCTGAACTTTATTGGTAATATATAAAAATGCTGATGATTTATGTGGATTTATTTTGTATCCTGCAACTTTGCTAAAGTTGTGAATTGTTTCTAGTAGTTTTTTAGTTGAGTCTTTAGGGTTCTCTACGTATATCATCATGTCATCTGCAAAGAGTGATAATTTGGTTTCTTCACTACCTACTCTGATTCCTTTAATCTCTTTTTCTTCTCTTACTGCCAAAGCTAACATTTCTAAGACAATATTAAATAATAATGGTGACAGTGGGCAGCCTTGTTTCACTCCTGATCTTATTGGGAATGGTTCTAGTTTGTCTCCATTACATATGATGCTTGCTGATGGTTTTAAGTAGATACCACTAATCATTTTAAGGAAAAGCCCATTTATTCCTATACTCTCCAGTGTTTTTAATAGGAATGGGTGTTGGATTTTATCAAAGACTTTTTATGTATCTATGGAGATAATCATATGGTTTTTATTAATTTGGTTATTGATATAATTGATTATGCTAATAGTTTTCCTAATATTGAACCAGCCCTACATTCCTGGTATAAATCCTACTTGGTCATGATGTATTATCCTGGGGATGACTTTCTGTAATCTTGTTGCTAAAATCTTATTTAAAATTTTTGCATCAATATTCATTAGGGGAATGGGTCTATAGTTTTCTTTCTCAGTTTTCTCCCTACCTGGTTTAGCTATCAGCACCATATCTGTGTCATAGAAGGAATTTGGTAGTACACCTTCTTTCCCTATTTTTTCAAATAGTTTATATATTATTGGGATTAATTGTTGTTTGAATGTTTGGTAAAATTCACATGTAAATCCATCTGGCCCTGGAGATATTTTCTTAGGGAGTTGATTAATAGTTTGCTCTATTTCTTTTTCCAAAATAGGGCTATTTAAATAATTTATTTCTTCTTCTGTTAATCTGGGCAATCTATATTTTTGTAGATATTCCTCCATTTCATTTACATTATCAAATTTGTTGGCATAAAGTTGGGCAAAGAAACTCCTAATTATTACTCTAATTTCCTCTTCATTGGAGGAAAGTTCTCCCTTATCATTTTTGAGACTAATAATTTGATTTTCCTCTTTCCTTTTTCTAATCAAATTAACTAAAGGCTTATCTATTTTGTTGGTTTTTTCATAAAACCAACTCTCAGTTTTATTTATTAATTCAATAGTTTTCTTATTTTCAATTTTATTGATCTCCCCTTTAATTTTCAGAATTTCCAATTTGGTATTTAATTGAGGGTTTTTGATTTGGTCTTTTTCTAGCTTTTTTAAGTGTAAGCCCAGTTCATTAATCTTCTCTTTCTCTGTTTTACGCAAGTAAGCATCTAGAGATATAAAATTACCCCTTATAACCGCTTTAGCCGTGTCCCACAAATTTTGGTATGTTGTCTCATTGTTGTCATTCTCCTGGATGAAATTTTCGATTGTGTCTGTAATTTGCTCTTTCACCCATTCGTTCTTCAGGATTAGATTATTTAATTTCCAAATAACTTGTGGTCTATTTTCTCCTGGCCTTATATTACATGTGAGTTTTATTGCATCATGATCTGAGAAGGATGCATTTACTATTTCTGCCTTTCTGCATTTGATTTTGAGGTTTTTATGCCCTAACACATGATCAATTTTTGTATAAGTTCCATGAACCCCTGAGAAAAAAGTATACTCCCTTCTATCACCATTCAATTTCCTCCAAAGATCTATCATACCTAACTTTTCTAGCCTTTTGTTAACCTCCCTAACTTCTTTCTTATTTATTTTGGAATTTGATTTATCTAATTCTGAGAGAGCAAGGTTAAGATCTCCCACTAGTATAGTATTACTGTCTATTTCTCCTTGCATCTGTCTTAACTTCTCTAGGAATTTGGATGCTATACCACTTGGTGCATATATGTTAAGTATTGATACTGCTTCATTGTCTATGGAACCTTTTGGTAAAATGTAGTTTCCTTCCTTATCTCTTTTAATTAGATCTATTTTTGTTTTTACTTGATCCGAGATAAGGATTGTTACCCCTGCCTTTCTTTGTTCACCTGAAGCATAGAAGATTCTGCTCCAGCCCTTTACCTTCACTCTGTATGTATCTTTATGTTTTAGATGTGTTTCTTGTAAACAACATATTGTAGGATTCTGGCTTTTAATCCAGTCTGCTACCCGCTTCCGTTTTATGGGAAAGTTCATCCCATTCACATTCACAGTTAAAATAACTATATCTGTATTCCCTGCCATTTTATTTACCCAGAGTTATGATTTTCTCTTCCCTTTCCCCTCTCTCCCTTCCCCCCTCCCCAGTACTTTGCTCTTGATGACCACCTCCCACCAATAATCCTCCTCCCTTTAGAGTCCCTCCCTCCCCTTTATACCTTTCCCCTAATCCTTCTATTAGTTTGTCCCTTTCCTTTTCTCCCCTCCCTCCTACCTTCCCACAAGGAGGGTCAGGCCTTTCTTTGAAGCCAAATGTGTCTGATATACTCTCTTAGAGTCCAATCTAATGAGAGTAAGGTTTACACAATACTCATCGCCCTCCCTTCTTTCCCTCAATTATATTAGATCTTTGATGTCTCTTTATGAGATTTTGCTTTATTTTACCTCCTTTATTTTTACTTTATTTTGCCTCCTTTCCCCCCTCCCCCCTTTTTCTTTTTCAGTATGGTATCCCTTCCACCTCTAATTTCTTTTCCATTATTATCAAAAAAAATCAAATTATACTGCCATTCTTTAAAGGATACCTATAGTAGAAATATAGTTCTCAAGAGTCTTCCTTTTTACCTTTTTAGGCTTCTCTTGAGTTCTCTACTTGGAGGTCAAATTTTTTGTTCAGATCAGGTCTTTTCATTAGAAATAGGTGAAATTCTCCTGTATCATTGAATGACCATCTTTTTCCCTGGAAGTTGATGCTCATTCTAGCTGGATAACTTATTCTTGGCTGTAATCCAAGTTCTTTTGCCTTTCAGAATATCTGGTTGCAGGCCCTTCGATCCTTTAAAGTGGAACCTGACAGATCCTGTGCAATTCTAATGACAGTTCCTCGGTATTTGAACTGTTTCTTTCTAGCTGCTTGCAATATCTTTTCCTTGGTGCGATAGTCCTGAAATTTGGCCACGATATTCCTTGGGGTCTTAATTTTGGGGTCTCTTTCTGGAGGTGATCGGTGAATTCTATCAATGCCAATTTTGCCTTCTGATTCTAAAACATCAGGGCAATTCTCTTTCATTATTTCCTGGAAGATAGCATCCAGGTTCTTTTTTTCATCATGGCTTTCATGGAGTCCGATAATCCTTAAATTGTCTCTCTTGGATCTGTTTTCCAAGTCAGTTGTTTTTCCTAGGAGATATTTCATATTTTCTTCTATTTTTTTCATTTTTTGTTTTTGTTTAACTGATTCTTGAAGTCTTATTGAGTCATTTACTTCTATTTGTTCAATTTTAATTTTTAAAGTATTATTTCCTTCAGTTATCTTTTTTAACTCCTTTTGTAGCTGGCCAATTGAGTTTCTTGATTCAATGCATTCTTTTTTCATTTTGCCAGATTTATTTTTCAGTGAATTG
>JAJPUD010001622.1:210647-245717 GCA_023553655.1 Myrmecobius fasciatus | reverse complement strand
TTTTGAGATTCTTTATGCAATCTTCCAGGTAAGCCTTCTGAAAGGGAGACCAGCTTAAGTCCACCTTTGTGGCTTTATCTGGGATTGTTTTCAGAATCTCAGGATCTGGGGACTGCTCTAGTTTCTCTCCATAAAAGCTGTCTATGGTGAGAGCTCTCTTCTTCTTGCTCATTATGTTTAGCTGAGGTATCAGTTAACAGGAGGGAATTCTGCAGCCCCAGCAACAGCAGCGGCAGCAGTGGCAGCAGCAGCAGGCGGGATTTCAATTTGCCCTGGGGCAGTTTGCCAAGTTGACTTCCGGTCTGGGGCTGATGTGGCTAGATCTGCACTAGGACCACACTTTCAGCTACTCTCAATCCACCCTTTATCAAAGGTAGACCTGCCAAAGCACCTTCCCGCAAGCAGAGCAAAGTGGCCCAAGGGTCTCCCAGGGACTTCCTGGCAGCCTGAAATCCTCTGGTCCATCCCAGCCCTGGACTTGCAACCCAGCTGCGCCCTGGCGTCTGAGCGCTGGGAGGTGCTCGATCCCGTGCCTGTCTAAAACTGACCTCAGAAGTTCTTTCAAAGTGGATATTTGATAGAAGTGCGTTGTAGTCCAAGTGTTTGGTGAACCAGAACCAGTTCAGAGGCTCAGTTTGTCTGTGTTTGAGGGAAGGTCTCAAGAGCTTACAGAGAATGCTGTCTGTAGTTAGCCATCTTGGCTCCGCCCCTGGGCTTGCCTTTTTAAAAAAAAATAAATTTGTCTCTGTACCATGTTTCAGAAATTTAGTCTTATTGGAAAAAATTATTTCAAAATTAGTTTTGGTAATTACTATAACTAATTGTATTTCCTCTCCTCCCATTTATTCTTTTTTTTCACCCTGTTCATGCTGAATATTTTCAATTTCATGTTCTATCCTTGTTTCAAAATAATTATTTTAATAATCAAAAACATCTGTGAGCTCATCCATTTGCAGTTCTCTAATGATTAAATACAGCCCAACTATACTGGCTTGTTCTGTTACCTTCTTCCATATTTCCTCCAAAGTTCACCAGAGAGTGTACCTGATATTATGAAGGACTTTCTTGTTCTCTCCTACTACTGGTTATTGGTGGAGCATCCAACCTTATTTCAGTGTTGCCACATAACCATTCAATCTTCTCCCTCTTCCCCACGTGGAATTGTGAGGTGACATCCATTAATTCAGTTCTTTGCAGATCCTCCTTGGTTATATGTTCGAGCTTTCTTGCCCTCACCATACAGCTTTCTTTTATTCTCTTTATGAAGTTCATCGATATTTATTCCAATATGCATTGCTGTTTGATATCTAACTGCTTCATGGACCACTTGGTCCATTCTTTGTTCCTGTAATAAATTACTGTAGAATTAGAGCCCATGCATAGGGTACCTGATAACAACTCGTGGTGGGAGTCTGGAATACGTTTTCAGACTCCCAGGATGATGTGGGATGGAACGGCCCTGCTTCCCAATTCAGGGAGACTCTGAGCTGTTCAATATCTTTGTCACATGAAGTACAGGATCTTTTTGACTGGCTTCTGCACTAAAATTTTTCCAAGGGCACCAACCAACACATGTCTTTGACCTGAGAAGGGGAAAGCTACTTTAAGCCTCTGGCTAGGAAGATAGGATTGAAAGCCTTCCTTCCTGGAACTCTCTTGTGTATATCTCATGCAACAAGGTAGTGACTTTGTGGTGGGTGTATGTAAGTTTGTGTTCCTACCTCCCAAGTGAACATAAGTGCACACTGGGTGGGCTCCTGCTGCCAGTTCTCCACATCTAGGGCATTGGCATGTGGTCTACAAGGGCATGGAGCTGCTTTTCTGTGCCTTTTTCTGTTTTTAAATGGACCATTAGAGTTGATGAAGAATTTGTGAGTTGTGAAAGGTTGAAATAATGAGCCCCAGAAGTCCAGGATCTTGAGTCTGCTGGGATTTGCTAAGCTTGACCATGCTTGGAGGAGCAGCAGAAACACTGAAGATGGTTTGTTTTTATCCTGACCAGCAATAGCTGAGACATTGATTCAGCTGGTGTTTGTGTCCCCGTTAGGGGATTTTATGAAGGATTGTATTATGTAGTAATTGCTTTAAATTTCAACCCATTCTCTTCGGGGAATAAGGTGATATGGTCTAGCCATATCCCCCTGATATTCAAAAGGGAATGTTTGTACTTTTTTTCTTTATCTTATCAGCAAATAATCCTTCACAAAAGTTAATTGCTACAAATTGCCTGAGTAATATTGAGACATGAATCACTAATGATTAATATGTGAGGGGGGAAACATCAGAAAAGTGGTAGCATTTTAGAATCTGATTGAATTTGACAAAAATAAAATTGCAAGTATGGCCCCAAAACTGAATCAGGAAGTTTGAAAAAGGATGTCTAGCAATCTATAATGGCTACACTATTACAGGAAAGTTGGGGTGAATACAAAATGTGTGTGTGTGTGTGTGTGTGTGTATGAATGTGAGAGTGTGTGTGTGTGTATAATATACTTCACTGTATTCCTTTTCAAAGGTAACCATAACTCATTTTCTATCTTTGTTATCCCAGTTATATATAGTTTGTTTAAATTCTATTGGGTATCTATTTAAATAAATGTTGAGATCTGAGCAATATCTATTCTTCATTTTTTAAATTTATTTGCTTTTCTTTTTGTGAATGAATGAGTCAGATTTGACTGATAAAATTCTGTACAAAGCTGTACCATCATCTACTGACTATTAATCCTGACTGCTATTTAGATCCTATTTATATTGATGAGTCCTATATTTTCTTTCAGCATTCTCTGAATATCTCTGACCTAAGATCAGATCAGATGATATTTAAGGTCCTTTCCAAAGGTAATTCTATGATTGCTATTTTCAGTGGTCTACATGATCGCTATACAGAGTAGTCTAATGGCATAGAAATAGGTAATCTTATTTTCATAGAATTAATTGCCTCAGATCCTTTAAATCATCTATCATATACCCCAAGTAATTTTTTGATAGGATAAATGACCTTATTTCCTTCGATCTTCAGATGGAAAGATTTCAGGTCCTTAAAACTCCATTCATTCTCTTTTATATTTTCCCTAGTTTGTGAAGTACTTTGAGAAATTTAGCCCTCCAAACTGAAAACATTAATTCATAACAATATGATATCTTCAAGAACATAATTTATTCTATCTTTTACTTTCTCCCTCTTTATTCTGTGTAATGTAGGAATCTGATGTCTTTTTAGGCTACCATGTTATAAAAATTTCATTTCACCATGCATTCAAAGCTTACAAGAAATATTATTTCATGGGACATTTGGTCATCTTACATTCGAGTGCTCATGAGCATTGTGAATAAACAGATTAGCATAAACATAACTTTTTTAGGGGACAAAGAAGTAGAGAAATTATATAAAACAAATAAGATCTAAACTTGCATTGCTTAACTTTTTTGCATCTTACAGTTTTTTTTCCCTTTTGAAACAGTGACACCTGCGGATCCTATGCCGTTTTTAAATACATAAAATAAAATGTATAGAATTATAAATCATTTACTTTGAAATGAATATTCGTTTTTTTAAAGTTCATGGGTAAGTGGTCCCTTCACATTGATTTGTACTTCAATCAAAAGTTATTGTTATCAGAGTAGGATCCAGAATAGCACCTTCCCTGTTTTATTCTTCTACCTTTTGAATAATAATATTGAATAAAAACATTGATCAGCTACACTTCTCTGGGTCTCCTCTCTTGGTCTTTTTTTTTCCATTTTTTTACTCAACAGCACCTAGTCCAGTGCCCTGAATATTAATTATTTAATACATTCTCACAGGATTGAATTCTACTATATGGAGAGAGGATTTCACATATCAATAAAGAAGGGATCTTGTGAAGCAAAGAGTAGTTAAAGCGGGAGAAAATGTTCTTGGAACCTTTAACTGTGTCATAACAGTTGGAGAGGGAAATGAATGAAGGGAATTTAGGAACAAGTTTTTTTGGATTATTCACAGTAGCCTAGGAAGGAGACAGTTTTGAATGTAGAAGGCCAAAGAAAAGGAAGTCATAGTGATCAGGATAGGAAATCAAATGAACTTGGGTGACTTCCTTGGCAGAAAGGGAATACCAGATTGTTAGAAATGCTGGTGTAATAATTGGCCAGAATCCTAAATAGGAAGTGAAGGAATGAGGAAAAGCAAAGAGACTTGTCTGCCAACTCAATCTACCATCTGTTAGTATGACTATGTTCACCAGAAGTACAATTGTTCGTAAACAGATACGAACAGAAAGTTGAAGAAAGTTGAACCTATGGGTTGCAATGAGCTAGAGTTCAGCTAATCCTCATTTCATAGATCAAGGAGAATTATCTGTTGGTCAAAGTATCCAAAATGACATTTATATATGTGGATCTCCTATAACAGTGTCTTATGTCAAGTGATTCAATTAATCAAAAGAAAAAAAATGATTCATTAAGTTGGCATATTAAAAACCATTTTTATTTTATATGGAGAATGGTTGGAATATTTGAATAATTAGAAATTTTATTAAAACAAATACCTATGTTCAACATCTTTGCTTAATGTCTATTGAGTAATGTGCTTTATATGTTATATATGTTTTATTTTTGAATGAATATCTTGATTTTTAGGATTTGGCAAATATAAGAACTATATAAAATTTTAATGAATTTTTAATAGGCATTTCTTCATGTTTATTAATGTAAGGAACTAGGTTAAGCACTGGAGATATAAAGTAAGACTTAAAAATGCAACCTTCTCTTAACATGGTTGAATCCTATAGTAAAACACAACATTGACACTGACAAATACAAAATTGTTTGAAAAGGATATGGACACTGGCAACTGGCGATATCAAGATAGACATCCTAGAACAGATAATCTAAAATTTTCTCAGCTTCCCTTAAGTATAAACTAAGGAGAAGAAAGGGGAGGGAGGATCATTCCAAGGAATAATTCCAAAAATTAAAAGAAGGAAGTAGAGTTCCAAGACTAAGAAGTGGGCCAATTTGGTTAGAATGTAGATGCATGAAGGGGAGCGTAATGATAAATATTATAAGAAGTAAATTGGAGCTCATGAAGAACTTTGAATGCAAATCAAAATTTACCTTTAGTTATTTAATAGCATAGTTATACCTTCCTCCTTCACTGGCTATTTTTGTTTTTAAAAACTTGTTTTTGAATTTTTTTCTGAAAATTATTTTGACTATTTGGAGAACAAATATGGAAGAAGATATACTGGAATGAGAAAAATGAATTAGGAGTTTATTCTAAAATTCCAGTTGAGGAAAAAACAGAACTTAAAGCAGTGTAATATCTTGGTTCATGGAAAGTAGGGAAAGGCAGATATGATAGTCACTGGTGACATCACGAGTATATATTTTGCTAGAGTGGGGGAATACAACGTTTTTATTTAAAAGTAATAAATACAAAAGAATTTTAAGAGGAGAAGAATGCTAATGACTAGAAGAATGGGGGGTGGCTTCAAAGAGAAGGTAACCCCTAAACTCAATCTTTAAGTTATAGAAGAAGGTAACATAGTCCACACGTGGGAGACAGAATAATATGAACCTGGAAATGGGAGTTGGAGGTCCACCTATGGATATAATTTGTATACTGTTTATAAAATTTTAGAAGAGAGTCTGAAGAGAAGCTATGAAGTTCTACAATCCCATACTGAATAGTATCTGTTTTGTTTTTATTTGATATAATATTTAGCATCTGATTTTTTTTTCCTGAGAAGTTGAGTAAACATGGTGAGACTTTTCAATATAAAAGGAAAAGTAGAGTGGAGAAGCTGCTGACTACAAGTAGGAAACTGAGTTTAATTGAGAAGTGATGAGAACCTAAAGAAGGGTAGTACCTGTGTAAATGGAACTAATAATCCCTTCATTGTGAAAGACCTTGTGGAGGTAGAATAAGTAAGATCTTTTTTTTATTATTACAATAAGTAAGATCTTGAAACTGATTGGGCAGGTAAGGAAAGAAAGGAAAACAAATGACTAAAGATTACTTTGTGAGTATGAAACTCGGGGAATGGAATCTTGGTGTCAGTAGGGTAGGGATTTGGAGGGAAAGGAGGTTTAATGAAAAGAAGCTTCATCCTTTACATGGTATCTTGAAAATCGCAATGAGAAATCCAGGTAGAGTTGTTCAGAAGGAATAAAACTCTGAAAAGCTTTTGGGGTTTGGATACATAGATTTTCTGGTCATCTGACCAAAGAACTCAATACAGTGGAAGAGTATAGAAGTTCATGGAATTGCAGCTGAATTCTCAGTTTACACGTTCCAGATATTATACTAATATTAAAGGGTGATTTTAAGGGTTGAAACACAATAGAAGTTAGATGTAGAAATATGAATTTACTCTTCTTTTTGTACTTTATCAATTGATCACAATAATTACATATTTATGTCTTTCTTTTGTAGGAATAGATCCCCTTGATTTTAGACATCTCACAGGAAACCTACTTTCAATATATCTGTATTGAAATGGCTAAGGTCAAGGCAATTCAATTGTATCAGCTTTGAAATTTCTAAGGTCAAGGGAATTCAATATATCTTAATTTCTAAAGACAAGGAAAGTCATGGACAGATTACGTACTTGTTGCCATGAAACCATAGTCAGGATAACACAAGTTTTAGATGCTCCTACAGTAAAGTATTACACAGTTTGGTATACAATATGATAGAAAAGGAAGGATTCTAGGATTACAACAGAATCATCTCTGCATCCTTCAAGAGAAAAATAGATATTTGATGAAATAAAGAACTTTTAAGCCTTCTTAATGACTATAATACAGATCAATAGACAATTTAACTTTGAAAATACAAGGCTCTGGAGAAGCATAAAAGATAAATTGGAAAGAGAAATCATAGACAACTTACTATTGTTGAATTGCTTACATTCCTACAGGGAAAGATGATACTTGCAGAAATTTTCTCATTATTACGGCAGTTAGACGTCGTATACCTAGACAGATTGAACAGATATTAGTTGAATAGGAAGAGATAATATCCAGAAAGATAAGTGAGAGAGGAATGTATTTGGGGAAATGGAGAAGTAGAATGGTTTAAATTGTCACATAGGTGAAAGAAAGCTTTTACATTGGAGGGAAAGAGGGGGCACATAAGGGAATGTAAGTGAATCTTTTTCTTTTTAATTTTTTTTGGTTATACATGTATGTTAACTTTTCAAACACACATTTCTTTATGAATTATATTGGAATGAAATAATCAGAACAAAAGGGAAAAATTGCACTTTTCTTCTGTTTTTTTTTTTCTTTTGAACTTAGCAGGTGCTGATTTATTCAATCTCCATCTGTCTCTTTTGGGATACAGACGGAACTTTTTCCACAGTTTACTGGGATTGCCTTGCATCATTGAAGCAGTGACAAGAACCAAGTCTTTAATAGTTGATTATAGGGGCAGCTAGGTGGCGCAGTGTTTAGAGCACCAGCCCTGAAGTCAGGAAGACCTGAGTTCAATTCTGGTCTCAGACACTAAACATTCCCTATCTGTGTGACTTTGGGCAAGTCACTTAACCCCAATTGCCTCAGCAAAAAGCAAAAAAAAAAAATAGTTGATTATAGCCAAATATTGCTCTTACTGCATATTGTACAATGTACTTCTAGTTCTGCTTGTTTTGCTCAGCATCAGTTCATGCAAATCTTTTCAGAACTCTCTAAAATCAGGTTGTTTATCATTTTTTATAAAATGATAATATTCCATTATCTTTATATACCATTGTGTATTCAGCCATTCTCCAATTGATGGGCATCTACTCATTTTCCAATTCTTTACCACCATGAAATGAATTGCTACCATACTTTGCACATGTGGGTCTTTTCCCCTCCTTTATGATTTCCTTGGGTTACAGACCAGTAGTGACACTGCTAAGTCAAAGGGTACAGCCTTCACCATGCCCTTTGGGCATAGTTCCAAATTGCTCTCCAGAATGGTTGGATCATTTCACAACTTCAGCAACAATGTATTAAAGTCCCAATTTTCCTCATTCCCTCCTCCCTTTATCACTATTTTTTCTTGTCATCTTAGCCAATCTGAGAGGTGTAAGGTGTAGTACCTGAGAATTACTTTTATTTGCATTTCTCTAATCAATAGTGATTTATACTCATCAGAATTAGCACAAAGATATAGAATAGCATACACATTCAATTGAGTATGGAGAGGTATATTTGTAGAAAAGTAGGAGGGGAAGGATATAAGAAGATAGAATGAAAAAAGGGAGGACAGATTCAGGGAGGGGAAACAAAACACTTTTGGAAAGGTAAAGAATAAAAAGATAGAAAATTGAATTAATGGAGGAAGCACAGCAAGACTAAATTTGAAAAAAAAATTGAAGCAAGTTTCTGATAAAGGCCTCATTGTTCAAGCATATGGAGAATTGACTCAAATGTATTTTAATACATTGACAATTTAATACAAATGACAGTTTTCAGAGGAAGCAATCATGGCTTTCTAAAATAATTTAGAAAAAAAGCTTTCTCAATATTGGAAAAAAGCAAATTAAAACAATTCTGAAATATGACTATATGATTATTTGGCTAATAGGATAGAAAAGAAAAATGACAGATGTTGGAGTAGTGAGGAAAAAAATGAGATGTATACTCAGTGAAGTTGTGAACTGATTCAACTATTCTGTAAAATATTTTCCCACGGGGAAAAATAAAATATTGAATCAAAAGCGGGAAAGTTAGCAATAGCCCTTTTAGATGTAGTGGGTACATTGCTCTAAATGTTGGTGATGGTTATATATTTGATTTAGGGTTTTTCTGGCAAAGGATTGCTTTTAAACTTGATATCAAGACATTGGGATTTTACTTTCCTGTCCTCCCCCCAAAAGAATAATTTTAAAAATCAACAATTTTAACTTGGCACTCTGTGC
The DNA here is from genome assembly GCA_023553655.1 of Myrmecobius fasciatus. Taxonomy (NCBI): domain Eukaryota; kingdom Metazoa; phylum Chordata; class Mammalia; order Dasyuromorphia; family Myrmecobiidae; genus Myrmecobius; species Myrmecobius fasciatus. The sequence goes on along the minus strand of JAJPUD010001622.1, from coordinate 236,823 downwards.
TATGGAGAAGCCTAATAGATTTAGCATCCCTCAAAAGAAATTCTGGAGAAGTGGAAATTCAAAACTTAACCCTCAAGTTGAACTGCTTCTAGAAAAACAATTTTAGGTTTATGCATTTAATTATGCTTGAAAATCCTTCAGAATAATTGGAGAATTAGAGAAATTTGCTTAGTCTTTTGGGTATTAGTCACATTTTTACCCCTTTCCTAAGAAGAGAGGATTATTATTAGGTCTTTTGTTGAAAATTCCTTTTCTCTGTAATTGTCATGTACCACTGAATCACAGTTCCCCAAATGTCATCCAATTGAGTGGATATCATTTGGGCAGTCCTTTGTCTTAGGGACTTAATTTGTGATATTGACAGATTTATAATGGTGTCACTGGTTTATAAAAAAAAGTGACAGCTAAAAATTCTCCACCTACATAAAGCTGTGATCTGTGAGAAGCTTTGATGTTTTTAAGATACTGCAATACTTAGATAATTGTTAATCATTTCACTTCCATATACATTATAGATAGAGAAGCTTAGGGGAATTTTGGTCTTTGGATATTTCTTGAAAATAAATGAAAATATAATTTAATGAGTCAAAATATTTTTGGAAAAAAATAAATTTAGTTGATGAACATGAATTTGTCCCTTTTGCACATTTCTGCTGCCTACAGTTGCCAAATAAGGCCCTTAACTAAGAGTGACAAGCCCCTGGGGAATGGAAGTAATAACACCCAGGAAGCTTTCTGCATACAAAAAGTAAAAGGTAGTGTGAAAAATCCATATTTATAATGGCATATGTTGCTCTGTTCAGCTGTTTTTTTAGTAGTCATCCTAAAGTTATTATTTTGATTATTATTTTATTATTCTCATTTGTAAAAAGCATCATGCAGAAGTGAGGTCAGTTTTCCATTCTTTAAGTTGACCACTATTTGCTAATATTAGGTCATCCCACAGGAATATTTAGATGCTCTTTTTTTGTTCAATAGAATATTTATGTAGAATTGATTTTCTAATTGACTTTTCATCATGAGTGACATGTTAACTATGCTAGGATACATGATCTCCTATTATATACCACAAAGTTGCAATGAGTTTGCTTTGAAAACATTTAGTTATTAATTAAAACAGAGACAATTGAAACAGGTTATCACACTTTTGACATTATTCTACCCAAACACAATAATAGGAAGTGTAGTTATTGTCTCTTTATTTTAATTACCAACTAAAATTGCTATTGAATAAAAATTAAAAAAAGAACAGTTAAATGTTTGATCCAACAGTATCTCCACTACGCATGTGTCCTAAGGAGATGATAAAAAAAGGAAAAGGAATTGTTGCAAAAATGTTTGTGGCTGCCTTTTTTGTAATGACAAGGAACTAGAAGCTGAGTGGATGCCCATCAGTTGGGGAATGGCTGAATAAATTATGGTATATGAATGTTATGGGATATTATTATTTTCTAAGAAAGGAGGATTTCAGAGAGGCCTGGAGAGACTTGCATTAACTGATGCTGAGTGAAATCAGCAGAATCAGGAGATCATTGTATAAGGCAACATCAATATTGTATGATGATCAGTTCTGTTGGGTGTGGCTCTGTTCAACAATGATATGGTTCAGGCCAGTTCCAATGGTTTTGTGATGAAGAGAGCCATCTGCACCCAGAGAGAGGACTGGGGGAACTGAGTGTGGATCACAACATAGCATTTTTGTTGTTTTGTTGTTTGCTTTTTGTTTTTTCTCATTTTTTCCCTTTTTGATCTGATTTTTCTTGTGCAGCATGATCATTGTGGAAATATACATATATATATATGTACATATATATATATAAGAATTACCTGTGTTTAACATATATTGGATTACTTGCTCTCTGGGGTAAGGGATAGAGGGAAGGGAAAGAAACACTTTTGTAACAAGGTTTTGCAAAAGGTGAGTGTTATAAATTATCTAGGAATATGTTTTGAAAAAAGCTTCAATAATATTTTAACAGGTACATATAAAATGTTGCTGATTTATAAAAAAGAATATTGCTGAGAGAGACTTGTGAGAATTTTCTGAAAAATTCTTAGCATAAGACTGAAGTGATCTAGAATGACACATGCCATATTTCACCCATGCCTATTCATTTTGTGTAACACTTTTTTGTATCCTGCCATATGTTTAACACTAGATATCCTATGTCTTAAAATCTTTTCATGAATAATCTCGAGGCAATTAAATATCAGTGCATCATATGGGCTTTCCAACAGTTATACTTTGTCCTTACGATATGACAAGTGAATTTTCATTTTTTGTTGATGAATTTTTTTAATGAAAACCTTTGTCACAACTACTTCATAATAACTTATTTCTAACATGTTGCAAGGTACCTGTGCTCACAACGTACCTCTCTTCTGTTTGTATATTTAAAAAATACACACACACATACACACACACACACACACTTGGAGGAGGAGAGGGAGTTGTATGTATACATATACATATATATGTGTGTACATATATACATATATAAATCAATAATCATACAATAGATAAACATGTGCATTCATATCTATGTAAGTCCATACTAAACTTGTTTGTCCTTTGTTTCTTTGAAGGTGGTTAATGTCATACTTCATAAATTCAAATATTTCCATTTTTTCAGAATCCACTGTCATTATTTCCTACATTAAAACAAAATTCTACCAATACTATTTTAAATAGTCTAAAAATATTAATGACTGTCATAGTGTAATTTTTATTAGCTTTTTATTAAATCTCTTTTAGCTTTAACTTTGTATAATATCAATGATTATTAGCCCTTATTTTTATAATAAGTTCTGCTCCTGATCATTTGCATTATGTTTGTTATCTCATTTTCTATTCCTCTGACTCCTCTCCTTTCCTTCTTCCTGCTATATTACCTTGCTGTAACTTAACCTTCTCTCCTCCTAACTCAATCCCTTCTTCTTTATTTCATTCTCATTAATCTATACAAATTCTCCTATTCCAGTTATTTTATACTCTTCTTTACCCCCTTATTTTAATTCTTCCTTCTTTTATATCTTTATCAATTTAGAAGACTTTTATGCCTGTGTAAACGTGTGTATGTATGTCTCTCTTGTCTGTGTCCATGTGTATTTTCCTTTTTAATCCATTTCTGATGTGAATAGACTTCCAGAAATATTGGTCCTTCCCCCTCATCTAATTACTCTGTGTTAGTGCTTGTTTTTACTTCATCTGCATAACAATTAATCTTTTTACCTTTTCTTAAATAGTTTTGCTTTTTAGAATCACGTCATACCCAGTTATTCCCCAATGCTTTTTCAAACTACCCAATTACTAATGACAGTCTTACACATATGGATTACATTTTTGTGAATAAAACATAAACAAGTTTTTATTGAATCCCTTGAAATTAGTCTTTGATGTTTATCTTCCTTTCTTCTTGGATCCACATATGTAGAATTTTCTGTTAACTTCAGGGTTTCTTGGGGTAACAAAATATAAAAGTTTGGCAATTCATGGGATATTCTTTAAAAAACATGATTATACTTAATTTTGCTGTGTATTTTATTTTTGGTCACAACCCTAGTTCTTTTGCTCTTTGATATATAGTGTTCCAAGAACTATGGTTTTTTTAATGTAGCTGCTGCCAGGTCTTGTGTGATTCTAACTGTGGCTCTTGCAAATTTGAATTTTGTTTTCTTGTTTCTTTTAAAATTTTCTCTTTGATCTGACAGTTTTTGAATTTGTCGATGGTGTTCCTGTAATTTTTCCTTGTGGGATGTTTCAGGTGATGATTGGATTTTTTTAAATTTCCATTTTCCCTTTTGTTCTACCATTTCAGGACAATTTCCTTTAATTATTATTTTTTTTAATTTTACTGTGTCGATTTTTTTTTGGGGGGGGAAAGGCGGGGGAGAGGATTATAGCTTTCTGGTAGCCAGATTGTTCTTACATCTTTTTCTTTTTGATTTCTTTTTCAGGTCTGGTCTTTTTTATGTTTCAAAATCTTTTCTTTTTTTTTCCTTCTCTGTATTTTGAACTCTTAGGACTTCACTGTTTTCTCCTTGACAATTTTGAGTTTTCAAAGAATCATGTTCTTCCTTAAGATTCTGGATCTTGTTTTCTAGTTGTTTGGCTTTCTTTTCATAATGTTCCTGTTTTTTCTTGGAATATTATTTTATTTTTGTTTTTTCCCCTAAATCTTTCTCATTGAAGTCTTTTTTTTTCTTCTAGAAATTTTTCTTTGATAAGTGACCATTTAGCATTACTCTTTGCAGTAGGACGGTTTTTTTCCTTTCTTTAGTATCCTTCTTTGAATAGTCTTCCCTACTCCCCTGCTACTTTATATAGTTGAATTCTTTCTCCTTTGCCTGATCATTTTAAAAAAGTTCTTGTCAGTGTAATCATCTCTAGTCCTGGGGTTGAGGATATGTACCTTTGACTTCAGGTTCTCCTTCAGTTTTTCTCTCTGGCCTGGAATCTGAAACCAAGAACATCACATTTCTTTAAGTGCATACAGTTAGCAACATCTCTGCCCCATTGCTTCTTTTGAAGAAAATGGGGAAAATTCATGAAAAATGTTGCCTGACATTCTGAGAAACTGAACGTAGGAGATCACCCATAGTTGTGATGCTAAAAGTGATTCTGCCATGATCTTTATCATAAATGAACCATTTATCATAAATCCTTATTTATATTTTTCCCAACAGTTTGTTATACTGTTAATAAATTACATAATAAGTACACTTGACATTTAAGTCTAGGAAATGGGGTAGAGCCTGTTATAGAGAGAGAAATGAGTAATGCTTATAGGAAAATAGGTTTTTCCAGGGTATTAAATAAATGATATTCATAAAATTGTGGTGAGGGCAAAAGTTCATTGATTAATAAGAAAGAAGTTGCAATCTTCATTTATGAAGAAATACTGCAAAATGTTCCTTCATACTCTGGGAACCTAGGCTGAAAGAATTCATATGTTTAATCAAGTTCTGGAGAAGAATATTCTAGTTGTAGTTCAAAGAAGGCTTGTTGTCCAGCACATCTCCACCTAGATGTAAGAAAGTATTGATCAGAAAATACACTTGACTACTTTTTTTCCCCCAGCGCAAGTAAGCATAAGGAGATAGAGCCACAGTCAATAAGCTAGGGATTTTAAAAAGTAGATCAGCCTGCTAATGCAGAGACTGAATTTTAGTGTTAGATTGTTTCAGTAGGGCAAGAAGAGATTCATGACCCTGATTCTTTGAAGGGTGTAGTAGGTGCTACCTAGCAGGGTTCAGTTATAGCCAATAAATGGATCATATGAATATGAATATAAATGAATTGTTAGATTCATTGCAGAGGATGAGGACTGAGCCTGGAGGTGGTAAACTTTAAGAATTAATTAGTTTAATTCCCTTTTTATAGATAAGGAAACTGAGGCTAAGAAATACCTGACTTGCTGATGTACAGATAGCTCATAGAAATCATAAGATGTGACTGCTGTTTTCTTACTCCAAGCCAAAATCTGTGATTTTTTTTCATTGTTCATATTGAATTGATAGAAAAGTAATAATTGTAGATTCTTAGTATGATCATTATAGATTTTTAGTATGATGAAGGCAAATTTTTGGGAGGAATATTTAGGCATTTTTATCCACTAAATATTTTAGTGAACAAAGATGACACTGTCTAAACAACTTGAAATCTGTTAAAATAACTGAGTCTGGAATGAGGTGATGGTTAAGTGAGGGTTGAATGGGATTGAAAGGGATTTAAAGATGCTGCCCAGAAAGAAAGAAAATGGTAACTCCAGATTATATATAGGCCTTGGAAAAGTGATTGAAAGGCAAATAATGTAAATAGATGTGAAGTCCCCGAATCAATTGTCTAATTATCTATCATTTAATTCTTTGTAAGACTAATTACAAAGACCAAATGAACCATAAATTTAAACACTGTGAGGAAATAAATATTTTCAACTCAACACATATCTATGTTACTTAGTACTTTATGATTCTGTATTTTGCATTGTAATCATATCTGAGTCATGTTAGCAGTAGCAAATACCAAGCTCCATGATCCAATACAGTGCGGCTTGTTTAATTTCTCTAGATCCCTGAACACTTGAAAAAAATCTATACATACAAAGGTACTTTGTGAAATTAAATAATAATGTGATTTTCATTGTCCAATTGCACAATAGTAATGAACACTTTAATATAGAATTAGATCTGGCTCTATTATTTTGATGGAAAAAAATGATAAAGTGCTATTAATTGATTGCAATGATATCATCTTCTGGAGAGTATCCAGCTTCATTAATCAGACCATGTATACTCTATGCTTCAGATGATAGTAAAAAGTAAACATAGTTTAAGTATGGCATTAGCACTAAACAAATGTTGAGAAACTAGTATGGCTTTCATTATGTATTGTAGGAATACTCCTGTGCTGAATTGATCAACAATTTATTTGTGGGAGATTATCTAATTGTTAGGAAACGTGATATATATACTAGCAGACAATACAGTGGGTCTTTATAAAAATATTAAATATCAAGTTTTCCTACTTCTGCAACTAGAATACATTATTTCCTATGTATTGACTGTAAGAAAATATCAATCAAATATTTATTGAGCATCTTCAGTGAACCCAGCAGAATTTCAATGTACTTAAATTAGAATTGGGGGATTTTTATGGATCTTCAGAGACAATTTGTCTGTAAAACAGGAATCTTCATGTTTGACCTGCCATCTCATTTACATTTATTCTGGAGAGTAAAACAATGATCTCCTCCTACCAAACCTGTCAATACTTATATTGGAGTTGTGATTCAAGAATCTCAATTATTGAATAGGCAGGCATCAGTATTAATGATAAGCATCTAACTCATTCCCTCTTCATATGATATGAGGGCACATTACTTGAGAACTCTAAACCATGAGCTGGTGCCAGAAAATTAGATGGCATTTAGTGTTCTATTGCAACCAAGACTACCCAGTTAGCAGAAACGGAGGAGTCAGCACCAAGGCCAGCGATTATAGCAAAGCTGAATAATGTTGAAGTGGTAAGCAGCCCAGGAGGTGAAATTCCAGGCTGGAACTGCAAGAATGAGTTAGGGAAAGGATAAATAGAGGTGATTAAGAGAGGAGAAAGGTTTGCTACTCTTCTCTTATAAAACTGATTCAATCTCTTTTAAAAAAATCTATATAATATGATTAGTTCTTAATTGTGATTCTAAGATCAATAGCACATATTTGTAAAGTGGTTTAGATTTTGCATAATTGAAGAACACATTTCCGTGCCTGCTTTATATACATTTTAATATTTGCTCCTTTGAACCTTTGAGATAGATCTGTTCTTACTACATTTTTACCAGAAAGGAAACTGAGACTTATCTAAGAGAAAACAGCTAGTAAAAGAACATGTAAAAAGGTTTGAATATAGATTTTTGTAAATTTAAGACAAGTCCAGCACAAACCTATGGTCTGTGGAGGCAATTGGTGGTCACCAGTGCTGTATCAGTGAGCCCTAATCTAAATTTCTGGTGCCATATGTTAGTACTTGCTACTGTTTTTCTGTTCTAGGCATATTTTCCTAGAGAAATGTGGGTGTTGTGTTAAGGAAAGAATCTTTGATAAGAATCCCATTCATAGAAAGTATAACCTGCATATGTGATGTAGCACCCATTCTGTGATTCCATTCAAGCAATTTAAAGGCATGTTTTAGAGGTATAAAAAATATGGCCTACTATAACAAATGTGAAATTGTATCGGCCTGAATAGAAGACTTCTTATTCCTCCATGTCATCTGAAGCGACAAAGAAAGAGTTGTATAAACTGGAACAGGAATGATTCAAATAGACAAGAAAGGAGGGCAGCCTAGGCAAAGAAATAATACACTAAAAAAACCAACAAAAATTAGTGCCATTTTGGACAATAATAAAGAAATATCTAACAGAGGCAATATGCTATATTCTGCTCTTTCTCTATAGAGCTTGTAACTCCAAAATTGCAATCTGTATTGCAACAAACTGAAAATTGTCAAAGTCAAATGGAAGAACAATAATTTTCCCCAGAGACTCATAGAAATTTCCAGTGTAAACAAAGTAGAAAAGATGTATCTTCAAAAAATTAGGAGATGCCAACAAATATAAGGGAAATGAATTATGAGCCAGGGATTGCATTTCAGTTAAATCAACACATTGATGGGTGATAAATTGCCTAAGGAAAAAAAATCAAGCTCATTATTTTACCATCAATATTATTCAATTTTGGTAATCACCAATGAGCAATGGATCAGAATGTCAGTCAATAACACATGCTCAAAAGAAACAAGCTGCTGTTCAGTGAAGCATTAAATATGCAAGATTTCACTGTATGAATATATTCCTAGAATAATCTAGAAATAGATATCAGAAATGGGGTAAATCATATGATGATGAAAACTCAAGTAGATAAGAGACATAACATTTGGTCAAAGATACCTAACGGTAAGTATGACTGACCAGGGGTAATGAGGAAAAGAAAGTGTTTCTCTTAAGCTCCATTGAGAGAGCATCACTTTCCTAAGAACATGGAATAATTTCATGATAGGTGATGATAAAACGAAATGTGTTCATGATCGTATTCTGATGCAAAACAAAGGTATAGCCAGCCACTTTCTCCTCTCTGCGTCAAGAATTTTTTTTTTCTTCACAAATGAATTTAATTGTGTTTCTAAATTACATCTAATAATCATCAGTGGGGACTGTCAAAACAGAGTGCATTACACGAGATTTAATCTGAATTTTTAATACTATTCATGAGTCAATATTCAGCTAACATTAAGAACATGCCAAGTATAAGACACTGTGTTAAGCAGGTACTGGTGAGCCAGTTTGGGATAATAAAGAAGAGGACTGATTATGGATTTCAATGACCTGGCTTCAATTCTGATGAATTGCCTTCAAGGACTGACCCTGTTTATATATTAAAAGGTTGTAAATAATACTTCCACTGCCCACTTCACAGGAATGAATGCTGTGAACAAAGCATCTTGTTACAGCCATATAGATATTATTCTAGTTACTATTAGGAAAATTAAGAAATAGTATGTAACCTCAAAGACAACCTAAACCTATAGAAGAGATGTCATCTGAATCAATAATAATAATGTAGTAGCACAAGATGAAACAAGTGTGTTTGTGTGTGTATGTGTTTCTATTTCTGTGTATTTGTCTTTGTGTGAAAAAAGAGAGCTCATCTAATGAAGAGTTTCTGGTGTTTGGGGAAAGTTGATGAATTAGAAAAACCTTTATGAAATTATGAAATTATTTGAATCAACCCTCAAAAGGTGGAAATAATTAACATGGACAGATCAAAAAGGGAGGGCATTATAAGAGAAAGAAATGCCTTGATACAGTAAAGCAGAGATATAAAAGAATAATAAATAAAAATAAAATATAATAATGATAATAAAATGAACTAAATTTATGTCATAATAAAGTATTAAAATACAAAATTTTATTTACAAAGTATCTGTGTGATTTTCCAACTTGCCAAGTTTGAGAAAGGCACACAATTTGAATTAAAGACTGTGAAAATAAATTTCTCTACCACTAATCTTGGAAATTTGCCAAACTAGTTCAATTTATAGTAATTTAGGAATGGGACATAACACACCAGAGCTGTACTCACTTTGAAATAAGAAACTAGTAAGATGTCTTCAGATGATAGTTGATGGAGAAAAGAGACTTAATGCAAAATGGGAAAGGATCTCAATGGAAAACAAAAGACGCTGAAACAGCAAAGGAGTAAAATGAAGGCATGAGGTATCTACAGTCTAATCAGCCAAAAGGGAAAGAGAAGAAAAAGGACCTCGAGTGTCTGGCAGGTAGATTCTATATAAAACCTCTTCCCAGACAACAGCTGATTGCAGCTTCTTGTTTGCATTAGGGCTTGGCAGGAGTTTCTGAATTGGAGATCAAATACATCTGAGCAAAGGATCAAGGAGAGCCCTGTCTTGAGGAGACAGGATAATTCTCATCCCCAAAATACAAAGTCCCCTAGATATAAAAGCCTAAACCCCTAATAACAGAGCTCTGAGCTTGGGAGAAGGCACAACAAATTGGCAGTGTGTAACAACAATAGGGACAAATTGGCTCCCAGATCCAGCATTGAATCCTAGAAGGAAAAACAATAGAATGGAGGATTAGTTGTAGCCATATGGAGATCAAAGGGAATTGTTTGGTGGCTGACAGTCAACTTGCTTTGTTTTTTTCACAGTGATGGATGTGTAGAATATGGCCTGTTGTTCCTTTTTAGAGACAAAATGAAAGGGCCAGTCAGAGGAATGTACCACTCTTTTGTAGGAGAGAAATTAAGTATTTCTTTTAAAATGGAGAAAAACAACAATCACAAAAACAGGGGCAAAGGAATCCCAAGAGACAAAGGGAAATACTCACCTGAAAAGGTAGAGAATGTAACACAAAAGAAGCCACTAGATCATTGAAACCAAGTAATGTCCATATAAATGAAACTGTTGTCTTACATCAGGGTTTCTTGATATGTTGGAGGGGGGGTGTGAAAACTTCATAGGGGTCCATAATCCCAAGTGGGAAAAATGTTTATTTTAGGATAAACTGTTTGCTTTATAATCTTGTATATTTTATATTTATGAAAATATTGTTCTGAGAATGGCTTGGAAGACTTAGATGAATTAATATAAAGTCTGTAGAAGCCAGATTCCTTGGCATTGCAGTGGGTGGATTGGTTTTATGTGGCTATGCCATGTTTGTAAGGGATCACTGCTCTATTCGCTCCTTTTTCTCTCCTATCTTTCCAGTTTGGTTATGATTTGGGAAGAGGAGGGACTAATGATCTTGCCAACCCCAGTCAGAAGGGATGGGGGAAAGAACATTTAAGCACATAAAGGAAAATTCATAGAAGAGCGAATCAAAGGAAGTTTATAAGGAAACAAAGATAAGCAGGGCATCTATGAAAGTGCAGTGTTTTCACATGCATTTTATACTTTTAAAAGATGTATATGATAGCAATTAATGCCTTCAGTCAGTCAAAAGTAAGTATTGCTTAACATATGCTAGGCAGTGTGCTAAGTATTCATTGAAGAATGGCAAATTAGTCTCAGTTCTTTAGCAACTTATATGCAATCTTAGATACAACTTTCTTTTCTGTTTTTCTGTGACTGAAAATGTTCTTTTTTTTATTCTTTTGGTTTTTATATGGCCAAAAAATAATAAAATGAAGGAGTTTGCCCTCTATAGGGTTGTTTATCTTTAAATCTATCAGCTTATTGTTTTTCCTGCCCCGAATTATATGGTGAAGAATTTAAGTGAAAATATTCTTCTTCAATACAAATTATTTGTCCTTTCCTCAGATTTCCTAGTCAAGGAATCATATCAAAGGAAATAATGTTCATTTGGCATCATCTATTCTTTGTGGCCTTTTCAGTGGTCTTATTGATAAATTCCCTTTCTGAATGCACAGAAATAATCTGAGATTAATGTGAACATCATTAGAAGCAAGCTCAGACTTGAGGTTCTCACTTGTCTCTCATTCTTGGAATAATATTATACTTAGTTTCAGCAGAAGTGAAGATAGTAAGTTTCCTTCAAAATTCAACTTGATGTCCACCATATTGAGGAAAGCTTTTCTTGGACCCTAAGCAGTTAATGCCTCACCTTTCATATGGATTTCACTGTCTCTGTGTGTGTGTGTGTGTGTGTGTCTGTCTCTCTGCTTTCTCTGTGTGTGTGTGTGTGTGTGTGTGTCTGCTCATATCTAGAAAATTCAAGGCAAGCTATTGCAGCATAATGACTTTTGGTCTCTTTTTGTCTTTCAGATTCTTAGTCCAATACCTCAAACATATTTAGTGCTTCATAAATTTTAACTGAATGACAGAGCCAAAGTTTAGTGTAGCTGGATGACTGATTTCATAGAAGGGGATAAAGTGTCAATAAAACTGGAAATGTTGGAAGGGGACAGGGTGGGAAGAGCTTTAAATGCCAAGCAGGCAGTTTTACATTTCATCCTGGAGGTAATGAGAAACTAAAGTTGTTTATTGGATAGAGATCATATGGTCAGACTTCCTTTTAGGAAGATCCCTCTGGCAGCATATTGGAGGATGGATAGAAGGAAGGAGAGAAATGAAGCAGAGAGAAAATTTAGAAAGTTTTTTCAGCAGTCCAAGTGAGAAGTGATTGGGCTGTGAAGTAGGGTTGGTATCCAAGAGAAGGGAAAATGAGAGAGATTCTGAAGGGAGAAACATGAAGATTTTACAACAGATGGCACACACGTGGAAGAAGGCCAGGGAAGCATTTAGGATGACACGAGTTATTTGGGGAAGGAGAGAGAGAGTACTAGGAATGTTTTTGACAAAGAAGAGCTTGGGGAATAAGAAGTTTTATTCTGAACATGTTCTTGTTGAAATGCCTATGGTTCATCCCACTAGAGATGTCTACAAGGAAGGTAGTTGGGGATATGGATATGTAGATCTGGGAATCATCTGCATAGATATGATAATTCAACCCATCCAAGTCGATAAGATCAACAAAACATAGATCATAGGTTTGAAAACAGAAATCATCACAGAATCTTGGAGGACACCTACTATTGAGTGGGCATGAAACTGATGAAGATCACGAAGGAATTTAGAAGGAACATTAAAACAGAGAAGAAAAACCAGGAGAATCTAGGAAAGAATAAATGTGTACCATCAAAGGTCATGTGACAGTGTGAAAAGCTACGAAAAGAGGAAAAACTGAAGATTGATCTTTTAATTACCATATCTAATGGTCTTTTTTCAGTTAGTATTTTCAACTCAATTATTAGATCGGAAGGCAAATTGAATAGAGTTTAGATAATAGGAGCAGTGTGAAGGCTTTTGGTTTTGGCTTGGATTAGAGAAGAGAGAAAAACAATTATTTAACTGGATGAAAAGAGATGTTTACTCTATGGGAATGTAATTATGTAGGCTGCATGGAGGACACAGTAGATGGAGAGATATTGAAGATGTACAAAGGTTAATAATGAAAACAATTCACTGCCTTGCAAATGGAGTCAAGGTGACTTGCTAAGGGGTTACTCTCAGCAATGTGAGATGAAGAAAAGTTAAGAAATTTTAGTAAATGAAACGTTTTTATGTTGAAGTAAAAAATGATATCCTCAACTTAAAAGGTGTTATCCACCCAGTATTATGATGTTATTATAAGTATTATTATTGTTGGTAGCATCATATTTACGATGGGCTAGTTAAACTGCCTCAGTAATGCCCCAGTTTTTAATCTATAAAATAATTTTGTACATTAGGTGATCTCTGAAGACATGAACAACTCTAGATCTATGGTAACATTATCTAAGGATTTATCATTTAGTGTATCAATATTAAAAATATTTATATTAAAACCTGCAACTCCATTATCTTGCAATGTGTACTTTTGAAATAAGAGCTACACAAATTTGTTAACAACTTCACATTTTGGAGGGGATACTTCCTTTAATGCCTTTATGCCAAAGCATCATGTATAGGTAAAACCTCCTATTTTGTGTTGCCCACTGACAGAGTATTAGAGATGCCCAGATTACCTGTACCTTGCGATAAAATATTCGGGTAAGATATTTTAAGAGAGAAAGGAGAAATCTTAGGTCATTAAACCCAATCTTACACTCTCTAGAAAAATGCATGATATCCTTGACAGACCCTCATTTAGAATTTGTTTTAAGACTTTAAGTAATAAAAAGTCAATTCTATATGCAGTAGCCCATTCTGTTTTCCAACAATTCTCATAGTGTGTTATGACTTGTATCGAAACAAAACCCACAGTTACCACTCCAATTTCATAATGTGGACCATTTTATCCTAGTTTTCTAGTATAAAACTCATATTTATTTTTAATTCAGCTTTTCAACTACCAGCAGCACCCTTCATTTGACTTGTTTCTTCACCAGAAGAAACATCCCCTAGAAAACCATAGATTATGTTTTGTATTATGCTCAAAGCACTTTCTGCATATAACTGAGCAATTTCCATGACACTTATTTGAGCTCAGTGCTAAGTATTATTATGCCTGTTTTATGGATGTAGAATGGGAATTAACACAGCATTCCAAGTAGGAAATAGAAGTGGTTAGCCTAATCAATAGTGTAGTATTGACTTGCTTCATGACCTTGAATAGAATATTTAACTTTTCTTTTCTTACCTAGAAAGAGAGAAAGTCGAAGGCTTCGAAAATTTTCAAAAATGAAATAATATTGTGACCTCATTATTGTATTGTGAGGAACCATGTTACAATTGAGAAAGCTAAGTCACACAGAGACTAAATGATTTTTTTACCAAAGTCACACTTAAGTGACACATAGTATAGGAAAGAAAGCCATTTCCTAATTTCCACTCTGATATCTCTTAGAGTTTGCAAAGCTCTCTGAATATTAATTTTCACTTATTATTTGTTGTTCCCCCTTTCTCCTTAAAAGAGACTGTGTATCTGTAATTAATTTCAGTTGGTTATGTCATATAAATATAATATTTTTCCACTTTTTCAAAGGCATCTCTGATAAGACTCTTTTTGGACCATAGCTATTTGCATGATCACAGAATATTAACATTGGCCAAAATCATCCTTTAACTGGTGTTGCAGTTACAATATCTCTGAATACTGATGATCTGATGTACGATTGAAAGGTTATGTTGATGATGAAATTTTTATTGCCCAAGAAAGCTCATTCCACTAATTGACATCTGCATGTAGGTAGCAAAATAATTTGTAACCACTCTTATTCGATTGCCAAAAACATGTACAAAACTCCTTATCTGGCATCCAAAATTAACCTGCATGTTAAATAATAAAAAATAAATATTTCTACTGCTTTCCTTACCCTACATGGAATTTTATAGCTTGTTTGGCCATGCTAGTGTCTCCAAAGTACTTCTGGTTGTTCCTGAAAATTCATATTCAATTTTAAAGATTTGGATCAAATTCCCATTTAAAGAATCTGTACCACTAAATATAATAAACACACAAACCAAAAAAATAAATAAATAAACAAAAACATGTCATGGATTCTGAAAGTAATTACAAAAAAATAGACCAAGATATTTTGATCAACACAGTCATTCATTATAATGAATAAATATAGCACTTCCTTGGTCATTATTTTAAAGATTAAAAATGGTTCAGATATGAGTTCTGAAACTTTTGTTTTATTAGTTTAATTTATAATCATATGCTTTGGGTTTTCTTTTATTCTTGTGGTACATGTGTTAATTCACTGCAGCAATAAAATTCTTGTATGAGGCCTTCAATCACACCTGGGATTTGTTCACTTTCATAATTCTTATGAACTAGTGTACAGTAGAGTATATTTTCTTAAAGATAAAGTTCAAAATAGTTGAGGCAGAAATACTTCTAAAATTTTGTGATTAATTGCCTAGTTCAACATTTACTTGAACCTTTAAATTTCTCATATTAAAAATTAAATTTTATATAAACTATAGTCTGACAAAATTGTATAATAAGGAAAATAGTTTAGATTGACTCATGGAATATTCAAGGAACTTTGAAATGTTTTGATGTTGATCTGCTTTTAGTTGTATAACAGTATCTTCAGCAGGTAAAAGTTTATGGATCAAATAGTTGACTATACAATGAAGACATCAATATAGAATAAAGTAGACACATTATCAGGTATAAGGTTAAATGTGGCTAATGAAAGACTTAATAACGTTCCTATTAGGCATATAACCTAAGGAACGAAATAATGAAAAAGTGAATGGATATATGAAAAAGTAAGGTGCTGGGGCTAGAAATACAAAAGTAAAGACAGTTACTTTCTTCAAGGACTTTATAATTTAATTGGAGAAAGCAGCACATATTGGGCATTATTGACCCAAAGAAGAGTATTTTAGTTTTGAAACTATGTGGATTTTGAATGGAATTATAGAACATAAGATTGATACATCCTTTCGAGGAAAAATGTAATATTAATTTCATTATGCTTATAAAAATTCACAGATGGTTAGAGAATGAGTTAAAAATACCTGTAGTCTGAATAAATGAATTGGGACTTATGATATAATTATTAATCAGTGCAGTAGGGCCCCATAGTACCAGTTCTAAAAGTGAGCACAATGTGTTTGTTCTATACAGTAATGTTCTGTCCTCCAGGTGGCAGACTGGTTGGTATGAAGATGGCTAAAGAGTAATTTCTTGGAGATCAATGATAAATTGTACAAAATTCCTTTTTACTCTAAATATAAATTAAATCTAGAAATTTAGAACTAGAGATTAAGAGATCATATCATCCAACTTCCTATTTTTCTAGGAAAGACCATTGAGGTCTGGTAGATTGAAGTTTCTTGTCTTTGGCAGCAAGATAATTAACAAAACTGGACTTTGGGTTCAGCAACTATTTTATCACTATGTATAATTGCTAATTATCACATTTTCATGTGGTGGCAAAAGAAATAATGATAATCTGTTGATTAGAGGAAACAAATAGTGACTAATTTATGTAATGGCACTTGACATCCCTTAAGAAAGATAATGAATTGGAAAAATTCAAAGAAACCTAGGAGCATGTGAACTTAATAGTAAAGTGAGCAGAACAAGATCATTCATGATGACTAAAAAATGTAAATTAAATCAAAGTAAAACTCTGTTACTCCTAGAAAACATCAGACATATGTATAGAATGATGATCATCATCATGACCTAGTGCTTTACCTTTTTTTCCCCCAAAATGCTTTACATATGTGATTTTTTTTTATGCTTGCAACAACCTTAGGATGTAGTACTAATCATCATTTCCATTTGACAGATGGAGAAACTGAGCTAGATAATTCAAGCTTATATAACTCGTAAGTGTCTGAAGTTGTATTTGCACTCAAGGCTTGTTGATTCTGTGTCGGATGTTCTTATTCACTGACCCAACTCACATTACACTAAATCTGTGACAATGATTTGTTTCATTTTTCCTGTCTCATAGTACCAGGAGAACTGCTGAACACATAGTAAACCTTAATTAGTACTTTACTGACTTATATGTTCAACCAAGCTTGGAGTCACCAGAAAAGGGTAGGAAAATGTTTTGGGAAATGAAGAAATATATAGAACTAACCTCTTATTTTTGGTGTGAATGTGTGATTTTTTTACCAGTATTTGTATTTCCCCAAAGTGTAAATCCCCCAGAATGTTATCATGCATACCTGTTTTTAAACTTGTTAACCATCTTTGTTAAATATACAACAGGTCTATTTAATAACCTTAGGGAAACTGCCAGGAAAACCGGGAGGTTGGGTTTAGATTAGAAAAGTGCCTCTCAAAGACGGAATTTGAAACTATAACTGTGTTTGACCAGTAAACATAACTTTTTTCTCAAATTTTTGCTCAGAAATTGTGAGTAGAAAGATGGTTAGCATATGACTACATCGTGAGGATGGGATAGAGGAGATTTGTTTCTAAGAAATTCAATGGGATTAAATTAATATATATGTGTATATATATATGTGTGTATATATATATGTGTGTGTATATATATATATATATTTGTTGGACACCCAGGAGTACAAGGCATTTTGTTTTGTGTGATGGATCCAAAGAGAGAAACAAGGCAGTTCTGGCTAGGGAGGCATTTCACTTGAGTGAGGAATATAATATTTGCATAGATAAGAACTTGGAAGATAAGGTACAAAGACAGGAAATGTGAAACAGAAAATTAAGATTAAAAAACTCATTAAGAAAAGACCCTAAATGATTTTGAGAAGTCTCAAGTCACAATCATAATCTTTGAGTTTTTCTAGGCCTCCAGTTAAGAAGGGACTCACTGTGCCTTCTGCTAAGGGAGGACACTCTTTGTTTTCTTAAATATAGTCTTTAACTTGTGAAGGTGCAGGGAATAAACCACCAGTCTTGGACTTGAGAAGGCATTGGGGGTCAAGCCTTGCTCATAACATTAACTAGCTGTATGACTATGGCCTGCTCATGTCATCATTTAGCATGAGGTGACTCCCTAATTCTGCCAATTAAAATGGGCTGCCAATCCAAATAGATGGAAGTCTTCTGTACCAGTAGTTTCCTATAATACCAAAATTACTAGTCTATACCTTTATCTACCCACAATATTAAGCAATATACATAATTAGGTTTTTTCTGTATTTCTGGGTCTATGCATGCTCTGTTCATTCTTTATTTTGGGTTCTTTTTGGTATTTTTCTTGGAGTGGAGTAGACTTTTGTTTCTTGCTATCTGTGGAAACTGTGCCTTCTTTTCCCCTCTCTTATTTATTCACATCTCCTCTTTTTTTTTTTTCAACTACATATTTTAAAGTATTTTTTTCTTTCTCTTATCTTTCCTCCTCAACTTAGTGAACCCTAAATAAAACAATGTTTATGTGTAAATTATAGGACAAGAGAGATACATGAAAATGTGAATCTCTGTGATATAAAATTTGATTTCATTTTAAAATATATAATAAGTTGAGCATTTGGTTTTCAAAGCCTTCGTTCTTCTCTCTCTCATTGTCTCTTATACTCTCTCTTTTTCAGAGATATCCTATGCTTTCCATTTCAACTCTGAAAATAAAATCCTAGTAGTATCCTCCTTCCCAAAATTGAAAATGGCATCTAGAATTATCCTTCTGTGTTTGAGAAGATAACCTTTCCTGTGTATGTGTGTTTTTTGTTTAAATGGCCTTAAATGGAATGATTATACTGAGTTAGCAATTTATAGAAGATCCTTCTAGTTTTCTTTTCACAGATTATATACTCTTTGCTAGTTTAACTCCCAGTTGTGACAATTAATTCATGTAATTTTGTTTATAACATTCTGATAATGCTTCAAGATATTTCGACTTGTACCTTAGTTTCACCTCTACCATGACCTATGCATTAGCATAAAAATAGTTTGTGCTTATGTATGAAATTGGAAAATTCGTCCCAAGAGGAGACTATTTTTCACATGAGATGAAACAAGAGAATGGGCAAATTTTACCCAACACATTCTGGAACATCCAGTTAGTGCCGATTGCATTTCCATTTGAAGTGCTTTGCGAACACTCTCCCTGGAAGAGAGGTTGATAAGTGATCCAGATGTTTTCTAATTTGAACAGTTTTTCTACCTACAATACAAATATAACAAACAAGCCTTTTGCTCATTCCATGTATTTCACACAGTCAACTGGATTGATAATGCTATAATATATATATATAAACATATGGATATATTTATATTACATATAATCATAAATACATAAAATACACACACACACACACACACACACACACACACACACACACACACATATACCGGGCACTCAAATGGTAACAATACTGGAACTACAAATTATCCTGAGTTGGGCCGGAACTGCAAATTATTCCGAGTTGGGCTGTTCTGTTTGGATTAACAAAGTTCATAAAACAATCTTGATTTCTATTGGCCTTGCATCTCAATATTTTGATTCTACTAGTGTTTGCAATTGAATATTTTTTCATCTTTTTTATCCATCTAGACATATTAATGTAATTTAATTTTTCCAAGAAAATCATCAAAATGATATGAAAGATAGAAAAACATAGAAAATGCCATACCAAAGTGAGAAAGAGCCTTAAAATATCTAGCTTAGGTCTTCATTTTCTTTGAGTAAAGCGATGTCCAGATCCACTAACTTGGCCTTATTTGAACAATTAGTGACAAAGCTGAGACAGTGACTTGGAATTCAAAAGCCTTAATGTTGGCATTCAAAGTTTCATATGTTACTTGCTTCATTTAGCCCCATTTTATCCTTCTAAGTATAATTCCCATTCTTCCACAGCAGGCAACTTCTCTTTTTGCCTTACATAGATACCTAAGCAACCTTTTGTAATAATAGGAAGTAAGAAAAAAGCAAACCTGGTAAAATTCAGGTAGGTAGTATTAAAATGGAAGAAATTTTATTTCATTTTTATGGCTGATGTCCAATGTAATGTCTACGTAATGCATAAGTGTTAAGGAAGCCAAACCAACAATACTACCTATTATTCTTACTTATATAATCCTACCTATTATTCACAATTCTAATACAGAGGAAGGAGTTCCACGATTATATATTATAAAACCTTATCACCTCTACCTCTCCTAGCCTCTGTTTGTCTACCCCTCAGAAAGAATTTTTTATCCTTGTTATGTCGACTAACTCGTCTTTGTTTTATTACTTTTTCCTTCACTTTTAAGCATTCTTTCTTTCTGCCTTTCTTCCATAAGATTGAGAAAATCCCAAGATTATTGTAATTCTACCCTGATTCCATTTTTATGTTGGAGTTTCTCAACCCGATAGAAGCCCACTTTAATGATCCTCTCAACCTAATTTCATTCTTAACTCCATATGTTAAGTCCCTGGACCTCCCACTTTATACAGGAACAAAGATTCTGGTTGTTTTTCTTCCTTACACACCTTGACCTCAACTTGTAGCTTCACTGCTTCTCTCACTAGTTTATTGTGGAATGAACCTTCTGCTTTGATTTTGGAGTTCTGGGAATGATCCCAGACATACCTATTTGAGATAATGTGGGAGAAATTTACAAGATCATACATGGATTATCAGAAATGAAAATGTATTAATTGATTTTGCTTAATGACACTTTGTTTAAAATATATTGGGTGAAAAAAATAAAATAAATAAAAAATAAAATAAAATAAAATATATTGGGTGATGGGAGTGATTTAGAATAGATAAGGATGTTAAAATACTATCAATTAAATATGAAAAGCTCACAAAGACATTCTCCAGGTGATAAGTCATTGCATAGGAACAAACTATAAATAACCATATGAAAAAACTGTTTTAAGTAAAATAGGACTTTTTACTCATAACCAGGAAATGGGCAAAGGTATCAAGAGGGGATGAGAAAATATTGAAGAATTGGTGGAAAGATAGGCCAACTAACAAATTATTTTTGGACCTTTGAATTGATGAAATCTTTCTGGCAAGCTGTTCATACGTATGCTTCAAAATGACTAAAATGTCCATGTCCTTTGATCCATTCAGATAAATTTGGTTGTATATCCTAAGAAAGTTAAAGATAACTTTTTAAAGTCCCTTGTGCCCCAAAATATTAATGGTAGCATTGTTATAGCATCAAAGGTCTGGAAATAAGAATATTTGACAAGTGGAAAAACTATCAATATTTACATCAATGAAATAGAATATTATTGCAATGTTAGAAACACCAAACAATGAATTTGGAGATAACTTGAGAAGATTTTGGGGACTGAGGCCTTGTGAAGGAGGCACAATCAGGAAAACATAAACATAATTATGGTGTAAAAGGAAATAATGGCAATAATGACAACAATAAACAATAAACATCTCCTCAATGGTAACAAGCAAACATGGACCTTGGCACATTTTTAGAGAATGTTTTCCCTTTCTCATGGAAGTTGTGATTTGTGTGACATTGCAAAACCAACCATGCCTGAGAATATATACAGAAATACTTCTTTTTTTGTTTGTTTCTTTTAAAACTTTGCTAAAAATATTGAAGATATGGAAAAAGCTATTTTTTTTGAAAAAAAAATGTAGTTTTTAAAATAAATCAAATTTAAAATGATATCATGGAAAAAGAACATAATTTAAAGTTGACCACAAGGGAAGAAGTGTTAGGAATGAGATTCAAGTCCAGGTCATCTGATCAAAGAGTTCTTTCTGTGAATACGTTGCACTTTACACTCTCTGCTTTTGGCCTTGCAATATTCTGTGAATAGATAGCACCTTACATTGTCTCTGCTTCTGGCCTTGCAATATCTGTATTTTTTTCTGTCTTATTGTCCCACATTCATGCTGTGCTGAATCAAAGATGGTGAAATTGAAAAGAGTAAAGTTAGACTATTGAATTTATGTATTAAAAAAATAAACCACATCCTGATATTGTTGGGCAGAAATAATTTCTTCTAATCCACATAGAAATAACTAGGATTTTAATGGAGAATGATCTTAGTATAAGTCAAGGATGTGACCTGCTTCTAAAAAATAGCTTAGACTTTACTAGTAGAAACAGGAACCCATTAAACTGAATAATTAACCTTATAGTCACTATGGGATATGGTGGGCACATCTGTTATCAAAGTGAGCCTATGTTTCAGAAACAAGATCTGAACCCATTTTCTATGTGAACTCTTTTCAAGCCATTCAATTTCTCATTGTTGTGTGTGACTCTAAGAATGGAAGTTGCAAAAAAAAATGGTGCTGATTTGCCTTGAGAAAAGAAGTTTTATCAGCTGGGCATTGCTTAGAACAAATAAAGAGTTTACTCACAGTCCCTATCCCTTTACAAATAAAAGGACAATAATTGAGAGAAATTAAATGATTTGCCCTTAGTAGTAAAGGTACAGACTTTTCTGACTAGGATTTACATCAAGGTCTTTGCACCTTCAAAGCCAAATCTAATATCCCTGCTTTATATCTTCCCCTCAAAGAAGTATTTAATCTTTTACAATTTTTTTGCCCCTACCCTTGCCAAAACAAAATAAGACAAAATATTTTTATTCTCTTCAGCATAAATTGACAATACTCATTTGTTTTTAACTATGTTGCATCTCCCATATTATTGTATAGAATCATCCATCTATTTAATGTTCATACGTTGTTACCCCTTCCTTGAATTTATGGTTCATTCATGCCTTTTAAAATCTAAGTTGATAAGTGAATTCCCTGTGGATCTCTATTGGTCTCTTAAACCGGTTCCTTTTTTTTCTCAATATTGATTCTGTTTGCATCTTCAAAATGTCAATCCTGAGGATTTTCCATTTTTTTTAAGCTTTCTTCTACAGAATTTATTAAATGCAATGCAGTCTTTTCTCTGGACTCTTTGAAATACAGCTTTCCCAACCTAAGGTATATTACTGTCCTTCTCAATCACAAATACAAAGATGGACTGGTCACTTTTTTCCCCAAGTTTGCAACTGTTTAAACAATTTAAACTGTTTAAACATAAGCTATTGCATTCTCCTTACTGATGAAAAAACAAATCCAGAAAAAACTTTATTTCTTCCTCCATTTTTGGAAAGATGAAGTTACCACTAAGGATAATATTTTATCAATTAAAAGTTTATTTAGTTTTTGTTTTTCCTCTGTTGCTTATCTAAGTAGATTCCACCATAATCTGAGAGTTTCTTGGCTTCCTTCAAGTGAACATATTGCCAGTAATTAAGGCTTGTCTGCTACATGTTCTCAATTTTGTTGCTCTTCTTTGATCTTCCACTAAATTGTGACTCTGCAGCTCTGCTGCACCAGTGCAGTGCAGTGTTGTCCCCTGGCACTCTAAAATTATATTAATAAAATAAAGTCCTGAAAGTTTCTTCCAAACTAAAAAATATAAACATAAGATGAATGCTAAATGAATAAATATTTTTAATTGGCTAACTTCTAAGAGCACATTAATGTACATAAAATGGCTACCAAATAATTATACATGTAAATGTATATATGCACATTCACAGATATATGTACAAACGTGCGTATAGGCATATATTGAGTATATGTAAATTATTTTGTGTCATTGAGGACCTTTTAGTTTAAAACCCATATAATTCTTTCAGAATAATGGATTTTATATATATATATATATATATATATACATGTGTGTATATATATAGATGTATGTGTGTATGTGTGTATATATATATAGATGTATGTGTGTGTGTGTGTATATATATATAGATGTATGTGTGTGTGTGTGTGTGTGTAGATGTATGTGTGTGTATATATAAATCCATATGCTTGCAAAGAAAACCAATTATATTGAAACACAATTATCAAAATATATTAGAAGTAATCAAAATTATGTAATTCATTATCAGTTCATTCATTATCTGTGAGAATACGTTTAAAATATAGGGAAGTTAACATTAAATTTTATTTCTTAAAGATATCAGTTGAAGGCTGTTTCCTTTAAATAGGAATATCTTTGAAAAGACAATACCTATATCATGTTGGATATCCAACTGATTTAGATTTGTTTGGTTTTTTTTAAGATTACTATAGGGGTTTCAAGTCAGTTTGAAAATGTATGCTATTGCAAGTGCAATCAAGACTTCCATATTTCACCATATCTATTTTCTCAAGTAAAACTAGAATTCTGCAAAACTTGAGTTAACTTGAAATGTTTTAAGAAGGCCCAGTGAATGCAATTGCTAAGTAACAGGCACAACTATATTGACCCAACCTTTGATGAATCATCATGGTGTCCTTTTAGATTCTTTTACCACAGATGCATTTTCCCCATTTTTTTTTATCTCAGGGATTGAGGAATTCTTTAATTCTATTTGCCCTTAATACTCTCAAATATTTTATGTGTTTGGGGTATTTTTGGCTTGGATATGCAAAGTCTTTTCTCCCCATTCAGTGACAGTAGTCTGTGTGTGTGTGTGTGTGTGTGTGTGTGTGTGTGTGTGTGTGTGTGTGTAGAAGAACATTCAGGAAGACATGTAAATTTAATCCAATAAGCATTTCTTTAGTACCTACTATATAGGCAAGCAGCTAATAATTGTTTGTAGTTATAAGAAAAGGAAAACATTGAGTGCAAGCAACACATGATGAGATATTTTCTAACCAGAGAATTGACAGAGAGGATCTTTATATTAATATGGAATTATTAGTTGTATGTAATTTCAGATTATTCAACTAGATTAGATTTAATGAATCCAGAAATATTAAACCCGTTATGTACCATATACTGTGCTACTTAAAGGTTTTCTAGCACAAACTACTTATAGTTAGTAACACAGAGAATACAAGTGTCTTGCAGAAGATCATGCCTGTATAACCTTACAGATTCAGAATTCATGTCTCATATTTATTCTCCAATTGATAGTCAAAGGATATGAACAGACAATTTTCAGATGATGAAATTAAAACTATTTATAATCACATGAAAAAGGTGCTCCAAATCACTACTGATCAGAGAAATGCAAATTAAGACAACTCTGAGGTACCACTACACACCTGTCAGATTGGCTAAAATGACAGGAAAAGATAACGATGAATGTTGGAGGGGATGTGGGAAGTCTGGGACACTAATACATTGTCGGTGGAACTGTGAACGGATCCAACCATTCTGGACAGCAATTTGAGCTAGGCTCAAAAAGTTGTCAAACTGCGGCGGAGCCAAGATGGCGGAGTGAAAAGGTGACTTTCTGCCTCTCCTCCTATCTTCTCTCAAATCAACAATAAAATAAGCCTCTGAACTGATCTTCAAGTCAACGAACTCAGAAATATTTGGGCACAGCTCTCTGGATAACTTCATATCAGGTTAGTCGGAATTCGGACAGAGAGATAAATAGAGGACAACTGTGCAGGCCGGAAGTGAGGGTGGGACTCAGCTCAGCTCATCATGGAAGTAATTCCAAACTCCAAACTCCAAATTCCAAACACCTGGAGTTTATCTGAGGCACTCGGGACACTCTGCCCTGATTGGGGGCAGGTGTTCTGGCAGACTTGCCTTGTTTAAGGAGTAATTCGGACTTAGTCCTAGCCCCCACCGGCCCAGCACCTTAAGTCAACTTGCCGAAGTGCCCCAGGGCAAAGCCTTTTGCAGCTGCCGCTTTTTTTTTCCCTGCCTTAAAGAGATATCCACACTGTCTAAAAAAAAAAATATGAAGAAGCAAAAGAGAGCTCTCACCATAGACAGCTTTTATCAAGGCAAAGAAACAACCTCAGATACAGAGGTTTCTTTAGACAAAAATCCAGAGAATATCAGCCAGGACCATCACTGGTCCCCTTTTCAAAAGGCCTTTCTGGAAGACTGCATAAAGAACCTCAAAAGAGAGCTGGAGGATAAATGGGAAAATAAACTGAAATCAGTGCAAGAAGGATATGATACCCTGCAAAAGAGATATGAAAAAGACACCAATTTATTAAAAAATAAAATTAGTGAAGTGGAAAAAGAGTGCAATGAACAAATTGGCCAGTTACAAAAGGAACTTGAAAAGGTAACTGAAGAAAACAACACTTTAAAAATAAGAATTGAACAAATGCAAGTGAATGACTCACTAAGACTTGAAGAATCAGTCAAACAAAAACAAAAAAATGAAAAATTAGAAGAAAATATGAAATATCTCCTAGGAAAAACAACTGACTTGGAAAATAGATCTAGGAGAGACAATCTAAGGATTATTGGACTTCCTGAAAGCCATGATGAAAAAAAGAATCTAAACACTATCTTCCAGGAAATCCTGAAAGAAAACTGCC